>QUSF01000003.1:7999175-8040598 GCA_003676055.1 Chloebia gouldiae | reverse complement strand
ATTAATACATTCATAGCCACTGCATTATTCTCTTGAACAACTTTTTTTAAAGTCTACCTCCACTATTTTTACTACAAATAATTTAACTAGAGCTATATCAAAAGTTTTCCCACATGTTATTTATGAATTTCTGTTCTAATAATTTGAGGTACAGACTCTTTACAAGGTAGGAGATGCTATTTTTATAATTCGCTATAATAAATATGCAAAGGTCATCTTGGCTAAATAGTGTCTTGATGATGGAAATTATCAAATTGAAATACATTAAATCCAACATAGCAAGTAAAGATAAAATTGTAAACAGCAGTTTGGCATATAAAAATAACCATCCAGGCATGTAGAAGGTACGTCAATAGTGAAACAAAATAAGGTGAGCGGAAACTGAGCCAAGTTAATAGGAAAATGTTGTTGGTATTTTTAAAGTAGCCAAACAAAAAGAATAATGTAGAAAGGAGTTTTCATTTTAGAAATGGTTACTACACTTTTGAATTATAAAATACTGGAAAAAATTGTTCTAGAGAAAGATATTGCAAGACACATATGAGTTATGAGGTCACCTGGTTCTTAATCAAAACCTGTGACTTCCAGAAAATATGCAAACTCACACAACAAAATTTAAACTGGCCTTCCCATCTCTTTACTGTAACAACAATTGAATCAGTAGGAGGAAAAGTTGTCACATTTGCACACCCAACTGTTTCATATTTCTCTGCTTGACTTTCCTTCATTATTCTCTGGGATGTTCTGTAACCATCAGAAACTGAGCTACTGCTGCTTGGGACTCCGTCCATCTCCACAGAGCTGCTGAGCCAACACTTGCCTTTTACTTACCTTAACTGCAGAGTGAAATGAGTTAGCTTATACCACCTGACTTATCCCAGCACCTCTGGGACAGTCTCAGATTCAGTAATCAATTAACTCCAGAAGGCAAAATTTGCTTTGCTGTCTGCACTTGCAGCATGACTTGTTCTGATGCAAGGACTGTCCACATACTCAGATTTTTTATCTTCTCATACTCATTTGACAAGAATCAGATGCTTAGACTAATTTTTTATCTGAGCTCCTTTGCTTTGAACCCTCTGGCCCATCTGTGACACTATTGTTTCTCCTGGGAACAGTCCACACAATCTGCCACCATGGCTATGAACAGTGAGATAAAGAGAGGAGGCTTATCAGCAGACTTTAGCATATGCAAAACTATACAGAGAAAACTGGTCTGTTCTGTCATGGTGAGGCACAGCCAGTTTTGCACCAAGACTCTGCCCTGCTCACTGTCCATGCAAAGTATGAGCTGGTTCACATTCAGGCTCCTCTCTGACAGAGGTCAGAGAGCTCCAGGCAGGGAAATGCAGCTAGAACTGGAGGTTGGATCATTCAGGGGTTTCTATTCTGCAAGTAGGATGTGTGTGAGTGGGGACCAATGTACAAGAGCAGTTATTCTCTCTTGAGCAGAGAAAAGGCCTAAAGCAACCTAGAAGAGACTCAGAGAGCTGGTTGAGATTTGGTTCTTTAATAGAGACCAAGCAATGATTCAGCCAGGAACTGCAGCTCATACTTGCTTTCAAGGGAATTCTGAAATTCACCCTTAGCCAACAAAGCCTGAGTTCACCAAGGGATTGGTGATCCTAAGCTAAATTAATGTCAAAGGGAGCTAACTTGGCGCTGAGGACTCAGGAGCTAGAGAAAAATGTGTTCTCCCTTGCTTTTACCCAAACCAATTTTTGCATACACTGTACTTTCAAAAAGTAATTGAAGGGTTTTATAGAGCAATCCCAGCCAGGCACTGATAGTGCAAACAAACACTTATGTACAGATATTCAAGGTTCATTTTATATTTCAACTTGTAACAATGATCAGTGATGTTACCAAGCACAAAAAAAAAAAAAACCAAAAAAACAAAACAAACAAACAAAAAAAACAAAGAAAAAAACAACAAAAACAAACACTTGAAATTATCTCTGTGCAAATTGTACAGAGAGCAGCCATACAAGACAAAGGCAGCTTAACTTCTCTCCCTGAATCTGCAGTGAGTTCATCCTTAATAATTCATGTTGAGCTTATCTAGTTTTTCTTTCTCATACCATATGACCAGTCTCCAAAAGGGATCTGAACTTTTGCTGGTGTGTTTGGGCTATTCTATTCTGCCACAGGCACACAGGATCCAGGACAGTTCCCAGCTCCTGCAGGGCTGTGGAGGAAGACAGTTTACAGCAGTTCAAACACCATGCTGTGCTCCTAGTAGGAAGTGTCAAAAGACATTTAAATGATACTTCATTACGGCTTGTACTGCAGGGTGGTGAAAAGCTGCGAGCTGAACAGAAGTGGGCTGACCTGTGTGTTATTTTTGCAGAGGGAGGAATTTCAGCACTCAGCAGAGCATCATGCAGCAGCTCTGTGTGATAGGTGGGTGCAGCACTATCATGGGTGGTGGTGACATGCAAAATAAGTGCATTTATGACTTCAGGCTATCAACAAGTGCTATTCCCAGAGACAAGCAAAGGCCACTGTCGCTGGCAGCAAATTGTGTACGTGCAAGCAGAGGTTACTCACTCCACTTAACCCCACTTCCCCAAAGGAAAAAACATTCCTGAGTTTCAATGGACCTGAATTAGGAGCTGAGGAGTATTTGGGTGTGAGAAGTCAGATTAGCTGACTTTAGCCACCACTCTCTAAGAGAGCTCCTTTCCTGTGCTCAGTTCCAGAGCTCCTTCTCCTTGAGCAGTCACCAGGTCAGGTCCTGCCTCTCACTGTCCTCTGTCCCTCGGGCAGAATTTCAGAGAAACAAACCAAATTACAATCTCACAGCTGGGAATCTCTCATTATGCTGATGGAAATATCTGGAATTTACTTCAAATTGTACCCATGCATTTCAGAGGTCTTTTCAACACTGCTTTCCAGCACTTGTTTTGCTGTGTTTGTATGAAAACAAAAAAGTCTTTCCGGAAGTTTCTCCCTTTATGTTGATATTCACTTAAAGAGACTCTTATCAGCTCCACTTTCCAGCCTCTCTGAAGAGGTTAAGTAGCGTTTTGTCAATTTAGGAACACATCCTCATTCTTCTTTCTATTATCTTGTTTTCCAGGAGGGTATTGAAAAATGAAAAGAAATGTAATTTGTTATTAATATGTTGCCCATACTTTCACAGATGCAACGTGGCCTCTAGAGAAGACACTCTGATTTCACATTTCTGAGACAGAAGGCACAAGAACTTTTGGGAGTCATCGTGGAGACATGAGGGAACCATTTATTCTGTCTTAAAAGAGATGTTGAAGGATACCTCCTTCCTTGCTTGCTTGACTTAATGGGATCAGCATGTATCTGCTCTAAAAGTCTTTTTACTTTGTTCCACCTGACAGTGGATCTACTCCAGGTGTATATTTTAGAATATTACAGTTTGTTGAAGATTATTACTGCTTTTGCATGCATTTCACCCCCTTATTTATAGTGACATCTTCAGGCACAGCCCATATAATAGGCACCATTCTCTGGGATTTGGTTCATCTTGGCATGCAGTCTCTCCCCTCTGGTTATGATGCTTGGAGGAAGGTCCTGTGCCCTTCAGTATCTGACATGTGAGTACAAAAGGCTGGTGCAGGGATAATGTGGGTAAAAGAGAGCAAATCTCAGAACAGTCCTAAGTGACACCAGAAATCAGTTACTGGGTTGGTTTTTCTTTTTTTTTTTTTTTTCCCATACTTTAGCACAACTTGGCTTTGCAGAAGGCTGTGGGATGCATGATTTCTCCCACTGAGCTTTGGGGCACTGGTGCTTTGCTGATGTCAGTGTACACCTCAGTCCCTGCAATTCCTCTTAGCAAACTTGCAGGTCTAAACTTTTTGTTCCAAATGCCAGACAGCTTTCATCATGAAACAGGTGCAGCCAAGGAAGGCATCACACAGCAACACTGGATTTGCAAAAGTAGGTTTAATTAAAAGCTTTAAAAATGAAACTCTAGGAGAAACCAGAAAGAGTGAGTTGTGCAGGTCCAGTAGAAAATGTCACTGTCAGGTTACTGTTTGCAACTTGACACCTCTCGTGATCTTCTAAGTCTTGGTGGGGACCTTTAAAATGGCACAAAATTCACTGAAATGCTTTTGAAATTCCCACCTGCTTTTACCTGCCCACCGCTTCTTCTTACCCACATATAAGAAAAAATGCTTTTTTCTGTCTTTCTCCAATTTATCACCTCTTTTTCAGTCTCAAGGTCATTAAGATAGTTGTTTTAAGTATTGAATTGCAAACATGTTCTGGTGTCTCTGCTGTCAGCAGCTGCTCCAGAGTTGCACTCAGTGCTCTTGCTGAAACAGAAAGAGATGGCAATAATCCAAGCAAAGTCACTGCAGGAGGCAGCATGGGGAGCTGGCATCCACCCATTCCCAGGGAATGGCTCCTCTGCCAGCAGGCATCATGCTGGCCCCTCCACCAGCTCAAAACACTTCCATTCCCCAGCATTTGAAAATCCCATAATAAATATTAATGAGTACTGTCAACCAGCTTCCTTCCTCCTCAAGATCAGTTTGCACAGTATTGAACATACTTTGAGGTAATTTCATTATAACAACATGTTCAATTACTTCAGACATTTTGGAGTGTAGGTTTCAGCACAATTAATTGCTTTACATTATTACACTTATTCGTGACAATGACAAGATTTTTGGTGATAAAAGGTTCTTAATCACAGTTACTTGGTAGGCAACTGCAAAGGAAGAGCAGCTGTCATCAGAAAGAAAGGCAGCACAAATCCTGCATGTCTGGGATTGCAGATGAAGGAAGCCACAAGTATGAAACCAGACCATGAAGCAGCCCCTCTCTGCCTGCACATGCTGCTTCTTTCCCCATGCTCCACCTGCAGAGGCTGGGAAGAGGAAAACACCCATCCAAGGGGAGTTTTCCTGCATGCAGGTCCTTCCCTGTATGTTTTTTGATGGTTGAACCAGTGTTGGCCCCAGGAGCTAAAGACAGGAGTGTTGTGAGAGCAGATAAAGGATAAAAGCATTCTTTAGCAATGCTGAAGTTAAAAGCAGGTTATGAGTACCAGGGTGCTGTGAATAGATGGTGCTCTGATTTCTCTGCAGAACTTTTCATCCTGACCCTGGGAACTGCTCCTCAGCTCCCTTTGAGCTGCCTCCATGGTCCCTTCTTGTCTTCTCTCCTGGCCCTCCCTGTGCACAGGCTGTCCCTCACACAGCAGTACCTGAGCCTGAGATGCTGCCCTCCATCCATGGTGAGCACTTTTCCCACAACTCCAGGTGTCCCCATACTGAATACCAATAATTCTTCTTCCCAGGAATCTTATTAGCTGGGACATAGAAGCACAAAGTATTTTAATGATGGATTGATGATTAGGCTTTCTTGACTCTTGATATGTCAAGTGGTTAATTGGATCCAAGCACATAGCCATGTGCCAGTTTTGATTTTATTTTAGTTAGTGCCTGTCAAGACTCAGGTTTTCATAATAAGTTTCATGTTCCTCCCAGTTGGACTTATTCCTTATATTTTTTTTTCTATAATATTTATTTCCATCAGTTCACGTCAGCATTCTTTGACTGCTCCAATTACCAGTAAGTGTCCATCTCCTGGTCAAGACTCTGCATTTGCTCTTTGATTATGGATTTTCCTGTTTCTTACAGAAAGAAAGCCCAAACAAAACTGACAAAGGAATATGAAATTAAATCCCTGTGACTGTCTCTTGGCCCTGAAAATCCTGCAGGGATACACAAGAAATGATGGCCATGGAATTTGGGTCAAATTAGTACCACAGGTATTTCTATCCCCTTCTGGAAAGAGCACTGCCCCCCAAAACCTCCTTTCCTTTGCAGCAGCCCAGATGTGCAGCCAAAGCTGGCATGGTCCACCATCCAAAGATGTCTGCATGGGTGATGGAGTACCAGTGGGTTCTTCCATGGAGGATGGGTGGAAAAGGTTCCAGGAGAACTGCACTGCTGATAAGCCATGGATGGTGGCACTTTTTTACAGCTATTCCAATGCTTTTGACTCTTTATTAGCATTTTATAAATGGAAATAATGCAAACACAGAAAAACTCAGAGGTGAGAGACATGGTTTTTTTATCTGTGCTCTATTATGGAACCAGCCCTTAATCCTGAAGCTATCTGTGTGCTATCCATAATGTATTTACCTCCTGAGGCTGCAGCCCTGAGCTGGCAGCAGCAGAGTTTTGCAGGAGGTACCTATCACTTCCCCTTTCCAGCTGAGGCTGAAGTAGCCCAGCAGGAGCTTTCCCCTAGCAGAGCAGCAGCCCATGCCAGCCTTCACTCAGTGCTGCTGGGCATTTTTTGGGAGAGAATGAACAGGATATATTGTGAACTTCCAACAAAAGTCATGCTCAAGCTTTGCTCCACACCCCAGATGCAAAAGGCTGCTACCACTGCTAGCCCAGAGATAAAGTTTCAGGCTTGAGGCACATTTAAATCAGCAGATCTGAGGAGGGACATCTCTCTCACTTGGAGAGTGAGAGGCTGGTGGAGCTTGTGAGCTTGGATGCCTGAAAGTTAAATACCTGTAACCTGAGGGCAAAAGCAAAAAGGTATTTAAAACCCTAACAGAGTAATATTTGGAAAATTCTGGATTGTTGATCATGGAAAAGCACTGAATGCCCATTATGGAATTCAGCACCAGGCTGAATCAGCTTTTCACTGAGGTGAAAAAAACATAAATTTTCCATGTGCCATTTGCAAATCAGAATGGCAACTTCTGATTTACCTCACAAATGTCTCATCCAAATTCTCATGAACACTTTTTTTCTCTTTGGATAACTTAATTTTTTCATCTACTTATTTTCATTGATGTCAAAGTAATGGGAACAGAAAAAAGAAAGCTCCAAAATGGGGAGAGGATAGATTGTAGTCACTGTAGCTGTAAGGAAGGAGAGGGCAGATTACATCTTAGAGGGTTGTTGGCCTCATTTAGACTGACTGTGAGGGTGGTTGGAGGATGCTGTGGAAAGACAACTGCCAGGTTTGGGACCAGCCTGACAGGCAGCATGGTGACACAATGTGCTTGAAGGTGGACAAGGGAGTGAAATCTGGAATGAAAGACAAAACAAGGATGCAAAACTATGAGTGTGAACAAACAAAACTGCTGTCCAGATGAGAGAATAAGATACCAGAATACTGATATGCTGAGAAAATAGACAAAGAGCTGAATCCTGCCAAGCCCATAGGCCTTGGTCTGTCAGTGCCCACCTTGTCTTGGCTCTTGCATTCCTGCAGAACTAGAGGAAGGGAGACTGGTAGAATTTTATGCTTATTTTCTACTTATTTTTAGGTATTTTATACACAGGTGTGTGAAAAATACCATTACAGCAGCACATTCATATTGCTCAAACACCTGTGCTTAATTATTTTCACAGGCTCACAACTCAGTGCTTGGAAAGACAGATTGAGTCAGGAGGGATGTCTGTGCTGTTCTGGAAGACTCTTTTGAGGCAGCTGTCTCCATGGTGTTTAAGCATTAAATACAGTGAGTGACATTCCTGAAGCTCCTTGCAAGGTGGCTGGGCTGTCACAACAGTTGGGAGTTGAAAACATAAGAACTTTTATTCAGATGATAGTCAGAAGTTATCAGACAGATGGAAGACAAAGAATTCCATGATGTCATTGCAATATTTTAGTTTATATATCTGTCAACACACATGTCACTGAACTCTAAAACCCTCTGTGGGCAACTTTTTGTATTTGGATATATCTGCCTATCCTTGAAGAAACCTAGATAAAATACTTCCCCTTCCTTTCCTTCCTGCTGTTAATGATCTTATTCTGTGTTAGAAGCATTTTTTAACTAGCAATAGTAGCAATGCTATTGCTACTATTGCAAATTGATAGATGTGCTCTAATGCAAACAGCTTGTGAGACAATCCCCATGCTTTTGACAACATTTTGAAGACATCACAGTAATTGTTAACTAGTCCATTAGGGATGTTCTTTTAAAATATATTGATTTAAATTATGTATGTTAATGTACCTATCAGCATTACAAATGTAGTTTGCAGCAAATTGCTTATAATATATGAATGATAAGCCATAAATAATAACTTGGCTATAAATTAAATTACTTGATTAAACTGCAAAGATGCACTCTAATTTGGAACAGAAAATTACTTTGAAGTGATTTCAGAAGCTGATAATTCTTTTAGAGTAGCTGAGTTTTATGAGCCATAGTGTTTGTTCTTCAAGTCAGGCATCAAACTTTCTGATGGATTGTGCCCACTAACATGGTTACTTGGGTATTGCTATGCCTTGAATGCAATGGGTGCAACAGACTGACAAAATAATGAGTGACAACTATTTTAGCCAAAATATTAAAGTGCTTGAAATCAAATACATTAATTCTTTTCTGATAGAATGTGAATAACCTTGGGCTGGGTGTCAGCAAGAGCAAAGCCTCTAGAAGAGCCTTAATTTTGAAAGACAGCAGAGACAGCATATAAAATAGTTGCAGTTACTATGGAATTTTTTTAATAGGCACAAATAAATAATGGTATTGTAAAACCCCCAAAACCTTCAGCAGAATTTAATATGAGGCTCTGAAATACAAGCTGAGAAGAAATGCAGTGCTTGACCTCTTCTCACAACACATCTTACATTGTTGGTACAGTAGATTAGATTCTGGATTTGTTTCAATAGATAGAATAACTAAAAATAACTTACCAAACATGGACTTCTGTACCCAAAAGCTGCTTTGATAGTTTGCACGTATCTAAGTGGAAAGGGATGAAGCTGTGGGAAAGCACTGGAGAGCTGGGAGCCTTTTCTGTATATCCCAAGAGAAGTACTGCACCTGCCTGGCCCTGGTGAGGCACGGGTCACTGCTCAAGGCTGGCTTGGAGCTCAGGGCAGTGCCAGCACTGCTGTGTATCCACGAGGAGACTCCTTCTCAAACCTTCTTTGACACTTGCTGGGGCACACGGATTCCTTGGGCATTGTTATGCAGTGGGGTTTGTAATTTGTGGAAATTCTCCTTTAGGGTCACACCCAAGGCAAGGGCACACCAGCAATGGTTCATCTGGGCTGGATGAGCTATCAGATTTCTCATTACAAAGTGACAACAAAAAGACAGTGATAAAGTAAATATAAAACCAATTTAACTTTAAGGCTGGTGGGTACTCCCAGTTGTCCAGGTGCATTTTTTTTTTTATAATCCAGTATTTCTAAATGTCCCAGCTATCTGAGGCATGGAGTCCACCTCCTTCTTCTGAGTTCTTCCACTAGATCTCAGCTCATACATTTGTTGCTCTGAAAGTCGATTTCCAGGCACTTCAAGTGTAGGTTGTTTTTTTCCCCTTTAATAAATGCAAATGATGGGAGATGGTGTGATCATGCATCACAGTATGATGAAGGATTCAAAGTGTTTCAAGTAAATGGGTCTTGTTTGATCTCTCAACCTGATATTACACATCATTCAAGAGCAAGATTTGTTTTTTTAATTATAGTTTGATTTCTCCTCTGTTAGGTCTGCTTGGGCAGAGGTGTCTAAGACATAGATACAGAGAAATATATATATCTATTTATATTGTTCAAGTAGCATTAATGTTTAAAAATTCCATTTATTGATATAATTAGCTTGAGGCTAATTTCAACACACATCTAAACAGGGGTCTGATGCAATTTACTGGTATTCCCAGGCATGACTGTTCAGGAAACACCTTTGTAGCTGAAAGCGAGATATTTGAAAGTAAATCATGGTTTAAATGCAATTCACCTCAACATAGAGGTGAATTTGGAAAAGCTTCTCTATGAGAAATTCAGAATAGAATTTTTAAAAGCAGATAAATAGACAGAGATAATATAAGAAAGAACAATATTTCTACTTATTTCCTGGTTACAATTTTCCTTTTCAGATAATACAAGATGAAGGATGTAGTTAGTGAACTGATCAGCCAGCAGCCTTGAAACAGAAGTAGTTATTTACACAGTCTAATTATTTGGTGGAATATATTGCCACAAAATAAAAATAGTTTTTAAAAGCCATTGGAAGAATCACTGGGAAAAAATTCCTTCCTTTCTCTTAAGCACAGTGATCTGCTACCATCTGAGTCAGAAAATTCCTCTGCCACCAAGGAATTGATTTCCAGATTGCCAGGAGCTTGGAAGACACACCATACTTGGAAGAAAAGTGTCATTGCATGTTCCTCTTGCTTCCCCTGTTACTCTGTCTTTTTCCTTCAGCATTTGCTCTTGGCCCCTCTGGGTGGGGTAAGATCAGTCTAAATGAATACAGCTATTTTCATGTATGGATAGATTTTTCAGAAAGACCTTAAACTTCAGATATTAGTAATGACATTAAAGAAATTAAGCTTTTTTTTTCTGTTTTATAGACATGGATGCAATGATATGAAGAAATGCATAATGTGAAATCCTTATCTTTGTAAAGTATGAAAAGAATGCAAATCAGAACATACACAAATGTAAACTATATTGAATGTCTTTGAAGATTGTGGATAGGTAGTTTTTGATTGGACCATGCAACACCCACATAATTAGTAATGAATTTGCTTAATGAACCAACCTTACACAACTGCCAAAATGTTAAGTATGGAGCAAGTAAAGCAAAAGCCTCAGGGAATTTAGGGAATCTACAGTAACGTAGTGCCTAACCTATGTCCTGCATTCCACAGCACCAATGAAGGAATTTTCTTCTACTCAAAGTGAATTCCATCATTTTGGGTGACTTAATCTTTAAATGATGCCCTTTGACACTGTCTCATAATGTGAAAAATAGTTGTATATCTAAAGTAACCTAAGTCATTGTTAATTTTCTAAGTGAAGGTTAGTAGGGCAGTTTCATATCCATTTTTTCCTTTATTCTGCTTTTCTGATATTAATCAGCCTGTCCTTTGGCTCAACTGCATGGGCATTAAGAGTATCCTATCACCATTGCAAATAAATGGAGCAATCAAATAAAAAAATCTTTTCCACCTACCTCATATAAGCCCTCTGAGACAAAGACTTTTCTTGGTCACTTATTTCAATAGTGCAATAGAACTTGATTACCAAATGATTGATAAAAGTTATTCTAGATGAGGAAAGTTTATTAAATTTTTCTCTTAATTCTTTGCCCTTAAGACATGGTATTAGAAATCTGGAGTTCTGAGTGCAGTCAGGGTAATGCACAATTTCATTTAACTCACTGTAAGGGTTCATTGTTTGACTCTGCTATTTAAAAATTACAGCAAATATCTGATTGTGGACTTATGGATTGTTCTTTATGCCTCTGAAAGAATTCCCCTATCTCCCTAAACAACACTTTTTTACCCAGCTCTCTCATTTTCTCTCCCCCAAGAAGTACCAAGCAGATTAAAAATGTGGCTTTTAAACTATGTGCCTAACCAATTACTGTGTTATGCCTCTCTTCTGTAACAGAGAGAAAACATTGCAGCTGGAGTTTGAGGAAAGTTATGAAATCCCTGATGTGCAACAACTGTGGGGTAGAGAAGTTCAATGGTTTAGCCTGGTCACAAGACAGACAATGTAAAAGAGGAACAGAAGTGAAATTACCAGCTGGTAGAGCAGAGCTTTTGGCTAAGACCTCTTAAGAACACTGAGCACTTCTAGGCCTGACTAAAAAGACTAATAATATAGTCTACCTGATGATTATTTACTGTATTGAACATATTCAGCAGCAACAGATTGTCTGACCTGTGCATGGGATTACTTTCCAGTGGAGCTGTTATATTTCAGACTCCTAAAAGTAAAACCCACTTGACATCCAGGAGAAAAGGGCAGCAAATATATCACAAAATTTAATGAATGCAAGGGAAGCAAGGGTTCAACTAAAGGTGGAAAATAATCATGTTTTAAATGTCAATGGGTAGGTACAGGCTAGTACTGTATTGCTTTACTCCTGCTTTTAATAGGGTATAATTGCAATTTTCTCTTGGGTTGCACCAGTGTAAAACTGGGAAACAGAGCCCTTAGGCTGCTTTAATTTATAATAGGATATAAATTATTTGGAGCTGAAATTCCATCAGTTTAGTGGCACAGTGTTAAAAAGTTTAAGCTACATCCATATAAAGTACAGATTTTTCTAACTATGTGCAAATGTTAGTGCTTTTGAGTCTGTATTTTACACTATATCAGTAACCCATATGAAGAAAAAAGCACAGATCTCCTTGTGCCCAAAATCGATCCCATCAACACTACCAAACAATTTAACTCTTATTTGCCTCTCTCCTCACAGCTCAGGAGGCTCAGAAACACAGACAAACAAGCAATTGTCTGTAAATAGAATATAATAGAAGATAATAATGAAAATATGTCTCATCAGCCATTTCCTTGTCCTGGCATCTTCACAACTTCCCCTGGTCTTCATTTCATGACTGATGGCCACGCTCTGGTTACATCCTAAGTGAATTCTACATGGGCCTATTCCAACAGTCTCTGCAATTTAATGACACTTCAGTATTTGCTTTAGTCCTACCAGTTTCTATACCTAACACAGACCTAGATGGACTTTCCAACTCCTCAGAAGAAAGCTTTTATTTTTACAATTTAAATGTGTTCTGGTAAAAATATTGCAGGTTGCAGAATAGTCCCTTCCTTTGGAGGCTACAAAGCACCCGTATCCTTCACTATGACTTAATTAAATGACAGCTACACTTAATTAAGGCAAAATTGCTTCGGGTAGGATGGTCACCTTCAGTACAAATAAAAATAAATGTTCTGGGACTAAAGAAGAGTCATTCTATTCCTGTTCCAAGTTCTTCAGGAAATATAGGCTGACAGGTTAATAGAAGCATTTTTAACAGTTGTAAGAAATCAGCCATCTGATTCAAGAATTCTGTTCCTTGGTTAACTTACTATTCAGCTACTGAAAACTTGATTTTCCCGTCTGTGAGGTGACAAAATGGAATGAAAACAGTATTAATATTTATGTTCCAAATAAAAAGGCTTTCAAGGCATGTTCATAAAGTGGAAAATAAAAGGACCAGTTTATCCAAAACTTTCTTCCCTTCTGAAAATTTAAAATTGATCTGCCTTGCTGCCAGGATTTGTTGGTTTAAGAGCAAGCAATCATATTTTATAGAAGTTATTAATGTAGGTGAACTTCTATATCATTGACTGTTCTCTATTATGTGGATTAGTTAATTACAACTACAGTTCATACTGTTATGGGTATTTATTCCAAAATTGCCCACAGGTGGGAAAAAATATGTTTACTGGGTCTGGTTGAAATGTTTTGTGATAGCAATGTTTGTATCCTACATAAAGATCATTCAACTGAATGTGTGTGCATGTGAACTCATGCCAGAGGTACCAATAAAAATTATATCCATATGAAAATACAGTGAACTTCTTTTTCTTTCATAAGAGTCTCATTTCTAACTAATCATGTTGCCTTCTTATGAATAAAATCCAGTATAACTTGACAATCATTACAGGTAGCTGATGGAAAATTAAATGCTTCATTTGAAACAATTTCTTAAATCCTTATGCCTGGAATTGCTTTCCTTGTACTGTGGCCTACCAATAATTCCCACTTTGCTGCTATATGCTCCACAGTGGTTATATCCAAATGTCCAATTGCTAAGACTGCATGGCCTGCACTCCAGTGATCTGCACTTACCACTGAGAGCATGCAAAAAAGGACAAAATGGTTTCCTCACATTCTTCTAACAGCAACTGTCACCCCAGGATACTTTTATTATTACTGATATTCTTCCATTGGTTTCCAGTTCAAGAGAGGAAAATCCTTTAGACAAGAAGCACAGGCCCACTGCAGGAACTGACTCTCCAGGCAGTACAAGCACAAGATAATAAAATATTTGGACATTTGGACATTTGAATTCAAGTATACCTAACTGCTCAAAAGCAGTGACAGGTACTTCTGTGCAAAACCTGACACTATTTTTTCCTTTTTGCATATTGAAAAAACCCACCACTACTGCACACAGCACAAGGCAGAAAAATCCCAACCCTTTGCTTACAGGTTCCATGTACAGAATTGGGTACAGTAGAGAAAATTCAGGATGGGAAGTCCTGAAAGTGAGGAAATTATATTAGATTTCTTTCAGAAGATTGATCTAGGAGAAAGGAGTGGTGGAGTGTGTGTCTCTCACTTTGGGATGGAAAGAGTGAGAGATTTGGGTTTGATTTTTTAATGATGGGTGTCAGCAGAGATGCACTGATACCTTACTGGAAAAACTACCTGCCCTTTCTTTATCTGGATTACTAAAGTTATTCTTATTTAACTTGTAATGTATTGCCAGCAATGAAGATAAGAAGGGTCATTTGTGTTTATGGACATTAAAAAGTCCATGGTTAATCAAGGAACTGGGATTTGCAAAAATGGTCTCTGAAATATTAATTTCTCCAGCAGTCCTTTGGGCTGTCTGGATTTGTGCAATGGACAACAACAGACTCACTGCCCAAGTGGTGGATGTTGTTTTCATAAGGAATTCATTTTTTACTGCTGTGACTTGGCACCATCATGTGGCCACTTTGCGTTTTCTCAACTTAAGTGAAAATTTACAGAGAAAAGAGTTTGCAATTAATTAATTTAAACTTAGAAATATTTCAATCTATTTCAGAAGGAGAAGGTACATACCTTAAATATATCTGTTCACTAAATACTGAATACATTTTCTGTCAATTGGCCTTTTCTTTCACCAAATCTGAGCTTGTTTACTCATGTCCAACTCTTACCAAGAGTATACAAAAATTAGTATCATATTTTAGACAGCTATCCTCTTCCTCACTACAAGAGCTTCGGAAATTATTTGCAGAATTAAACAGGTAAGTACTTTCTGTTTTATGCCAGAAATCCCAACAGATTTAGAATTTCAGTAAATCTCCTAGGCACATTGTTCACATAGATCAATCCAAACAGGGAGTGTACATCTCAGAACCTGAGTTAGGTATTCCTTTTGCAATGTTTCAGGGTCAAAATCAGAAGATAGATATGTGTGATGTAATTTGTGTTTTGAGATGTTTGCATATGGTCTTTAGATAGACACAAAAAATTTTTACCTAGTATTAATGTTTAAGAGGCCCAGGAGTGGAAATCTCCTCACACTCGGGTTGTACAGAAACACAATTTTATGTTTGCCAAAGAATTGCTGTGATTTCTTTCAGAGTGAAATAAGGAGAAACAACAGTGCAATTTATAGGAATGCATTTTTGCTATTTTTTTAATATATGTACATCTAGAGTACTTTTAGTAATGAAACACAACCATCATATTTTTGAGTACAGTAATGATAAATTTGATTCTGTCATTTTTATGATAAAATATATTGTTTCAGTTGAAATATTGTATTGATAGTCTTTAAAATATACACAAGTTATATACAAATTACATTAACATTTTTTAAACTGAAGTAAAAAATAAACTACACATTTTGCAATCAATTGTACAACCCTGTTTCTAAAAAGACTGCAATAAAATAGAATACAGTTTGTCAGATTCCTCAGGCTGAGGTAATGCCCACCTCTTCTTTACATACTGAATGTCTATCTGCCCAGATTCCTTGGCCAGCACAATGCCTAACAATCCATTTGCTTTTTCTGGCTCTCCCAGCAGAGTCATAGTTACAACCCTGAAATCAAAAGAACAAGGAAGTGGTTTTTAATTAAGGCAAAATACACAGAAATTGGTTCTTTCAATCATGTTTGTATCAGGTTACCTACAGTCAACTAAATGATTCTTATTTTCTGCTCAAGCCCCAGTGTGTTCTTTAGCTTTTCACCTGTTGAGACCATTTAATGTAAATATAACTTGCAAATCTTCCCCCATGCATTTAATCATTAATTTCTAATCCTGGTTTTAAATTAATTCAAGTTTTCAAAAATTAACAATGTTTGATGGCATTTTCCAGTACAGTGTAATAAATTTAAAATTTAAGTAATTTAAAATTTTAAAAATTTAAAAATTGTAGTAATTTCTCCAAAAATTAGCAATGTGTTGCTACAGCTAAAAAGGATTCAAGGAAAACCTTTATTTAGAGGGATAATCAGCAAGGCTAACTTCAGCCTAGGGAAGACAGTCAAAATTTAGCTCACTGTAGTTTGTTTCCACACCTTCAGTAGTTCACAATATAAGAGTTAGAAAAGCAAATTCTAATGACCATTTAAAATCAAGCAAAAAAACCTGAGCAACAATATTAATATTTTGTTAAAAAGAGAGCACTTACCTCTCTGATGGGATAGTCTGCTTGGCCACAGGCAACAAATCATTTTCCAGAAGATCCCAAATGTAAATATTGGATGATGCATCCAGGGCGAAGAACACAGCAGGTCTTGTCAAAGCCCACTGCAGGGCAATAATTGGTTGGCCCTTTGTGCTGTCATTCCACTGCATGAGGGGATACTCTGATGTCATCTGGTGTAATCTAATACTTCCATCTGAACAGCCAACCTACACCACAGATAAAAAGAAAATACTTTCTGAACAAAACAAACTAAGCAAGATATAAGAAGTGGTGTTTATGTACATGGCTTACTGGTGGACTTGGCAGTGATAGGTTAAGGGTTGGACTTGATGATCCTGGGGGTCTTTTCCTGTGGATATTCTCAGTTCAGTCAGAGAGAAAAAGAGAAGGATTTCTGCCAGGCTGAGCCTGGGAAAATGTCCAAGAAGAATGTAAACAATTGATTATATTGTTTTCCTTTCATACTGTTTATAGATACATTCTATCACACTAACCTAAGTCTAGTGTACCAATCAAATGAAATATTTTTACTTTAAGACCTATGGAATTAATGTTCACTATGTTCTCTATAAAAGAGAGAGGTGCTTTTGAATAAACATTCATTTGCCTTCTGAAATCATGAATCACTTCGCCTGTCCCTGGCTCAACAGTGTGATTTTCCAACCTAAATTATCCTAATATTCTATGAGTTTTGGGGTTTTTTTTGTCATCCTTCATGGCAGATCTGAATTAGTGAGGTAAATCTACTAACACATCTATTAAATACATCAAGTCAGAAACACTCCCTCAGCAAATAATTAAAAAATGAAACTTCCATTAAAATATTTTCATACCAAAAATAGTGGTTTTCCAAAAGGGAAGAAATCAATTGCAGTGATGCTTATGGATCTCAGTCTGCTCTCCTGGGGCCTGAATAGCTTTGGAACAACTTTTAAATCATGTCTTGTACCATGGCCTACCAGACCCTATGAACAATACAAAGAAAATTAATTGAACAAAACAACAAATAAGTTGCATTATTGGTATTACAGGAAGGAGTTAAATAATTAATGAGCTGATACTTTAAAAGATCCTGACTAGCTAGCAAATTTTAATAGCTAACAGATTTAAATAATATAGGCTCAAATTAGAGATTTTATACAGTCTACTGGTAAAATCCCAACTAAATGAGACAGTTTCCAAATTCAAAAACTAACAATGAGATGAATTCCAGGATGGTACTCACAACGTTTGTTCCAACAATGAAGTGATTTGGATTAGAAGACAGAAATTTAATAGTCAGTGTCTGTGGCATTCTGTGGCTAATTTCCTTTGGGAAAAGGCTGAGGAAAATAGCAGAGGTAAAAGATGACATTAACACAGGGAATTGTCTCCTAAAGCTGTGTAATTACATACAGAAATTCTGTATCTAAAATGTCTATGACTAGATCTAGGAAGAAATGTGTGTTAAAAAAACCCTACAAATGGAAAATTATGTTAAATATATCTTATTTAACAGCAAATTAGTAAAGCAAAGCAAAAAATAGCTTTGTGAGATAACATATGTAAAATTTAAATGCCCCAGTTTTCCTACCTGTTACTCAATTCCATAGTAGAACTATGTACTAACTTCACTTTCCCTCCAGGTACTAAGCCTAAAATTATAAAAAAATATTATTTTAACTGATTTAACCACTTTGCATTAAAAAAGTGCAATCAATAAATTAAATCATAAGTTAATAAGTAAAAGGATACTTCATAATTAGTTTACTGCAGATACAGCCTTTGACATATAAAAATCTTACAGTGTTCAGAACTATTTGCTTCAGAATTCAAATCTGAAGAGTTATGATCTTTGACAGAAATAGAAACATAGTTACACATTGCTTTTTCTCTCCATAAGACTCGATTCTAGAAATGGTTAAAGTGCACATTTATGTTACTTGGATCTTTAACAATGAATTATAGGTATGAGATAGTGCAATAATACATCCACAAAGTTGGTCTCTGTTACCTGTTAGCAGAGAACAACATAAATAATGCAAATCCTTCAAAGACAAAAATTTTTTGAAGAGGAAAAAATTTTACTGCTAGTTGCAGTTAAAATGTGTCAACACATGCCCACAGGTTTGAAATGTACCTCTCCATAGACATAATACCCAGCTTTAGCAGCTTAATATAGTCTGACATTGCACATGGGCTTATAGAAACTGATCCAAAATTCTACTTTTCTGGCATTACTTCATTGTTTATTTATGTATTTCCAAACGTAAAAGGATTATAGTCACAGCCTTTTCCAGTTAGGTAAGCATGTAAGTGTAAATTTGTTCAAAGAACAAAGAATTTCTCCCTTTACATAACTCAAAAAGGGCTGAATGGACTTGGTTCTTCAGTGTTTTCACAGAAATTTTTTCTCATGATAAATTAAGTATCTTATCTAATAAGGAGCTTTCAGGACAATTCTCAAAAAGGAGACACAGGCAACAACAAAAGCACTATAACAGGTTTGGTTAAAACTAAAGTACAAAGAGGATGACCAAAGACATAAGAATTGCACATTCTTTGAAAAATAAAAACAAACTGTTGACAATTACTCTGGCATTGTAAGAAATGTGGCTGTCTAGTGGCAATTAGCAATACAGAATTAGCAGAAGAGATTTAGCAGTGAAAATTACTCTCCTACCTAATCAATAACCCCAAACATCAGATATGAACTACTCAGAATGAATATTTTCCTCAGTAATTTTGCCTTCTTCTAAACTACTTCTTGCCATCACTGACTCTTCCTCTCTCTTTTAACTTCATAGTCTCAAGACTGGAGCACTTTATTCTACCTCTGACAGTAGTACAGTACTCACCTAAGTCAGTTTGTGAACCAGCTAGATCTGCTTTTTGCAATTCAACAACTACCTGAAAAGTCAATATTTAACATTAATAAACAATCAATATTTACCAGGCTTCAAAGTTGTAATAGTAAGCAATAACTCTAAGGGACTGTTTGGAGAGGCAGGTCTAACATTACAATGATTACAGGTAGATTCCCTGTCAATGCCTACAATTCTAAAAATAGCTTCACATGCCTGCTGGATGTTCCCTGATGGAAAGCAGAATATGGAAACCTGCATTCTACACTTAATTGCTAGTTGGCATCTTGTTGGTTTGGTCAGTCATAAAAATAACCCATCCTAAACAAGGAATTGTAACACATTTCCTGTGCTTTCCTATACATGAATAAAATCACCTATACATGAACCACACATGAAATAAAAAGGGTAGATCATTTGGCCTGGATCTGTTGCTACTGAAGTTACTAAATTAACTACAGTTAAGGCTTTGAGGAACTTGATTACTGACACAGAGGTGAAATACTTTTATCCCTTATTATTCACAGGTTCAGCAGCTGGGCCAAAGCTGCATCAGGTAAAAAAAAACACTTAAAACTTGTGATAGAAGAGTTGTCAGGACAGGAATTAAGAGCAGTAGACCTAGTGCTTTCCTAACCATCATATTTTAGGCAATGAAATATTATCCTCTGATTTTCACTTTTTATCTCTTTAACATTTGTTTTATATGAATTAGGAATTTAATTTGTCCCCTACATTCAGTATAATCTCTGACACCACTGTGATTTTAAAATTAAAGTAGGTGGGTGAAAGATGACTGAGGACTATTAATCAAGTACTGGAAATATGTGAGCATATTTTTATGAAGTAAAACAATTGATTGCCTTTTTCATGAATTCATGTACCTGTTAATACTTTTGCCTAAAAATAACATTTGGGAGTCAGATCAAAACTTTTAAGGTGAATTCCAACAGAATGGTTAGTGTTGTACTTTTCAGGAAGGCAATTCTCCTAAGAAATTCTGAATTTGGCTTGTTGTATTTGAAGTACTTTATTACACATTGTACTCTCTCTTTTCATACATACTCACCCACATATTGAGGATTCCATTTTCATCCATTGAAGCTATCTGAAATGGAGGGCCTGACATTTCTATGGAAGGAATGGCAACAATTTATATTCATACACTGACCTTCCTCCTGAACAATAGCAAAGGATTTGAAACTTTTCCTATATTAATACATCCTCTGAAATGTCTGCAATCTTCTCAGCTGCATAAAAAGGGAAAGTGCCCTAATTCTACCAAAGGGAAAAAAGGATATGAAATTTTCTTTACTGACAGGGTGGTCAAGTATTGGAGAAGGCTCCTAGAGAGGTGGTCAATGCCCCAGCCTGTCAGTGTTGAGGAAGAATTTGCACAATGCCCTTAACACATTTTAACTTGGTCAGCCCCCAACTGATCAGGGAGTTGGACTGGATGGTCCTTGTAGGTCCCTGCAACTCAAACACTCTGTTCTATGTGGTCTAGTCTGGTCTATTCCAGCATGTGCAGCCTGTCCTACCAGAAAGGCAGATGATCTCAGTTTGCATCTTTTTTTAAAATGTCTGGATTCTGTGTGGACTTTGGAAGGGAATATAAAGTGAAACAGATGGAATCTTGTAAAACCTGCAATAGGCAGCACATTTCTTCAAACCACTATGGATTTTAAAGTACAAATGTGCAATGGAAGTGATAATGTCTTCCCTAGCACACTGTCTGAGAATTTGAGGATGTGAGGATTTGAGTTTCTTTGTAAAGGTTGGTCATAAAAAGAACAGGCAAAAGGCACAGTTAAAACCACCAGTTACACCCACACATTTAAACTGCTTTCAGATATTAGCAAGTTGCTCCACTGACTCAGACAGGGATTTTTTTGGACATTAGAGAAACACTAAGACTCTTCCAAACACAGTTTTTGAGCGATAACTTGTTTTATCATGGAAATATGGTCTAGAAAGCAGACTTTATAACAAGAACACAACCACATCTGATGTGAACCTGCACTGAATGAACATTACATAAAAATGAGAGCAGAAAACAAACATGAATATTGCATGCAATTGATACTACAAACAACTCAAGAGGCAGACTGTGATTATAAACTGGATTTTGGCTATGATATATTTGTTTCACTAGATAACTAAAGAAAGACTCAGATGTATTGATGCTTAGAAAAGCAGTTTACATACCCTCCTGATAAGACAGGCTTGAGAGCCCATAACTGTGGTCACTTTTGAGAGAAGTTGAGACAGGTTCCACTGCCAGTATAGGAGAGGTGTGGTTTACTGAGTTTAGAATGCCATCTGTAAATGAGGATAATGAAAGTTAAACATAGTACTTTCCACAAAAAGCAACAAAATCTTAATCACTTTTCAGTTTATGGGAGAATGATAATTACGAAGAAAGAATGGCAAATAATGAACTCTGCACAACTCTCAAATACAATACTGTAAACTGCTAAATTAACAAAATTCTACTAGATAAATCAGTGTTTCAATATTTCTATTCACTTCTCATTTTCCAAATGACTGATGTATCATTTATGCCACTGTACCAGACATTTCATTAAAATCTGCCATTTTGGGGTTAGCATGGAAAGAATTATTTCAAGCTCCATGAACAACACGGGTAGAAATAAATCACTGTGCACTACAAAAGAAGACAAAATTGAAGCAAAGTTACTCTTAGTAGAAAGTATCCTGAAAAATCCTGAAACAAAGTATTCACCAGAAGAGACTAGGTTATTTAATAACATTTTAAGGCTAATGTGCATTTCGAGTAATTTCAATGTGCATCCTTTGTCAGATACTCATGATTTCTGGACTTGCCCTGTGCACTGAACTTAATCTCATTTAAGACTGAAGGCAATAAACTTCCTAAGTATCCAGTATTAAACCTGCCTGCTTACATAGCAACTACATGAAACTGTACACATCCCATCTGACTACCAGTGTGCAACACAAGACATCAAGCATCTTTGACCTACTAAAAAAATTAAAAATCTATCTACAACCAACTATTGTTTACTTTTACATGGCTGCTGCAATTAGCAACACTTGGAAGAGGATTCTGTAAATGTGTGTAGTGGGATGTTTTAGAAAAATAATAGTACAACAGCCAAAGTTAAATCAGAAAATCATAGTATATTTTGGACTGGAAGGGATATTAAAGATCATCTGATTCCAACCCCCAGCTGTGGGCAGGGACACCTTGTGATGGACCAGGTTGCTCAGAGCCCCATCCAGCCTGGCCTAGAACACTTCCAGGGATGGGGCATCTACAACTTCTGTGGGCAGCCTGTTCCTGTGCCTCACCCCTCCCACAGGAAAAAATGTCTTCCTAATAACTAACCTAAACCTACACTCCTAATAAAATTATTTACAAAAATGTTGCTGCATGTTAATTCTTCACTCTAGGATGTCTTGCATGAACATTACAGAAACATCAAGACTTAGGTGACAATTTCACTGTGCACAAAGTGGCTGACCAGGATGCACAGATGCTCACCTGTGGAAAATGTGGGAACTCTAAATGTCCACTCAGTTCCAGAGATCATCATACAAGGGTGCATTCTTGAGTCTTCTCGAAGATCCCACACCAACAATGAACCATCTACTGTTCCAGCAAAAACTAATGTTGCTTTACTGGGACTAAAGCAGCAACATATCACCTGTAAAACAGTAAAAGCATGCAGGGTTGATATTATGATACAGATCAATGGTTTGATGAGCCTCAAATAGGTTTGTGAGCATGGAAACCCAGAAAATACAGATTACATGTGTTTATGGCAGAAGGGAAATCTATTTTAAAAGTGAAGTAGGATACAAGACCTTCAGTAGGCCTTCCCTTTTCAAAACAATCCTTGTGTAATCTGCATCTACTCTCACAAAGCTGAAAGAGGTGACTCAACTGTATGATGATGAGTAGAGAGAAGTCCTAACAACATCTGAAGCAGATGTTTACTTCTATTCACTCTTCAACCATGAAATAGGGTCAAAATTAAACAATCAAAACAACCAACAAAACAACATAACCATCACTACAATCTGGTTATGGAGCACAGACCAGAACAAGAACAGTCTTTGTTCACTAGACTCAAATACATGTAAAGAAGATAGAAGATGGCATATTTTGTAGTAAGACAAAAAAGGACCCCAAGTAAAAATATTTTTTTAAATAAAGTCTTGTAATTGATTGAAAAATATACAATGTTATTAAAACATACCTCTGAATCACATATTAAAACTTTCTGAGGACTGGAGGGCTGCCAGATATTCCAAACACATATAAGGCTCTTTCTGCTCAGCAAATCCTCATTTGCCTTTTCAGGTAATCCATGAGCAGAAAGCAGTGTCTGCCTCTGAACTTGGGAGACATACAAGCAGGGTATTTTTCGGCCTAGACCATTAAAAAAAAAAAGCCAAGAAAGAAAAGCAATAAATGAAAAAGCATATTCAATGCAGATGAAAAAGCATATTCAGCTTCTATAGCAACAAACAAACTAAGATGTAATTATGAAGAATATTTCTATTAACACTGTGTTTCTTTTGAAGCTATACAATGAAAAAAGTAGAGACTAGAAAAGGAATTCAAAATACTAGAAGTAGAAAGCAAAATGGAAGAGAGACAGGAAATTAATAGAATAATTATTCTGGACATAAGCAAGCCAATCTGATCTGATGTCAGTATATACACTGAAAATTAATCTAAGTCTCAAACAGGAAACAGCACAGGCCAGGCTTTTTTGGTTTTAGCTCCATCTACACATATTCATATTAGATGACATAGGGTTCTGTGTTATAATAGGCCTTCCTTACATAATTACAGATGCTCTATTTTTCACTTTTCATCTGAACAGCTACTGTTTATATGGAGAAGATATAATTGCTTTACAAATATATCAGGCTACACTGTCCCTGTTGAATAACCTGCCTTTATTTGTAACTTTGGCTCTATTGTCAGCATAAAGAGCCCAAACAAAAATTACACCCCTTGGGATGGCCTTTCAACAACAGGAACAAGAAATTACACCCATCATGTTAATTGCTGGCTTTATTTCTGGTAGGAATAGATGGAATATATTTCTTGTAAGATGATTACAAGTCTGCACAGAGTTCCAGCAATATTAGTGCAATTAAAAGGAAAGTGGGGTTTACATCATCTCTATATCCTGATATGTGCTGTTTGCACAGTAATGACAAAGAACATGGCACTTTGCATAAGAAAGAAGAGATCACTCTGTACACTAAAAAGTGTAGAATAAAGTTCCCTTACCATGGAGGAATGGCTGGTTAGTATTTAACTGGAAACAGCTATCACTAATAGACAGACTGGTTTGTTGAGATCTTGGTTTCCTGGGTTGTGTTGCAACTTGATCTTCCTCTAGCAAAACAGCAATCACCTTTCAAACATAATTACATTTATAGAAATAAAAGGGTCATCTTATCTTCCAGCTTTGCTATTATTGTAGCTTTCTAAAGTTATGTGGATTGATTTCATAAAACTTTATCAACTGTCTTGTTAATTTTGTAACTTTGCAAATACAGCTTTACAGACATAAATGTTGCACAGCTCTAATTCCATTTCTTTGCAGAGAGATTATTCTCTTTGATAACAAGTATTATTTAAGTAATTCATTTAAAATAGAACAAGAACTGTAAGTGATTTATCACACTGTATACTTATGCACACAGCTCATAAGGGATATTAAAGATATATAAGTATACCTGGCATGCAGACCGTAGAAAATTTGCTAATCTTTGTGAATCAATTTTAGGTGTTGGAGCTCCATGCACTGATGTATCCTGGCTGTTTATGGGACCTATGAAAACAGAAAAACAAAAGAAAACAAACCTGAGGCTTCAAAAGAGAATCAGTTAAGAAAAGTGTAAGGACAATTTCATTTTTAAGTAAGAGGAGAGTGGCAGGAATCAACTTATCTTCAGTAGAAATAACAGCATTGAAGGACAAGATCTGTTGTTGCTGCCAATGGAAACATCAAGCCAGAAGGAAAAATTATTTCTGCCACTTATTTTTCATACTTTCCACATGAGGACTCAAGAGTGCCTATGTCAGCTTGCTATCAATGCAGCCTGCCACTCTATGGATTCTCACAAGTAATGGATACTAAAGAGAAGGTTTATATGACATGCACTCATCCATGAGTGAATAAGATGAAAATATTCTTCACCTCCAGATACAAGAGCACTTTCTCCTGGATGCTGTGTCCATTTCTCCAGTGTCTCAACTTCCTCAGTCTGAATGTCTCTATCAAGATTGTCCTCATTACACTGAACATATGCCTAAAGTAGAAAGATTTAATTATCAATATATGGGGTGAGACAGCTAAGACTGACAGCACATAACTGAACAGAACTTAGTAATTTTAAAACTGAAATTTCTGTTTGTGAATTCAGATCTGAACATACACTGTCACTATTTCATGCATGCACATTTTACCACATTTCACACCAGAGTGCTAAATAAATAATATTGTATAAATACAGAATGCCTTCCATGATGTGTAAATATCAAGCCCAGCATATTTGAAGACACTGAGCCACAGACAGGTGAAAATCCCATTAGAAAATGGGGAAGGAAAATGAGAGTCATCTTCTAATACAGAAAGGAAATTGCCTGTCTAGCCAAAAGTTTTGAGATCATTGCTTTATTGTAATTGAGGCTTAGAGATGAATATGCTTAATTTATTACTTTATGTCCTTTATGTCCTGGTAGCTTTAGCTACTTTATTTTTTAAGAACAATTCTTTTCCAGAAGGAAAATCCAGTCTTTGAGGATTGAAACATTACTAAGTGTTTGTTACGCACCTGCTTAGTGTTCATTTTACCAAAATTCCTGATGTACATGTCATACTCATTGACAGGGGGCAAGTCCAGTAATGAAAAACTAACTGAGAAATCCAGGTCAATTAGTGGGAGAAGTTCTGAACTCCGTTTTCTTCAGGATTAATTACAAGAGAGAAACACAAAAATGGTTAAGAACAAACATTTGAGATTCCTAAAGAAAGACAAACTGATTTTGCATCTAACAATCCTTTAATGCATGGGAATTGAAGTTGTACCAAAATTAATTAGCAGATAAAAATGTAACAATAGAAATACATAGACTATTGTTTAGAATTTTCATTTAATTTTACATTGAGATAATTATCATATTTGAAAATGAAATACTAATTGCAAATGGAAAACCTCAAATGGTTTATTACTAAAGCCAAACTATCAAAAGCTCAGCAAACCATCTTGCCTAAGTATTCCAAAGCTGTTCTATGAGGTAACAGATGAATGGCTCTTTCTTCTATAGTGAAGACAGTGGCTAATTCTCCTAAACTCATTTTATTAACTCACATCACTCATATGTGTACAAGCTTTATAAAGATCTTCTCTGATGTCCTAGCTTTGTAACACATATGCAGGAAAAGATTGACAGTCCTTGTCACAATTCACCCAACTATCTATCTACTTTAATGCCATAAACTGGAGTGAACTGCTTGAATTACACAAAGATGTCTGCTTACAAGTCAATTCCAGGCTCTTGCTGTAGTACAGTCTTTGATAATTAGATAATTTTTGCAGTCTCCCTTTCTCTCTCTTGCAGGTTTTTCATGTACTTAAAACTGATACATAAAGACAAACCAGATATAATTATGGATCTATAGCAATTCCATATCTAGACACTCTTGGAGATGCATGTTCTAGTTACAGCTTCTTGCTGAGGCAAGATGGTGTTGGAAAAGGAAAAAGACTAAAGTAACAAGAGCTACAATTTTATCAGTATTTTAGAGCGAATTTTTCTTTGTGCATAAGGACAATTTTCACATCTCCTTTTTGGTACTTGATGACATCTATTGCATATTCTTATGCACATTTTACTTTAACTTGTGCTTCCTAATGTATCATCTCTTCACAAACATGGGCATAAATTGCTGAGATATAACTCAAACATAAGAAACTTGCTTATTAGTTACAAATCTGAATGATACAGGCAGACAAATCATTAAAATAAACTAATAAGCTTGTATTTATAATTTACAGCTCCCAAGTGCCACAACTTATTTGTGGGATGCTTTCAGTCTATTTACTGGCAGTAATGTTATTATCACAACATTAAATTCCACAACCCCTTCCTCTTCCCATGAAAATGCTCATTATCTTCACAGGCTGTGTATGCTGTTAGCATGCACACAGAGTTATAAACATAGTCATAATCAGTCATGGTACTTAATCAGCAGAGGCAGACAAACATTCCAGAAGGCAATTCTCCAGAGATGCCTTTGAGAGTTTCTTAATCTGTCTCTACAGTCTAGAGAGGAAGCCTAGACAATGAACATGTGTAACATTTGAGTATATCATTTTAGGCAATGTGAATTAAATAACTTAGACAATAAAATCTCCCTTATGTGAAAATTAGCCACTGATGTAAAGCTATGAAAAAGTGGAATCTGGTATTAACAATAACATTTAATAATCTTGCTTTATGCATCCAAACATTGTAAAGAAATTTGGAGATATATACAGTGCTTCAGACAAATCTAGAGCTCCTGTCAAGTTCCACAAAAAAACAGGCATCAATTTGTTTCTTTAAAACACAGAGATGTCTCAGGTATCTCAAATTTAGATCAATTTTGGATCAGTAATAGCATGTTTTTACAGCAATCAATGTTACCCTTGAAAGGGAATGTGCTGTTCTGGCAACTATATGCACCATATATTCTTGATTATTTCAGTAAGTTACAGTTCTGCAGAGACTTGATGGTAGTTAAAAGGCTTGCTCTTTAGAACTTTAATTCAATATCTAATTAAAGGACTGAAGTATTAAACAAAGAAATTACAATCCTGGCAACATGTTCTGTAATAAAATGATGCACATAAACTAATATATAGATACATTTGTCTTATGACTTGTAGCAATATGTACTTAAGAACTAATGCTAGTTAATAAAATACTTGATTCCATAAGACTCAAGTTTATTAAGTATCACATATTTCAATTAAAATAATGAAAATAAAATTAAAATAATGAAAAAAAACTAATTTTCAATGAAAATAACAAAAAACCCTGCATCTCACATAGTGAGATGCCATTTTTTGTGGATTATTTAAAATACACTTACTTCTGCTTACTGGCCATACTTCGGCTGCTTTGTCTTTGGTTTGCCATTTGGAAATCCATGAATATTCCACAAAAAGAACTTCTGACAGAAGAATCTTGCCTTTCTGTGATATTGTAAAACACAGTGTTACAGTTCACCCTTAAAAGTGCATGAAAATGTTAAGCAGTAAATCTAAAAAGCAGCAGATTTGTTACAACATAGCTACTAAAAGTTCCTGGTTCACATGTTACACAAAGTGCTCTATCACCATTTTCAGTACAATGAGTTTAACATCAGTCATGGGCCAGCATGTGGTCCTTATAATGGTTTTTTATCAATCAATTCAAAATGACTGACCACTGTAATTTTTACTTTAGAAGACTGATGCTGAAAGTGTCTCTTTCTGTTGCCATCAGCAGGTGCTTTGTTCCCCTGTGTACAGTAAAATTCTCTGTGATCAATTCTAAAGATTGCACTAAATTCACACAGATGATGTGCACACTACATCTGAGTAAGAACTCAGGTAGAGGAGAATCTCATCAACACAGGCTTAACTAATATCCTTAAATGAATAAGGAACACACTGAAAACTTCCTTGAAAAGCCACAGTTAACAGACCAACTACAACAACTGATGTCATATCTACCTTACTCCCTTTCCTGGCTAGGTTGTAGCTAATTGACCTTAAGATCCAACTTCCAGTCAGGACTAATGGTGCTTCACTTCCTCAAAGGATGACTACCTTTTTAGGCAATACTTGCAAAATGCTTTTTAACTTAGAAAAGTATTTGCCAGACTGATTAATCACCAATTTAAGCAAACAAGAACAAAAGTTCATCAAAAAAAGAACATGTTGAGTAATTAAGAATAAACCACCAAGTGCTACAATTCTGAAAGTGAAAAATCTTTATTAATTTTGTATTGTTCATTAGAAAAATAATAATTGCATAAATCTTCTGCAAGAATAAATTCACATTACAGTATGCTGGTTCCTGCTGCAATGACCACTAACTGAAAATCTATTGACAAAATCAGAGATTCTTCCAGGCTGGAAAAGACCTTTAAGAGATACAGTAAAGACTTATAGAAACTCTATGTTATCCTTCCATGACTGTACTATGAACCAGACTAAAAAGCTATTTAAGATTCTTTTGCACAATGATTCTATGTGGTTGTTCACTTCAGTGTAGACCTCAAAGGAGAACCACAACTGTACTTAAATAAGCAGCTCTGGCACTCACAGGTGTCAGATCAACTGAATGCCACATATTTCAGAAAGAGCTTGCATTTAAAAGTGATAAAGTGCTTTATATTTGAGTAGTATTGATATTTTTCTTGCTTTCTCTCCAGAACAGTTGCTTCAATTTTGCTTAAAAGTAAAAGGTGAATTTAATGCCAGCGGAAGCCCCAGACTGTTTCAGCACTCCTCAAGTTTTCAAAATCCAGACTCTCATATGCTCCTCTTACTCAAAATAAGATGTATTAAATGTCAGTCTGTACTTTTTATATTTCACAATTTAAATGATTAGTAATGCCTATGAATCATTTAGTAATGTGGACGTTACAGTGCTTACCACAAATCTACATGATTCATGCAGAGGACCACATTTTGGTCTTTAGGCAGAATGTTAGAAAAAGTGGCCAGCTGACTTGTAAGTTGTAAGTGTTACTCATACATTTAATAAAAAAAGGCTGGTATCTAGTCACATACCTATGACTCCTTCCTTTTTTTCATTTTCCAGTTTCTTTGGCAATGGAGTAAAAATTCTATCATTTTCTGCAGTAATTGCTCTTTGAATTTCTTCAATTTCTGATGTTCGGGAAAATTGAACATCTCTTAGGTTTTCTTCCACATCTCCTACTTCACCACTTTTGTCTTCATCATCTTCAAAATCATCTTCATAGACCTTTGAAAGTAACAGTATTTTCAATATTTGGTAAACACAGACTATAGATGCATTTTTCAAGATCTTTTACAGAAATTATAAAATGTCAAAATAAAAACCTCATACAGATATCTATAAATCCTCTGATGGAAAGGCATTCTAAAATAACTGATGGAAAGAGAACAGCATCTCTTGATTCTGCAGTAATGTTAATGAAGAGAAGATAATCTCAGTGTTGTTCTACAGTGCCCAAAATAGTCTTTTAATATCCTAAAGTCTTTTAATATCCTATATAATATCCTCAAGTAGATACTACAAGACTATTATAGATACTATAATATTCTTTTAATATCCTATTTAATATCCTAAAGTAGATGCTGTAAGTTTAGGTGAATTATATGTTCTTTGAAAAAATAAAATAACAGTGTTCAGTGGCATAAATGTTTCAGGGATGTATGAAGTTGTTTATTTCACAGTGTTAATTCAAGCTGTCCTTTAATGGCAGGCTCACATTTACTAAACTGCCACACTCCCTGTCTATGCCTAAGGGTCATCCTTTAACAAATTCTCCAAACTAAGACAGTTCATGTCCTGCTAAAATAATCACCTAACACATATGGTATGAACAAGTCTTAAATGTGCTTATTTCTCTTCACTGAATAGTAAAGGGCTACTGCAGTGACCAGCTCAACAGTGGAAATCATCACTCCTGACATAAGTGGAGATGAATTCTACCTCACTGAACAAAGATGAGTTCAGCTCAATGAAAGCACATCCCACACACTCTTATATCATAGTAACTCCAAAGTAGACAAAAGAGAGCTAAAAATAGGGAATTCAATTAAACAAATTAATGAAGTGAATGCTGTGCGTCAATACCTTTTTCCTATTATATTTTTTCAATTATAAATGAACAGACTTTTTTTCTTTTTAATCTGAAATTATTAGCTCTGATTATTTAAATAATTCAGCATTCTTCACAGAAAGTTATTTAAATAATTGAAATCCACAAAAGCAGAGAAAACATTTTTAAACACTTCAACTGAAAAAACAGAAGTTGGTTCCCAACCTCTGATGAAAACTAACTAAATATATAGTATAGAGTTTCTACATAATGTTTTAATTATTCATTATCTACTGTTAGCCACATTAAGGTCACTGTCACCAAAACTAAAAGCCATGTAACATCCTGTTTATTTCTGTGAACAAAGTTATTCTTTATTTTGATACTTAAGAATTACTTCAGACAGACAACTGTTTACTTTTACTCACTTCAAAATCATCTTCATAATTCAGTGAAAAATCCTCAAGTCCTGTGTCTGGATTAGAGATGTGTGTATCTTTCACTTCCTAAATCAGAAAAATAAATGGAACCATTAAGTAATCTTCCCCAAAAAAAATCTCCTATCTCCCAAATCTTAGTATAAAATAGATTAATAGTTGCTATTCTCAGATATTTCTACATTTTCAAACAAACATATAGCATGTATTTTATACAGATAAATAAAATTATTTTATCAAGTGTTAATTACTGAATTAAACTAATAGTAAAGGAAGAAAAACAGACCTCAACCTTATCTTGGGAAGACCAACAGTTTTTCTAAGAGTATTTTTATTGGAGAAGACATAAAAACTGCTGCATTGTCTACAATTTAATTGATGGTGCTAACAACAAAATAAGATTGCCCTACACTTTTGAGAACTAGACAAAATTAGTCCTAAATTATAAATTTTACTAATTTATACTAAGTTATACTGGGGGAGTCAATCTGTTAATAAAATAGTGCAAAAGTTGAAACCAGGAAAGCAGAGCCATGGATGTAACAGGAGAATAGGATAATTTTTATACGTAAATTTTGCTGACATTGAATCCTCTATTTACATGGAATAAGATTTATGGTATCCCTGCAATAACTTCAAACACACTTCCCTTTTCTAGATTATTAACTTGATTAAAATAATGCCATTTATTTATGGCAACTCTCCTGGTTTCAACATTTGCAGTGCTTTATTAACAGACTGAATCCCCCAGTATAACTTAAGTTGTGAGAATTTTCTCTGATTTATTCCACCTGCAAGGTTGCAGGTACTCAGCAGTAACTAATTCATATAGTTTAATTCATATGATTTTTTAAAAAAATCCTTATTCCATTTAGTCAGACCTCTTTAGTAACACACTCAAAGGTGAGTCTTTATTAGCTTTTAGGCTACTTTGTAGTTTTTATTATCTATGATCATCTCAGAAAATGCCTACAGAGCTGTCATCTTTATTCATAACACAGATGCGTCTGGTATACATATAGCTTTTATACACTAAAAATCTCCACCTGTCAGTAGTTATCTGGGTTCCTAATTTAAAGAATTTATACAGAAAATCAATATATTGTCAATACAAAGCAGGATTAGGAAGTCATGCTGGAATATCTTGAAGGCTGTGGCATTTGGAGCAATAAATATAAAAAAAATTAACAGCATAGAATGCAAACCCCTGGAATTTAAGTCTCTCTGTTGAGTCAGATCTTAAGCAGGAATTTCACCCTCCTGGGTTGTTTCCTATTGCCAATGAAGACAGAAAAGATAATGGAAAAGGAGTCTAAATATAAGAGGACTGAACTGCCTATTTCTCTCCACAAACTACAAATGAAATTTAGATCCTCACCACAGAAATTCACACCTAAAGATGAGCTGAATCAGTAAGTTGAAAATATCACAAAACTTCTTAAAGTTTTTATGGTAGAGTTAAGCTGTATCTGCACAGATTGTTCCAAATAAACCCAAGTCTTTCCAGCTTTAGACCTGCTGAAAATTTGGTTCTGTCTGCACATGTCCATTTAAAAATATTAAAATAATTTCCAAATATAAAAATCATTTCCTCTCCCTTAGTTTTACCTCTTGTCTTGTGTCCATGTTCTCTGTTTCAACAAGTTTTCCTTTATCTTTTACAGTCCTATTAAAAAACAGAACAACAGTTTTATTGGTTAACTCATTAGAAAGCAGTTCTGCTTCAGTTTTGGTTTTTGAGGATTTTGTTTTAGTAAAAAAAAAAAAAGGCTTTTTTTCCTGAAAAGGAAAGAATAATTGCAAATTTCCACCTAACTGAAATACTTCTACAAGTATTTTTATAGAGCTCTATGATACAAAAGGATAATGAAATAACCAAGTGATTAATGGTAAAGAATTGAGAAACTTTGTCCAAATGTAACACCTATAATTGCATCAAAAGGCAAGAAAAAGTAGTGAGAAAAAAAAATTCATAACCCCACACATTTATTGCTTGTATTAATATCTGCAGCAAACCAGAGATCAAGATCAGGTTGGTGCAAAATGCTCAAAAGCTATAAATCAAAGACTGATTGCAAACCTGTTTTTTCATTCAGGGGTCTTATTTATGAGGACAATGCAATCAGGGTCAGAGAGCAGGAGCAAATCAACAACAAACTTTGCTCCTCAAGAATCTATTTGATTATTTCATATGTAGAGAGTATCAAACTTCAAGAAGAGAATATTTTACTTCTTATGTGAGTATTTGTCTCTACTGCCACTGGGATTGACAAACATAGGAAAAGGCAACAATAAAAATTAAAATTTGGCTGGATCATGTCATAACAAATTGGAGTGATTCAACAGTAACAGTGCTTGAAGCTGAACCAGGGTTTCAGGACATCTCACCAAACCATATTGCCTTCCCTGCCATTCAGGAATGGCCAAACCCTTCTTCCAAGCTCTGCAAAAACAATGCCTCAGCCACAGCCCCAGCAGCCACAGCTTCAAAACATTGCCGGAATATTCAGCACTGCTGACACAGCTGAGTGCAGCTGCCAGGTAGGATCCCAACGCGTGTCCTCTGAAATATTTCATTTTCTAGTTTTGAACAGCATCACACTTCCACAAATTCACTTCAGCCAAAGTGGTTTGTCCCATGTTTGACATTAGTAATACTGAGCCAACACTGGTAGTGACTTCACTGCCTGTCTCCCCAGAAGCAAACAAACCAGACTTGTACTGAGCCACGAAGCTAAACTAAGGTTTAAGAGTGAGAATTGCAACTAACCATGTACTCAGAGAATTAGACTGCAGAAAGCTGTGTAGCCTTGAGCCTTCAGAAAGAATTTTACAAGGCTCGAGAATTAAAGAATTCTAAGTGCTAGAATATACAGGAAAGTTCTCTAAGATTTCTATTTGCTAGTAATAAAACCTAGAAATATAATCCCAAAATTTAACTGCTCCTACTGAGGTTATCTGGAACTTTTCCTTTCATATTCAACTGCAAACTTGCTATATATATAAATGTAATGCATTAGATACCATCTGGGATAGGAACTGAGTATTGATACTCAAACTAAACAACAGAGTCCTATGCAGTTCATCATGAACCTCACATGTGTCCACTTGACTACATACTGAATTTCCAGGTGGTAAAATTCAGCATGTCTGTCTCCAAAACTAAGTGTCCAGATTAATACATATGACTGAAAAATATTTCTTGCTATCCTAATGAATGAAAATAATTAAAGGAATACAAATACATACATTTTTTATCTGAATCATCTTAGAGGCAACACAAAGATTTTTTTTTTGTAATTGCTGTACTATTGGGCCTATAAAAGAAATTACATTATCCCCAGATATGTGAGCTTAAGTGGTGACTGAATCTTAGTAGACACCATCTAGCATATAATTATCTTAAATCTCTAAATTTACCTTACAACCTGATGGCTCATTTCTTCTTGAATCCTCTCCTCCTTTTTGTATTCACTGCTCTGTGAAAGAAGTCATAATATTCATGAGTCAGAAATGCTGGGAGGGAATATATACATGACCCTGTATTAGTAGTACTCTCATCAAACAGTAAAAAAGGTTGCTAATGAATTGTTTCAATTACAGACTATTTTTTATTTCAGCCATTGCTTGTAAGATGCTCTCAAAAACTGGCAGGGCCTAAGGGTTGACCTTGGTAGGCTGTAAAATTAAAAAATTACAGTATGAGACTTTAATAGTATGCACTACAATTTACACAAGCTGGATGGAGGGACAAAGAACAGTCTCAGGCACTTTTAATCCCCAGTAGAGGGACTTGAATCTTAATTTCTGGATTATGAAGGTTTGCTTAAGTTTGGAAATGTATTCAATAGGTTGTTTAAGATAAAGGTCTTTGTCTCTATCCAGAAACAAAAAATAAAATATAACTTTGGGACAGAAGCATCAATGTGTTCTCTAACAGATACCTGAGTACATTTCCAAGGAAGTCAAACATTAAGCAAGCCCTTGATAGACTTTTGTTGTCTGCTGCAGTCAGTCAGTTTAGGAATCACTCATGGAGAGCCCCTACACTGAAAATTACTCATACTGTCAGTTGAAAATATATTTCTGAACTTTTATTTCAGAAGCTTGTATATCTTCACTCTTTAGGCAACAGAAGAAACTACCCTAGACCTTCTCAAATGCTGTATGTCTCATAAAATTAATTGATTTTAAGAGTTACAAATTACTAGAGACTCCTTCTCTCAGTCTTATTGAATAGTTATAAAATCAGTAAAAAGTAACAAATTATTGATTAAGTCTCTAGGATATAACATCATGCTCTGTATTAGAAACATAAAAGATATTCTATGGCTTCAGAAGTAGAGGCAAATCCCACAAATATAAAGGATCTATATATGCCTGCCTACTTATGAGTTGGATAATTGTGCTCCCTGCATAGACAACATAAAAGTAGCATCTATTAAAATCTTTTTTGCTATAAAGGCAGCCAATAAACTTTAATGGACCTCAAGCCTTATGACATCTCCAAAGTGTTTGCAAAAATTTCAAAAGTCATACCAAGAAAGAATTTTACGAATAAAAATGTTTCTAAAATAAAGGCAATTTTTTTTTGTTCAAATTTTATGGAAGGAATCCATTCTGAATTAGCATACTTAAATGCTGATGTAGTGTTTTCATCTACCACTTTAGCCTCAAATTTCAGAAAATGTTGGCTTAAAATCCTATTCCCTGATTCCCCTATTGACAATATACTAACTATTAAAGTAAGTGATAACATAATGTTTTAACAAAACATACCCTTATATCGTATTTCTTTCTTTCCTTTTCTCTACTTTTTACTCTCTCATCAGCTTCTGCTGCTGGGTCTTCTCTGTCTCCATGGGAAGATTTTTCTTTAGATCTCTTTGATTTATGTTTTTCTTCCTCTTCCTTTCCATAATGTTTATGACTTTTCTCTTTAGAAAGTCTCTCTTTTTCTGTCCCAACAGAATGTTCTTTTTTTTCTCTGTGTTTTCTTTCTCTCTCTTTATCCAACTCTTGATGTTTCTCTAACTTGTGCACACGTTCACCTTCAACTTTGTAGGCTAAAAATTTTTCAATTTTCTTTCTTAAATCATTATCCTGCAAAGAGAAAAATAATACTAAATGGTTAAAAAGTTCCCCAAGACCATTCTATCTTCACAAATTTATCCATATTTGACCATTAAAATGATTGCATTTTTAAGTACTTAATCTTTCTGTCACATGGCTCTTCCAGACATTTTTTTCACATTTCCTATGATAACAAGTTTCAAATTATGACTGCACTTGAGATTCTGGTGCTTCTTCTAGGACAATGCACACTTTGTACAGAAAATTTTTGAATTATATGTTCTTCACACAAAAAAATTAATTCTTATCTACTACGTGGTCTGAAATAGGATGTCACTCATCAACTACCCTTGTAATAAATGCGTCAATAGCAGATGTAAACTTTTGATGTAGCTCACCAAAAATGAAGTATTTTTTGCTACAAAAATTTTATTTAATGTTTACTTTTAAAAAGAGAATAAAATATGTCCTGAAAATCGGGTAGCTGAGATATATTTTGTTTTTGTTTTGTACACTTGTCATCACCTTACTATCAATGCATCTCTCTGATTCAGTTTCTTCTTTATCCTACAATTTTATCTTATTCTGTTATGGAAACACTTCACTAATTTCCTTTACCTTCAGTGCTTTATGTCTTCTTTCTCGCTCTTCAGTTCTTGCTTTCTCCTCCTCTAGAAAACAGATGTATAAATTAGGGAACAGATTTTATAATATTCCAACTCTGTACATAATTAACTGTAGCATGTAGAAAACAGTGTTTTAGCAATGTGCTTTCTCTTACATAAGAGCTTTCTAAAAAGGAATCCTGTTGAAATCCTCTCTCCAAAGGTGGTTGCTCCTTCTTCTCTCCTAATGAATCCCTCCAGTCTTGTGTCATGCTAAGAGTAATGACACATGCTACTGATTTCAGCAATCACCCTGCAAGTGAAGGGATCACTCAGGACAGAGTGCCTAGGCACTGACCAACAATACCAGTGATGTCCATCCTCTCTTCAGAGGAAGGGAAACAAGCATCAGTCTTTTTAAATGCATCAAAATAAAACTAAGTTAAAAAAACATTCCATAAAACAGACATGCCAGTGGGTACTTACACCTCCCTGTTTTATCCTCTCTGCAAAGATGGGCTATGGTTTCAGAGTATTCCTATCTAAATATCAAATATTTCCAAGTACAACAACAACCCAAAGTTACTTACCCAAACGATGCCTGATTTCTCTTCTTCTGTGATGTTCTGTATCTCCTCCTCCCAATGATTTCAAATAATTTTGTGGATCTATTTGCTTTATCTCATATGTCTTGTGCTTTTTGTCTCGTTCTCTATCAGTCTCCCTGTCTTTATGTTTCAGTATGCTGTGTCTCTCCTCCCATGACTCTTGAACTTTGTGTCCCTCTCGGTCTCCTCTCTGGTGTTCTTTTTCCCTTTCTTTCTCTCTCCTTTTATCCCTGTCCCTTTCACTGGATTTAAACCTCTCTCTCTCTCTTGTTCTTTCCTTGCTCTTCTCTCTGTCTCTGCGTTCATGTCTGTTAGGGTCTATGTCATGAACACTCCTCTCTCTCTGCAGTTTCTTTTCTCTGTGCTTTCGGTCTTCATTTTGACTATCTGGTAGTAATGCCTGAAATAAAATTTAAAAATCTATCATTATAATTCAGCAATCTATTTTGATAGGACTATATTCATGTGGGGAAAAAAAAAGCTGGATTACTAAATATGTATTTAATCTCCCAAACTGTATTAAAATGCTGATATAGTTCTAGGCATACTTTATAAATACTAATATTATGCCTGTGCTTATTGAAAAAAAGTAATAAATTTAATAATAATAACACATACTGGAAAACAGCTTTTAAAAAATACAACACAAATGTAATATAAATATCAATGATATAACTGACTACAGCCTGAATGCCTATTTGACCAGGGGATAATGTAATTAACCAGTTTAAAAACACAGGACAAACATGATAGATAATGATAACAAATACAATATGATTTAATGATAATAAATACAATAGATAATATATATTTCAGGAAAGTGAATAATATATATAAAGCACACCCCACTGACTGCTGTGTGATTACTGTAACAATGTATTATTTCCATTTACCTAATTTAGAACAAAGAGTCAACTCTTCATGTTTAGACCACCAATAAATTCTAGTGCTGTAAAGCAGCTTAACATCAAGACTAGCAGAAATAAAATAAATCCACCTTTAGATGTTTCCTAAGTTCTTCTGCTTTCCAAGTATCTTCTTTGGATCTTTTCTAGAACAGAAAATGCAGAAAAGACTGAGTGACCATTTTGCAGAGAGGAGTGATGCCACCCAGTTCTTTTAAAAGTTTTAAAAAGTTCTTTTAAACATTTTCTATGCCTTCTGATGTTTACATATTTCTACTGAAGTTCTCACATAGTGTTCATGTAAATAATGATTTTTTTACATTCTTCTTTGTGGGAGGAGAGAATTGATGGACTGTTGGTTTGACCACTTTGGCTGGAGAGGTGAAATTATTCTCCAATTCACTGCCACTTTTGCAATTCTGTATATTGCAGTCAGAAATAAAAGTTACTTCCTTTTGGTCTTTTGATCTCAGTGGGAGTGGTGAGTTGTTTCGTGTCATAGTGTGACAAAGTAAATAATTTAACAATGAATCATATTTCTAAGGAATGAATCAAGGTACATATGGCAAATCTCACTGAAAGGATCATGCAAACAATAATTTGATTTAGGTTCAGTAAATCTCACCTTCTTGGACCTGGAAGAAGCCTGAAGCTCAGACTGCATGTGTAAGCTGACTGCACATGAAATATTTGTATGTAGCACTGAAGAAGAGCAAAAAGATAATAAAACTAATCGAAGTACACATGATTGTTTCACTAGAGTGCTCTCTAATAAAATAAGTTATATTTCTTCTATCTGCATTTGCAGAGCTCCTCCACTTGGCTGCTTGATTGCTGTTACAGAGACTAAATAAAAATTCATATTGTTTAGATCACTAAGGGAAAGGAGGAATTTTAATCTATTGAATATTTTAACTAGTTCATTGAAGGATGAAGACCATATCCAATGTGACATGATCAGGCTGTCCTTATTCTCAAATTTAGATTTGGCAAAAGCTACTGAAGGTTAACAAAAATCACTGATAAATATTGTAATGATGAGCTGCATTGGTGGAAGAAAATAAACATATGGTGCCCTTTTTTTTGTTAATTCATTATATGGAGGCAGTTTTTTAACAGCATATATATATTTTAAACTATTCTATACGATAAAGATCTTGTCTTTTCAAACTTGGATTTTAAAAAAGATTGTAGTGGACTGGCAAACTTCTAAAGTCAATGAGTAGTCCCAAGAAGGCAGTATTTATATCAAACATAAAGTGCCACTTCAGCTATATTTTCTTCTGATACTTAAAAAGGGGGGAAAAAACAAAGAATGTAAATATTTGCTACTGCAGAAAGTCAGATGAGAAAGTAAAAACAAAGTTGATAATTTTCTTAAGTCAAGATTTAACAAAGCCTAAGAAACTCAACAGATCTTGTGTGAAAGTCACCTGGAAGGAAGGATATGGATGGGAAGAGAGCAGAATGCTCAAACAGTAACCCATTGAGAATCATGTTTTGGATTTAGACAATATTTGTGTAGGTATCAGCAAACAAAGAATGCTAATCATGTTAATAGCATAAAATCAGCATGACCAACAGACAACATCAGATGAGGCAGCTTCAGATTTATATCCAAGCTGAAGCAAAAAGCACACAGCACACATTCACAGGTGGTTCTCTAGCAGCCAATAATATATGTGTCAGTTTTTCTGGCGTCTGCAGTTTTCATCTCCCCACCACAACCAGAAGCTGTTGTTTTTGTGTACAATGATTTTCCACTTAAATCTCTGCTTTTGCAGAAGTACAATAAACAAACAGGGAAAATGAGATAAAGGGTTGAGTCCTTTGTCCCTCTGTAAGTAAATGTCGACACAATAATGTTTCAAACAAACTTTCAAAGGACTTATTGAACTTTCTCATCTGTATGCCAATTTAGAAGTACTTATATACTCATTTAAATCCAGATTAAGATTTGTTACTTAAATGACACTGGGGTTTAGCTTAATTCATCCACCTGAGAGCATTCAGCTCATATGAAATGCCACAGATTTACTGAAATAAAAAAAAAAACTATGACTGTTTTTACAAGTTAAGAACCTGTCCTTCAATCTAAAGATAAAGCAGTCAATGGAAAAAGAAATCTTGTTATTTTAGATAAACTTTGAAAGAGATCAACAGAGGTTTCTTCACTCATAACTAGAAAGATGTTTTCAGAACATACTGTTTTTAACTAATTTAAGAACTCAGTTAAATGCGATTCTAGAGAACAAGACACAGAAGAACAGAAAGACAAAATTCTGTCTTTACTGCTTAAGCCAGAGAAAAGTAGTTTTATTTTTTTGCATGTCAACATTTATCTTTCTTATTTCCAGTAAGAGTCGCCAATCTGAGAGCCCTCAAATAGGTAAGAGCAGGGCTGACAGAAGCAGCAAAAGGAGGGCTCCTCACTCCGCGTGGCTGCTCCTGCCTCTGGCTCTTTGGCACTGGCACAGCCTGAGATATTTCAGATCAAAGCGTCACTTTTCCATCACAGCTCACTGCTTTTGCAGGTGAAAGCGTCACACAGGAATTGATGCTAGCACGCCCGTGTGGGTTTGTTCCCTTTATTCCGGAGTTCTACAAACCTTCAATAATTTAACACCTTAACGCAGAAGTTACGTGTGTTCCCGAAGAACTAAAGCCCGGCAATTAGCGGGAGCATCAATAATTAAACACGCTATTATCTAGGACGTGAAACGAGGGCTGTTTCCGCAGCCGGCTATCCCCTTCTGCAGGAGGCTGCGCAGCCTCCGCCTCGGGACAAGGATTCCCCGGCCCTTGCGGGGGGATCAGCACCGCGCCGACAACACAAAGCGCCCGGGCCGGCCCCGGCAGAGGCGCGGGGGTTGTCGGGGGCAGCAGCCGAGAGCGCGGCGCCGTCCCCGGCCCTGCCCCTCACCTTGT
>QUSF01000003.1:7500509-7999165 GCA_003676055.1 Chloebia gouldiae | reverse complement strand
GCCCAGAGGAGCTGTGGAGCCTCCCTCACTCACAGGAGTCTCCCTCACTCCTCTCTCCCTCATTCCACAGCCCTCCGAACACAATCCTGTGCCGTGTGCTCTGCTGGAGCAGGGAGGTTGGAGCAGATGACCCACTGGTCATACTCTAATTTCAATAACTGTAGTACATCAATCACCTCTTTGCTGAAAAGAGGTGAGTTAATGACTTGTGGTGGAAAGACTAGATGACCCACTGTGCTCCCTTCCAGCCGGACCCATTCTGGGATTCTGAGCTGGTGCCCAGCTGGGTTCTGCAGGTGATGGCTCGGACCCTGTGAGCTGGGGATGGGGGACACATCCCCCCAGCCCTCAAGCACTGTTGTTCTCCTTTGCAGCTCTGACTTACTCTAGGTGAAGTGTATCGTGAAACCATCCCTCATCGTGGCTGACTCACTTTTCATAAAGTTGTGCACAATTACTGCAGGGCAAAAAAACTGTAAAAGGGTGCTATGCTTAATCTGCCACTTATCCAGATGCTGCGTAGAGGTAGATATGAAGAACAGTTGTATAAATAAATTAAAATGCTAATAATCTTCCCCCAGTGACAAGTACCAAAGCCGATTTCTGCAACAAAGCACAAGTGGCAGCTCACCGAACACACCTGGAATGAGCTCGATGGTTGCCTGCAGGAAAGGCGTGTGCGATTTCACAACAAATATTTACAACCCATAAACACGTGCAATTTAAAAGACCAAGTGAAAATTCCTCTGGGTTCTTTTAACTTTGTTCCCTATTTTCAGAGTGTAAAAAAAAAAAAAAAAAAGTTAATATGTAACTGCTACTGCTAATATTGATGGTTGTAGAAAACTGACTAGTGGGGGCGGGAGGGAGGGAAGCAAGGGAAGAGGCATTTTTGCATTTTAGAAACATTCTTGCCATAGTTCAATGCGAGTTTGTGGCTGCTTCAGAGATAAAATTTAACCCCTTATACTTGGCCGTAGTTGACAAGTACGTACAAACCCATGATACCTTGCCTCGTATTCATATTTCCAGAATAAATTAAGCATGCTGTAAAAGTTTCCCCTTGTCCAAACTGTGACATATTTTCCTTTCTAATGTAGCAGAAAAGCATATCAAGCATGCAATTATGAGCAAAAAAAAAACCCCCATCTTGATATTTTCTTGAACAAAACAAAACCAAAAAAAACACAAAAAAAAACAAAACAAAAAAAAAAGCCTAAATGCACCATTAAATGTAAGTATTACTTTTAAGGGCTAAATTGTATCCACTAAGTATAAACATCTATGGATACTAAAATATTTATAAGCCTTCTAATGGATTACTTACGTGGTTTTGGCAGAACAGTTATAATCTTTAAGCACCTGGTTTGGGGAAACCCCCAATTTCAACCCAGGCTGTGGGATGAGCAGACTGAGAGCAGCCCTGCCCAGAAGGATCTGGGGGTGCTGGTGGGTGAGAGGCTGGACATGACCCAGCCATGGCACTCCCAGCCCAGAGACCCAAACGTGTCCTGGGCTGCATCCAAACCCCGTGGGCAGCAGGGCAGGGAGGGGATTCTGTCCCTCAGCTCCTCTCTAGTGAGACCCCACCTGGAATATTGCATCCAACTCTGGGGTGCCCAGGAGAAGAAGGACATCATGGACCTCTTGTAGTGAGTTCAAAGGAGGCCACCAAGATGACAAGAGGGATGGAGCACCTCTCCTACAAGGGAAGGCTGAGAGAATTGGGATTGTTCATCCTGGAGAAGAGAAGGCTTTGGGGTGACCTTATTGTGGCCTTCCAGTACCTGAGGGGAGCCTGCAAGAAAGCTGGAGAGGGACTTTTTACAAGGTCATGCGGTGTCAGGGCAAAGCATGCAAATAAAAGAAAGTAAGTTTAGATTAGATATTGGGAAAAAATTCTTTACAGTGAGGGTGGTGAGTCACAGGAACAGGTTGCCCAGAGAAGCTGAGGATGCCCCATCCCTGGCAGTGTTCAAGGCCAGATTGGATGGAGCTCTGAGCCACCTGGACTAGGGGAAGATGTCCCTGCCCATGGCAAGGGAGTTGGAACTAAGTGATCTTAAAGGTCGCTTTCAACCCAAACTTTCCTATAATTCTATGATTTTATCTTTTCTTCCCTCAACAAATAAAAATGTGCATAAAAGCCATCTTGGATTAGCTCATAGAGCTCTTTAGCCACAGTGATGACAGTGTATAAATACATGGAACTAAGCATCTGCTTAGGAAGGGATCTCTACAGAAATGCTGTCCTATGCATAGACACTGAAGGACAAAATAACCTTTTAACTGGATTTTATTTTTAACAACAATATAGCAAATACCTATAACTAAATAAGCAAATATGGCAACAATGCCAAAAACTGGATAGAAGACACAGGTTTTTTTTCAAGTTCTGTTTATCTTGTCTACTCTTTAGAACATGCATCTGTATGTATTTACTGAAAAAAAACCCAAAAACCCACAAACAAACAAACAAAAAAAAAACCAGTTAAAAATACCAGTTTAAAATAGCAGATTTGGCTGCTAATAGCTTTTCTTCTTAGCCCTATGATAGTATACTAGTCAGGCATCTCTAAGATGTGAAAAAATATAGATGTGGGAAAGTGCCACTAGAGGGTTTGGAAAGAACTTTTCAAAGTTTTCAAACTTTTAAATCTAGGGATCAAACTGAAGTTTAACTGCTGCATGAGAATACAAGGTAGAATAGCACCTTTGGAATAACAATACTAAAATTTGTGCCTGCTTAAATGTATTCATCGTGTATTAAAATAAACCACAGTGTGTCACCAGTGTAGTGGAGAAAATGAATACATCAGTGGTCTGACTGCTTTTACAAATGTGTGTTAGACTCAGGCAATAAAATGACATATCTGTTGTGTAAAGCCAGCATAAAAGGAGGCCCTAGATTTTCTTTCCAAGAAAAGTGTTATAAATGTTTTGTCTGGTAACCCTGAGAATTTTATTACAATTTTAGCATTTACAGGTTTTTCTCTTGTCTGGCTTGGTTCATATATCTCCTTCTCCACTTGCACTGTTATCTGAAAAACAGGAAGATAAAATAGCACAGCTTTTTATATTCTCTAGTAAGTAACTTTTATTGTTTGTTTGTTTTTATCTTCCAACCTTCCTCTAAGCCTGTGAAGCAACATTGTATTTTTCTTCACCTCTATGGAATGACACATCACAGTTTTAGACCAAAAGGTTACTGGAAATATTACCCTTCAGAGGGACAACAGGGCAACTTTAAACCTGGCTTAAAAATCAAGACTCTTCTATTGTTAGGAAAAACCCCCACTTTTTTTTTTTTTTTTTTGGGAAGAAATGAACTTTTTAGGATCTAGGCTTTGTAGAGTTCCCCCTCCCCCCGCCCCTTTTAACCACTTTTTCCTGAGGCATTTTGAAGTTGAGAAGAAAATTTAAATATTTCTATCAGCAGATGTGCATAAATGATCTGCAAAGCGTTAAAATGCTTTTGTTAGTCCTCCAGGTTCATAAATAGAAACAGGAAAAAATGGATCTCAGCAGTAAAGTTTTTGTCTTTTGTTTTGAACTTGTAAGAATCCAGTGAAGGGGGAAAAGGAGACGATAATTATTGTGAAAACTTGTTAAGAAACACATCTTAGTGGAAAGTATTTCTGTCTTCAGGAAGAATAAATATTTGAGGATCTTGTAATGAGAATACAATTTATGCATTCAGTGAAACTGAAGCCAGCTTGGCTGATAGCAGGGATCAGACATACATAGTTTTTCTCCAAACAGCAGAAGCTCAGGTATGATAGAGTCTTTTGGCTCTTCTTTGTGCCAAAGATTATTATTAGATAATTTGAAGCAGGCAAAAAAATATTTGTGGTCTAGGATAGATAACCTAGAGCAGGTTGAGAGAGGTGCATAAATTCAAGCACAGAAGTAGAGAGTATTCCATGATGAGAATCTACTAGGATAAAATTTCATGTAAATTATATTTTCATTAATAATTCAATTTTTTTAAAGGATGATGTTCCTCAGCAAAAATTCTCAGATTTCTATTCCATAGAGAGTTCTCTTCAAAAAAAGTCTAGAGAGAACCATTAGACTAAAATAATGCTGTTGGGTAAAATTAGGTGTAATACCACATATTGTCCTTCAGGGAAATAACCTGTTACTGAAAACAGTCATGAAGTAACAATTAAAATTGCTTCCAAAACATGTTTTCTTGTGTGAACTCCAAAGAAGTTGGGAACTTTTTTTTTTAAACAAAAATATTTTTTTTCCCAATTTTTCTCATGGTCAAAAATTATGTAGAAACAAGATCTTTCAGGAAGTTATTTGGGAGAGTAGTACTGGTATTTACTGGAAAATTTACTGATGGTGATGCAATGTAAAGGTAAACATAGGATGACACTACTTTGCAATGAAAGATGTAGCATTTGAAAGAGCAAAAATTAGAAGCAAACATATATGGCTAAGAATGCATATAAGGGGATGTTGCTAACAAAAAGTATTAATTACAATTCTAATAATACAAAAGGCTTAAAAAAGGCAGGATGTGGAAATGTTATCTAAATGAAATAAATATAATCAGCTGTGTAGCTGATACAATTGATTAGAGGATGCTTAAGAAGAAGCCAGAGCAATCTTTGGGCCACGAATAATTATCTTCAGGAGTTCCTGATGCTCCAAGGAGTACCTTTTTAAACTACACATTTTTAAATTTTACTTTTTTTTTTAATTTTTCACCTTTTTAAATATTAAAATATAGCATCAGGAAATATGTGAATTTACATTTCCAAATTCTTGAGCAAATTATTAAACTCTTTATCTGCACCAAAAGATTAGCATAAACAAATAACTAGTGTTTATCTGGAACATTTTATTTAAAATTTTATAATGGAGTAACTAACCCTAATTTATCCCCTAGCAGCGGACTTTATATCTTGATTTTAACAAGATTCCTTTGTCTCTATTACAACAATGGCTATGCTAATTTCATACCACTCAGTTTCTTCATCAAAATATTGTGTGGGGCCAAGTCAGTTATCTACAAAAGTTCTTAGAAGTCAGTGGTAAACTCTTTATCATAACTTCCTCATGGTGTTACAGATAAATGTTATCAAATTCATGCTACAAGATCTTACTTCTCTTTTCCTATTTGATTGGCACATAATCATGCACTTTTAGTTCTAATTAATCAAACTTCCACATTGATTAATGAAATACTCTGTGCAGGATCAGTACTAGGCTGCCTGGTCTACAATTATATTGTGTTTATAATCCTAAACGCTACTACAAGATTAATTTTTATTTCCTGTTGTGTTTCTCCATCGTATTAAATTTGACTGTATGGGGAACTTCTCTAAATTCTATATCCAGCTTATTTTCAAAATACATGCTGGACATACATGAGAGCAGAATATTATGTACCTTATGGTAAAGTGTTACTTGCCAAATATCACATTAATTAAATCACTTTTTCCCCCTCGTTTTGAATTTTCATTCTAATTTGTGGTACAGTTGTATTCTGACTCAGATACTGTGAGGCCGGATAGGGAAATAAAATGGACAATGGACTCCAAGGCTGAGAACAAAAGACTTAAAAAAAATGAGAGTATTAATAGTGTTGGTTGTAATGGAGGGAGCCAACATACAATGTAGTCATTTGTACTAGGTGTTACTGAAACTCAGGAGTGAGTGACATTAAAGTCACATTATAAGCAGAGTAACTGGAAGAGGAATTAAATAAATGCAAAAAATCCCTCAGATTTACTGTAGCTAATTGTTGTCCAAAGGGTTTACAGCATCATACTTGAGACCCTCAGTTTAAAGTCACAAGCTTTCCTAGGGTCTTATGGTGTTCTTCATTCAGTTCCCTCACAGTCACAGCCTGTAGGTGTTTTGAGTTCTCCAGAAGACCCAAGGTAAATTATAATTTCAAAACTTGGATTACCACCTAGTTGTAAATCACTGACTTTGTTACATCTTTTTGTATCATTTGGTTGTTCTGAATATTCATCCTGAGTAATCTAAATATACAGATGGGGAACATACAGCGTCAATGGTAAAGAGGAAGTGAAGAAGAGCAGGAGTCTATGGCCAGAATTTAACTTAGAGTTGTCCACTGAGTGTGATGGCAGGCATGAAGGGATTTTGGAAAGATGAGAAAACAGAATACATTCAGTTGTCAAAACGTGGATTCTTTTTCCAATTCTTCTGTGCCACACTAAGCAAACAACTTTTCCTTTGATGTAATTGCCTTTTGGACTTTCCCGTTCTCTGGATAATTGAGATGAGGTTACTTTCATTTCCTAAGCAAACGAAGCTTATATAGCTTTCCCATTTGTCCATTTGTGTGTGTTTTCATAACTTATCAGTCTATTGGCTAACGTAATTCTCCCCTCTTTACTGCCTGCAAATATGAAGTTTCAAAGTCCTACACATTTTGTGAAAATTGGCATCTGAAGAGAGGAGAAAGAATCCTTATTCCCACTAAGTGAAAGGTTAGCTATTTAAAGCCAAAAAAACCCAACCCAAACCAACCAACCAAAAAAACCCAAAAACCCCACACAAAATACATAAAAACCCCACACAAACTCCTGGTAAATGCTGAATTTAATCTGTGTGTACCAGCAAATTGATTAGGACTTGATAGCTAAAGAAAAGCAACAGCTGCCTCTTAGGAAACTCGTGGCTGCATCAAAGTTGTTTGAAAAGGTAAAGCAATGATAGGAGGAATGATGTGAGAACCAGGTGTTAAAGGGATACACGACACAAGCCTGTTATCAGCTTTTTCGATTTAACAAAGCGAAGATTTAACAAAGGAGAGTGGGTGCCACCCTCGGTAGTCGTGTGTGTTAACAAGATGACAGAAGAGGCAGCTTTATGTGAAGATGTGCGAGCAAAACTTCAGGAAACACCTGTTGTAACTCAGGCGCGGGGTGACCAGCGTCTGGCTGCTCTGACGCGTTGATCAGTCTCTCTTTTAATAAGACACATCAACAGGGAATAAAGCGAGACACGAAGTTTGTTACCGAAGGGCGTAACAGGTAGAAACTGTCCAGCCGCGTGAGTGGCTGACGAGGACAGACGGTGTGGTTTGCCCATAAGGAAGCGCACACACGCCTTGGCACGCTCGCTCTGCTCCTGCCACCCACCAAGAGCCCTTTCCTGGCGGCGGCCCCCGAGCCGCGCTGCTCTTCCCTCGCTCCCGGAGGCCGCGGGCGATGGCCGCGGCTCCCGGGACAGGCCTGCAGGGAGAGATGAGCGAGCGGCGGGGAGGGGAAGAGGCTGCCCGGGGCGGGGGAGGCGGCGAGCAGAGGCGTTCGTGCGGCGGCCGGGCGCCAATAGCGGCGGCCGGGGCCGAGCCGCCTCCTCCCGGCGGCGGCGGCGGTCGGAGCTGGGCCAGCCGAGCCCGGAAGCGGCGGCGGGTGGTGCCGAGCGCGGTGAGCGGGGCCGGGCGCGGGATGCGAGGAGGCGCCGCCGCCGCCCTGCCCCCTGCCCGCTCGCAGCCAGCGCCCCGGGAGGAGGAGCGGCGGGAGGAGCGGCAGCAGCAGCAGTCGGAGCCGCCGCTGCGGTAGCATGAGCGGGGCAGCCGCCAAGCAGCCGCCCGGCGCGGGGTCCGCCGCGGATCCCGCCGCGGATCCCGCCGCGGAGAACGCGGCGGCTGCGGACCCCGTGCCGGAGTCGCCTTCACCGCTGCTGAGCGTGGACGTGACGGGATTGGTGTCGCAGTTTGCGAGGAGCTTCGTGCTGATCTTCCCCGTGTATGTGCTGGGCTACCTGGGGCTGAGCTTCAGCTGGGTGCTTATCGCCCTGTGCGGGCTCTTCTGGATCCGCAGGCACCGCGGCGGCAAGAGCTCCCGCCTGGGCCGGGCGCTCGCCTTCCTGGAGGACGAGGAGGAGGCGGTGCGGCTCAGCGTCTCCTCCGCGGATCTGCCTGCGTGGGTGAGTGGCCAACACCCGTCGGCGCTGCCGCGAGCACCCGCGCCAGGCGGGCCGGGGCCTGCTACCTACCGGGGGCCGAGGGACGCCCAGCCCCGGCCCGCAGGGCTGCGCCACAGGCCGGAGCCCGAGGCGGCCCGGCGGCGGGGCGAGCGCAGTGCCTGTCCGCGCCCCGCGGCTGCTCGTCCCGGGCCGCCAGCCCCTAACGAGGCGGTGCGGCGGGGGCAGCGTGTCCCTTCCCCGCCGCTCTCCTTCCGCCGGGCCGGCCTGGCCGTGTCCCCGCGGCGCTGACGGCGGTGACAGCCTGAGCCTGCCGTGCCCGGGGTTCCGCTGGCAGAAATAAACTTTACCGCAGGGTTTGGGTTTCCTTCCCCTCAGGTGCGGGCGGCGCGCACGGCTTGGTTCTAGCGCGGTCTCTGCAGAGCGCGGATGTCGCGGCTTGGGCCGTTCCTTACAAAGTTGGGACGAGAGGGAAATAGAATCGGGCGCTTAATGCTGTTCGATCTCTCAGTAGAGTGTTGCCAAACGGGGATGAACCAGAAGTGAGGTGGTGTTTCTGAATGTTTCTGAGGCTGTGGCATGAGGACTAAAGGTACAAGGGGCCGTGGTGGCTTTATTTGTGCATTGATATGGTGGGTTTTTAAAATGCTTTCTCCAAATCATTCTTTAAAAGTTTTAGGCTTTCTACAAGATCTTCAGAACTAACGTTACTTTTTTTTTTTTTTTTGGCTTAAATCCAGCTTCAAAGTTGAATACATTTTGTTTGTAATTTCTCCTTTGGAGGATTAATGATGTTTTTTTGATGCAGCTGCCAGTGCCAGTGTGCATCCGGGCCTGCCTGTGCCCTGCTCTGCCCCGTGATGCTCTGTGCAGAGCTTGCTGCTCTCTTAGTGCCCATACCCGAAGTCCTGAGGGTTTCTGCTGATTCTTTCCATGTGATTCCTTTATTGACAGCTCTCTGCTCCTGACCTACAGTCACCCACATCTCTCCTAGGGACTCTTAGCAGTGACTGTGCATCCAGCAGTATGGAGATGATAGGAGTCCAAATAGCTGTTTTCATGTGATCAGACTGCAATACCTGGGACCTAGCTCTGCTAAGGAAGTTATAAGAGAGAATAGAGTGGGTAGGTGTGAGACTGGAATCTTTTACTCCTCTTCCATCGCATCTTTTGCCAAAGTTCTGGTGGAAGATTGTGATAAAAATAAGTGCAGTGTACAGAAGAGATTAAATGTTTTTGCCTCTTGAAGCAGAGATGTGAGTCTCAAATAATAGCTCTTACATTACCTGTGTGTTGTGTTTGGTTTTTCCTGTAATCACACGGCAAAATAATGGAAATGTTCTGATGCTGCATTTAAAATGAATTAATTGAAGCTAGATCTGTAGTAGAGGCTTGTATATAGTAACAGTCTGCTGGTAACTAAGCTGTAGATATTCAGGCTTAGTGCTGTGTGTAAGTTTTATTTTAAGTTACCTTTGATAAAATGGCAATTAATTTCTGCACGAAGTTGTCCAAATAACTAAAGATTTGGAAAGAAGCCTTCTGATTGAAGTCAGAGGCAAAAAAAAAGTCGAGTGCTGGCTGCAAGCACCTGCATATATCCTATGGCATAGTGAGAAAGCAATTACCAATATGCAGGGTGTCCCAAAAGTGTGACCCTCTCAGACACCAGTTGGCAAATAGATGTAGATTTTTTTTTGACTGTAGATTTTTTTTTGTTATTTTTTTCTTCCTTCTTTATCCATGTTCTTAAATTTGAAAGGTTTTGGTTCTTTTCTTTCTGCTGATGTATTTGCTATGTTCTGGAAGCATCCTTCTTTCAAATAAAAGTAGCTTCCAGAATAAATGTAATCTGGAAATCAGAAGACTTCTGAAAACTGAAGACCTGCTTAAATCAAAAGTGGTCTTCAATGTCTGCTGTCATAGTCCTTAAGGTTTATATGAGTCTTATGGTGCTTCCATAATGCATCTTGAAAACCTCGTGTTTTTCTTCCTTCTGCCCTATATGTATTTTCCTGGAAATTTGTGAATTTCAGTCATACTTGAAATAACAGCTACTGGATGGAACCTGACATCTCTAATAGGGATCAGCTTTATCCATGTCAGTGTCAACTCCAAACTGAAGTGTTTTTTGTTGGTTTCTGTTATGGAAATAAATTATAAATTGCTTGAGTAGGACAAGACTGTGTTTTAAATATAGGAAACTTTGTACTTTTTTGAGACTGATACTGAGGTGTAATAAACCATTTTTCAACTAAAGTTATGTGGTATCTCAAAGATTTATTTGACGTGTGGTATCTTCCTGTGCCCTTGATTGGAGAAGAGCTTTAGTTTTGTGTGTTAGATATGATTCCCTTTCCCCACACACCTTGGTATTGTCTGTGGCTTTAGTGGTTCATATTAAGTATTTAGTAATACTGCATTGAGTTATTTATTTTTAAGAAAGTGATCATTTCAAGAGAATGTTTTTCTGCTGGCAATATGCTCAGTTGCAGTTTGAAAACTGTACTGTTGGGCCACCACACTAGGGTTTGTAATGTTAATTGTTTCCTAAATTAAATTTACTTCTTCCATGAGCAGGTCGTTATGCATCAGGAATATTCTGTACTGTGCATGTAAAATGAATTAATTCAATGTGAATACAAGTTACGTTACTTAAAATGTCAACACAGAATTACGTATGCACTGAAAAATACCACATTTACTGTCTTTAAAAAGTAAGATCTGTACTCATAGACTTGCTAACATGTAGTTATAACCGTGCTGCATGTTTCAAAGGTGTCATGGATTATATGAGGTAGGAGGGAGCAGAGGTGGGTGCTTTTCCAAATAATTTAGAACTAGGCAGCAGAGTTTACAATGAGAAAGAGCTGGAGATCAAAGTTGTCTTTAAATAGAGACATTTTAAGACATGAAAAAGTCTTTAAAGAAAGACATTTCCCCTTGATTTGCAGCATTTTTATGCACCAGATGTATTTTATACTGTGTATAAGGAAAGTGGCAGTTTAAGTATCACTACATAGAGGAGGAAAGGTAGGAAACCACGACTCTTAAGTTTTTAAAGGATAGGTATCATGTTGCTTTTTATTTTAAAAATGGTAATGGAATTTCATAATCTAATGATAACAAATTTACTTTGCTCTTTCTCAGATCAGCCGAAAAAGTTAATCTAATTTTTCCATTTTAGCAGTGGTTCTTGTTGCTTAGTGCCACTTTCATAACATGCCAACATATCATGTTCAACATGTTTTTGGATTAGTGAAACTTTGGCCCCTGTTTTCTTCAATATACAGATAAATAGCCATGCTGGATTTGTTTTCCCCAAATTAAATGTAAATTTGGCCTGGTACCAGGAGCTGTATCTATGTGCAGTCTGTCAACAACCAGCAGGTGACCAAAATAGGAACAAATCTTAGCATTTTTAAGGAGTTTATTCTGAAAACAGATTTAGGCAATTTTTTGTAATCCTAAGTATGTATTATACAGAAACTGAAATACTGTATGTGATTGTAGTAAAAGTAGTGGCATGCTAGAACATCAGTTACAAGTCTGCTGTGCCATTTTGGGTCCTACATGCTTGCTTAAGTTTCTGCTCTAGTTTGGAGTGATTTTTATGTTCTTGGTTTTTTTTTTTTCCCTCTTGTTTTATTTTCTCATCTGCTTAAGAAAAAAGGAAAAAGCCTGCTTAAATCTAAATAGGTATCATCACCTTTTAAATTAAACTTCCTTGGAGTACTATTGTAAAGAAATCTGGTAGGTCTTCTTTCTCATAAGAAGCTGTATGAAGTTTTTGCAGGTTTTTAGTATTGTGGGCCACCACTGAACTGCTGTACCACTGCTACACCTATAGAAAGGAGATAATGTCTAATTATGCTGTTAGAACAACAAAGACTTTGGTTTTTACTGGTATTGGAAGGGCAGAGCCAGTGTTTGTGGAAGAAAAGTGGTTTGGTAGCTCTAATTGCAGGATCACACCTGTACTGAGTGATGTTTGCAAAGAAGGTGGCTCTTGTGTGTAATTGATAATGAAGATTTCTTGATACAGAATCAAACTTGCCATCTAGATCTTAGATGGATGGTTCAGGACAGGAATCTCCAAAGAGTCCCTGCTGATGGATGTTATATACTCAGCAAACCTGATAAACAGGTGGACTTCTGCAATACAATGTGTGTTATTTGCTGTAGAAGAAAAAGATGTTCCTCTTCTCTTTATTATACCTGTGGTTGCTGCTGTTACTGCTGCAGCTGTGGGAACTGTAGGAGGATTTTTCTGCAGCATATGAAATTTGAAGGCACTGAGACATTGTGACACATTCTTCTGATCTGTTCTCCAGCTTAGTTGAGCATGTTAGATGGAATTTCCCAAGGGGTGATCTATAAGGAAAACGACTCCCATTACAGTAACTTGGTGTTAAGCAGGATCTCATCAGTTTGGGTGGTGAGTACTGCAGGTGGCCATTGCTCTGGGCTGCCAGCCTGCATCTGGAAAGGGTGAAGAAGTGTGAGTAAGAATAGAGTAGTAACTTGTGAGTACTTAACGACTGAACTCTGTATCATTCTTCTGCCTGATTATTTTTCATTTTAAACTGCATTCTGTTCTAGCTGATTCACAGTATATGAATATGCACATCTGTGTATTGTGGGTTGTGTGTGTTTTTGTGGTTGGGCTTTCTTCTTAAAGGAAGAAGTTTAATTTGTTTCAGTATTACTTCTTGAAATTTAGGTAACCCGAGTGACATCCTAAGAGTAACCCATCGTTAGGAGAAATGTAAATGATGGGTTTGGGAATGGAGAACCAAACGGGGAGAAAAGAGATATTAGACAATTGATCCTATTTCCCTGTTTCTTGGAGTTGTCAAGTTGAGTGTGTTAAAGCTATGCTGAGACAATGTCTGTCCCAAAACACCTTGTCTCACATAATAATATGGTGAACCTCACTATGTTATTAATATATAAGATCCCTTTCCAAAATATTTATGGTAGAAATCCACATGGTGAGTTGATGTTTATAAATGTGATATCAAGCTACTACAGCAAAACATCAGTCTGAAAGTATTAATACACTTCTTGAACTTTTTGTAGGTGACAGAGGCTTTTTAAATATGTACTTATAACACATTTTTTCATCTAACAAACTGTTATTATGTAGAAATTACTACTGAGTTTTGGGACTACTGTAAGATGTTATTTAAATATGCAGTTTGTCGGAATAATTAAGGAAGATGGGTACAGGTCTCTTCAGTTTTTTGTTTGCTCAGTTGGTAATTTTTTTATTTTGCATTTTAGTTTGCTATGTTTTTTCCATGCCTAAGTGCCTTTGCATATAAGGACTGGCCCATCTTAAATCATATTTGAGAATACAGGAGCCAGAAAGATCTTGTCTGTAGGGACTGAGTTTTTGTGGAAGGAAAAGAAATCTAGGATAACAGTCAACCTTTTCTACCTCTTCTGCAAGATTCTTTTCACTTTAAATTACAACTGCTTTTTGAGATTGTTGGCATATCATAGTGTAGTGGGGTATGCCATCTAAGATTTTTTTAGTTATTTATTTTTTAACATGAGATCTTTCTGGGAAATAAAGGTAAATCAGAATTATTGTCAAAACATTTTCATTGCAGTTTATAGTAATGAAAGCCTGTTTTATATGTTTGAAGTGTTCAAAACAATTCTTTGGTGTCCTGCTCTTTTTCTTCAAAATGAAAGAAGTGGCTTGTTGTTTCTGGTAAGACAAATTTCTTTTATTTAAACTTTAATGTAAGATAAATTATTTATCTCCCATTTATCAATTCATCACTAATTCTCTAGTTGCTGAAATTGTCTTTGGCATAGCTTCCTTTGAGCTTTGCTGGCCATATACCCATACTGAATCTGTTGATTTTTAAAAAACGTTTTTTCAAATAATAGCAAGTTTTAAAAGAGAACAAATTTCTAAATAGCCTCTGTAGTGTCTGAAATGTTTGTTAGAGTCTTATAACTGTATATAAGGTTCTGAAAGCAAAAGTGAATGATTATGAATTAATCTATACAACTGATTTGGTATGTTCTGATACGTAGATAAAAGGAAATCAGTAAAAGGATATGATTCTTCTGGGCATACTACAAAAATTATAGATTTGGTATGAGACATTGCTAGTTTAGATAGAGTTGTTTGACCTGTGGTAGCTTATCTTTATCTTTGCTTTTCTCTACTCTTGGCCAGTATAAATAAAATCTGATACTACCCTTTCCTAAGGAAGTTGAGAATGGACACCCCACCAGCCCCTTTGGAGCTTTCCTGTGGCCTAGCAGGGGCCAGCTTCCAAAGGTTATGTGCCAAGCTTGAAAGGGCAGCAGAATTTCAAATGTAGGATGTGTAGGGCCGCTTTTGCACATTCAAGGTAAATACTGTGCCACTTCAAAGAAGAAAATTAAATCCTTATCTTTTGCTGCTGTTTGTGAACACTTAATGAAAATAAAGGATATACAGAGTTGGTGTGTTAAACATAGAATGAAATGTGAATAACACTGGGGAAACAGTGTTTTGATAAGAATAGGGGAGAGTGTTTTTATTTGAAACAACTCTTTGAATTCAGTAAATTCTGAAACTGAACTGTTTACAGAAGTCTGACACTTTTTCATTTGTATAGCTTTGATCATATGGCACTTTGATTCTGGGTAAGACTTTTTTCATTTGAATGAGGAGAGAGTTCTGTGAAGTTGAGAAAGAAAATGTTTGATAAGAAACAAGAGGGAGGAATTAAACCAAGAATTTGCTGAAAGTGTGAAATGGTGAAACCCAATTGCCAGATTTATGTTTTTTTTTTTTTTCTGGCATATGCCAAGTTTTTTCTGTTTCTGAGCTGGCAATAATGGATCATCAGGAGTAGAAAGAGGGGTTGTGCAGACTTGCCCCATCAGCTAGGGACATATCTGATAGTAGGCTTCTACTCCATTGAGTGGAATTAATTCAGATTTAACTTGCTTTGTAAAAACCTCATTACAAAAGTGAGATTCAAGATTTAGGAGTCATTTCCTGGCTTCAGGGGCCTGTGTTAAACCAGCACACTAGCCTTGGGAAGTCTGTATCATTTACCTCAGCTTTGCAAGATACTTTTTGATCCCTTGTTCCTTTATAAAGGCCTTATCATTCATCCTAATATCAGGGTTCAGGTAAAAAGCTGTGTCCCATCTCTTCTTGAATCCCGTTAATAGGGTGCCTGCAAGAGGGAGGAAAAGGTGTTCCTAAGCCTTCTTGTGCATCATTTGATCCCCATCCCCAGCCTACTTGTAGTGTTTTATTCCCAACAGCTTTACCAAGCTTCATGTACCAGTCTTTTTGTCTTTGTTACATTAATGGAGTTTTATTTTCCTTTCATTTTAAATGGCACGGGGTTTTTTTTTGGGCAGTTGGTTTGGTTTTTTTCTCTCTATATCTTCTTCCTGTGGTACAGTTAAAAGATCAGGAGCAAGACTATTAAAGCTTTATTCTACTTGGTCCTTATTTAGGATAATTTAAATTTTATTTGTAGGCTCTGCTCTGCATTCCTGCATTCATGCTTGTAGCAGAGAGGATGAGGGAGGTTAGTAAAGGGACTGATTCTGCAGTTTCAAAATGAAGTAAATGTGCACTCCTGACAAAAAGGATGTTTTGCATCCAACTGCACTTTCCCAGTGCCACCTCATGCCAACGTTAGAATTTACTTGGCCAACTAATTCTGAGTTTTCTACCAAGTGTGGTGTTGAGCTGGATGAGTTTCATGAGTTTACTATGAGACCACAAAAGTGCCAGTGCCTACAGAAGGGAAGTACTCAGGTTTAAAGTGAGATGGAGCAGTGGCCTGCATAAAGAGGCTGTTCTTACAAAAAAGGGTAGAAAATAATGCTGCTGAGGTATCTTTGTGGGGAAGCAGAGTTTGAATTGGAGCCGTTTATAATGTCAGTTTGCATATCTAACTTCTTTTATAACATTCATATCATTTTTTAAACATTTTATCTAAGTATCAGGCATATAAACTCTCAGTATTTTGATTCAGCTTAAAAGTTGACCGTGTTTTTGGTGCATGATTAGATTGGATCAACTCCAGAAGTCTCTTCTTACCTGAATTATCCTATAATTTTCCTTTTTGTTTTAAGCTGTCATTTAAATTAGCTTCCAGTCTCCAGTTATGGCTTACAAATTATAAGAAATCTTTTCTGCATAAAATATAAGTATTTGCTTAAATATTAAGTGTACTAGCAAGAAAAAAAATTAAGAGGCTATCTTTAGAAAGGTGTTTTGTTGGATGTAGTGACATCTTTTAAAGCATTCAGATGCCTGTCAGCTTAGTAGTTAGTATGAAAAGTTCTGTGCAGTAAACGTTAAAACACACTATTTTTCAAATGGAACTCTCGTTATATAAATAACCTTTGTAGGACCAGTGTTCCCAGATAATGAGTCATTGCACAAAGTTTTGTCTGCTACACCCTGATGTGACTACAGAATTTTCCTTAAGACCTGAAAATCTGATACAGGACTAATGGTTTTCAGCTGAAGCAGCCTGGATTTATGTACCATGAAGTTGTTACTATACTAGAAACACGAAACTAGTTTTACTTGGCTGAAAATAACTGTCATATGACAGACAAGAATTGCATTGTCATTTGGCTGTCCTTATCGTATAGCAGCATGGGTTGAGTTTACATTAGTTCAGTTGCAGCACTTGTACCTGAGAGATTTATATTTGCAGTGTAAATTGCATAACTTTTGGCATCTGTTTATGTGAAAATGTCAGTTGGAGTCTGGTACAGACTACACTATTGTTTTCATAACCTTTGTTTGCATTCCTTTAGTTGGATACTGGCTCAGTGATTTATCCAAGCAGACTGAAATAGTTTGCTCTGAGAAAATATTGAAAGATGCAACACAGAATGTAAAATTGACTGTATTGACAATCCATTTTGTTGTCTCTCAGACATTAGTGGGAAGATGGGAAGAAGGTGAATGTCTAAGGATGCAGTGCCTTCCTGTTGCATTTTTAAAAGTAAACACAGAACATGCTGAAGCATGAAGGTAGCTGTAAAACCTTGCTTGCTCAGATTTAAATTAATTATGCAGTGTTATGATCTACAATTCTGCTCTTAAAGTTTGTAGGTGATCTTTTAAAAAATAGATCACTAAAACCAAATTAATTGTGTGGAGGAAAACTTTGTGGGGAGAGCTGAAATGGAACTTCACAGCCCAGGGAACTCACAGCTTGCTTTATATTTAAGCATTATTACTGCTTCTTTGTACTAGGTGGTTCTTCATGTCTTGTTTCAGATCTGCATAGCTTGATAGAAGAAAACCCATGTGTCTGTGCTTTCTCAGATGCCCTTCTTCATAGCATACTCTGTAGACTAGTGAATAAATTTACAGCTTCATATCCAAAAGCTCGACAAGAACTCCTGTGGTTTGTTTTTATTCTGCAGGGAAGAGTATGAGAAGACATGCTCTGAGCTGTGAGTTTTTGTGCAGACTTACTGGGCAAACTCTCAGGACTTCTTGGTGTTTAGCATGTTGGAGCTCTCTACATGTTTCAAGCTGACTGTTCATGTAATGAATGCAATTATACAAATGATTACAATGAGGAAATGTCTTCTCTTAATTTGTTAGATTTCCTAATGCAGTAAGCTTGCTGGTCCAGAATTTTGAAAATTTGTAGTTTGTTTTGAGGCAAGTCTTCTCTCCTTCCCCAGGCTGTTGATTCATCCTGCTAATTGTTGAACTAGAATGCTAAATTATCCCTTGTGTGTGGCTAGGAAGTTGCCTTAGTCTAGTAATAAATTTTATGATGCAGACTAAATTTGTATCCTAAAATGTGGTGTTCCTCAATCAATGCCTTTCTCCTAAAATACTTGAACTAGAAAAAGAACGCTTTTCCACCCACCCACCCTCTGCCAGTTAAATATCAAATGGCAGCCAGGAAATGATAAGAGAGTGTTTCATGGGGGGAACAGAGAACCAGTGCTCAGTCATCTGACTTGTATGTGTTAAAAGAATATTCAATAGAGATTGATATATTGGATTAAATTGTAGTAACTTCTCTATTTGTTCATACTGATCTTTATATTGGTTTATATTTTAGGGAAGATATTTGGGCTTTTCAAAGTGTTTGAGTTTCTTCTTTCTCCTAAGGGTGTGCTAGGTATGAGGACAGTGTTGATATGAATGTGCCTTAACTGTACATGTTCATTTGATAAAATCACTTATTTCTGTCATGTTCATGTAAGTGTTTATAATGGGAATTAATTTTCTGGTACATTTGGCTATGTATAAAGCTTTATAAGAAGTTGCATATAATATATGCTTGTGTTGTTTTCAGGTCTTAACATAGATGTCTAATAACAGGAAACATATTTGCCAACAATTGTTTTTCAGCTCCTTTGTGTTTTAAAAGTTTTGCAACTATAGTTGACACTTCTTTCCCTTGTGTCCTATCTTTTGTTTATTAAAGTGAATAACCAAAATGTTACCAATCTGTTAATTTTGTTACTTTTGATTTACCAAAAGAAACTCTCCATTAATGAAGTTTTTTCTTGTTAATTTATTAAGGCAATCCATTACACACAGAACCATAGTGACAGCCTGACAGTAGATCTTATTTGGAGGTTGCTTAGTTTACAAATAAAGTTTTCATATAAGATTGTGTACTTGAATTTTGCGATTTGAGAGCTGAAGAATTACAAAAGTGTTCTTTTAAACAATATTTCAGTGTTCTGTGATTCACTTCCAGTGCACACAAGTTTTTACTGGTCTGCCTGCTGCCTTTATGCTTAACTCTGGTTTTCTGGCACAGCCAGTGAGGAAGTCTGACAAAGTGCTTGCACCTCTGTTGGGTTTGGAGAGAGGATCTGCACAGTGGTGTTCTGGATATGATTCAGGAGTGGCAGATGATTGTAGGTGGTAGTTCTTAAGTTCAGCAAAACAACTGTAGACAAGACCATTGAGGACTAATGGGTAATTTTAGATGATGTTATAACATTTGCCAAGGGAAACGGGCAAAAGGAAGACTTGAAGGGCTACTGGAAGGCAGTCTGGTGGGAGACACCTAAACTTTCATCTTCATTCACTTTGAGTGCGTTTGGTATTTGGGATGTAGAATATTTAGCAGATATTTTGTAGAACTTTTTTTAGTGTAAGAAGTGGAGGTATCTGTGCCTGAAGTGAACTCTGGTAAAGGGGTGGAAGTGATTGCATCTTTAAAGCAATCTTGACTGAAATAAGATTGATTCACATCTCTGTTCTCGGGTAGCAAGCTGGTAAACTGTGGGTTCAGTTTATTGGAGAGCAGTAGAATGTATTCACTTGCCAGAGAGAGAAGTTCATCAGTGTTCCTAAAATTAATGGATTTTAAGCTCTGACAAATCACTCTGGAATTTCCTTTGCTGTAGAGTTCTGAGTCTTGATTCCCATGGAACACATAAGATTCTAGCTTAGTTTTAATGTGTAAGAGCTTACAAGTTCATTTGCTTTCTTGCTGGTGATTTGCAGTGCTTGGGGAAATGGTTTTTCTTTTTGATAAACCCAGGTGTCTGGAGGGCTTTCATTTGTTCTAGTTTTCTTTTCTAGCAAAGTTACGAACTCCAGCTCTGCTTTCTGCCATAGTGGTTGTTTGCGTTGTCAGCCAAATGGGAATAACATTCCTGTCTGTCATGTTCCAGTGGAGAAGGTAATGTATAAGTAAAGTTCTTACATTGTGATCTCCCACTGAGTAAGTAAAATAGAAAAAACTATTGGCTTGAAGCAGTCCAGGTTAGTCAGTTAAAAGGGATTTGACATGTCACTATTTTAAAAGAAAGTAACTACATGAGCTTGTGGCAATTGAAACAAATATTTCCCAACATAGTTTACAATTTAATTTCAGTTGTTGTAGTTTGACCCTGGCTGGATGCCAAATGCCCACCAAAGTTGTTCTGTCACTCCCCTCCTCAGCTGGACAGGGAGAAAAGTGCAATGGGAAAGTTTGAGGGTTGAGATAAGGATGGGGGAGACATCATTCACCGGTTACCAACATGAGCAAAACAGACTCAAATTGGAGAAATCAATGGAGATTTTTAGCAGTCAAATTAGAGTAGGATAATGAAAAGTAAAACAAATATTAGAAACATTTTCCTCCTACCCCTCCCTCCTTCTTGAGCTTCACTTTGTTCCTGATTCCTTACCTCCTCCTCTTTGGGCTGCAGGGGATTCTTAGCTCTGGCACCTGGAGCATCTTCCCCTCCTTCACCAACCTTGGTGTCTGCAGAGTTGTTTCTCTCATGTTCTCACTTTTCCCTGGACAGAATTACTTTTTTAAATATTTTCTTTTTCTTATGAAGTAAGTTACGATGTTGCACGATGACATGAAATAATTCACAGGCTCACGCTAAGATGCAAAAGAGTAAAAGGAGTAATTTTTATTTCTGACCTTGTAATATATTGAATTCCAAAAGTGACAGTGGATTGGAGGATGAAATTGCCACATTTCCAACTATACTGGTCAAACCAATAGTTCATAAATTCTCACTTACTACCAAGAATAATGCAAAACAATCATTATTTACATGAACACTGTGTGAGAAACTCCAGAAGAATTATGTAAATATCAGAAGGCATAAAAAACATTTAAAAGAACTTTAAAACTTTTAAAAGAACAGGGCGACACCACTGTTACTGCTGGGATCAGTCTTGTCCAGCAGCAGGTCTGTCTTGGAGCTGGCTGGCATTGTCTCTGTTGGGAGGGAAATAGGGAAATAAATCTCTAGGGAAAGCTTCTGGCAACTTCCCACAGTAGCCACCCCTTTGGCCCTGACTCTCCACCTGCTCTGAAAACCTTGTCACACACCCCCAATACAATCTTAAACTGTTCAGTTAAAAGAGACCTCTTTAATGTATTTTTAAAAATGTATGGCAGCTGAGTATTCATGTTGTAACGATTTCTCAAATACTTTGAGCAGTCAGGACAGTATCAGATAAGGCAAATCATATATGGCAACAAGGGTGGTGGACTTGACTTCAGCATCCCCTGATGTTGAAAATAAATAAAATACTTAGTTGGTTTTTTTTTTTTTTTCCTCAGAGCCTAGTTGTACATGGAAAAGACTTTATCAAATTCTTGAAAATACTTTTTTGAGCTGGGAAGATATAGTTGCAAATTAGCTGCTATTTATGCAGATCTCTGAAAATAACTGTGGCATTTTACTCAAGGGGGTTGATTTCATTTTAACTGTCATCACTGCATTCTTCTAACTCAAGTGATGTCTTTTGCAAGAAAGTTATTACATGTGATTAAAAGCTGAGTACAGATCTAAGACTGCTGAAAATACCTGGTAGCTGTAGCTGGGATTCAGGCCTGGAACAGCACAATAAACAGTAAAACCTGTAAGAGAATCTGTTGCCAGTTAGCACACACAGTCACATTTCCTGTAGCAAACTGAAATTTAAGTACCATACTTGGGCACCTCATTCCAGACATGAAGGCTTCTCCCTGGAACCTGCCTTTGATGAATGGGAAGGGGTGAACAGAGCTCTTTGCAGGAGGTCTCTTTTCTCTGTATAATAAGAACCTAAATAATGAGGGTCCTAACTACACTGCTGCTTTTTACATGCTTAAATTTATCAAGGAATAATTTGGGCCACCAGTTTTTAGATTTTAATTAATACATGTAGTAAATATTCTGTGGTAGAACTTCTAAAAAGATTACTAGCATCTGTTGTAAAATCTGCTGAGGGTGTCAGAGATGACAGTGACTTGGCTGCACATATTTTTCCCTGCATGGGCACAAAGATTAACCTCTCCAAGAGAAATTCAGCTTAAGGGAGGTTCTGCTTAGGAACAGTCAAACAAATTGGCATTGCCATGGGCAAGATTTCTTGGAGCTAGATTTTAGACAGCTGACTTATTAGGTGGTTGTTGGCAATTCAGGCAGTTGTCTTAGAATCAACGGAAATTTCATTTACAGAATTATTACTAAGTTGGGTTTTAGGCACTAGGTGTTTGGTTTTGCCTTAGAGCTAGAATCTACTGAACTTAAATTTAAACATATAGGTGCAAATTAGTTGGATTTTATCTTTATGGTCAGTATACACATCTCTAGAGGACTGTATTTGGCAGTAAGGAAATCTTCAAGATGTCAGATAGTTCTCTCCAGAGGCCTTTGTTTCTCTTTTATTGATGATAAAGCAGGTGTAGAGTGACTTGTTTATTCTTGGACATATAAAAGACAGAATTTTGAGAATTAGAGAAAAGTAATTTCATCAGTTGCAATTACCTACTGATTAACAATATTTGAATATAAAAAACTGGAAATCATTGAAATTGCTCTGAAACCATATATAGGTAAAAGGCTTGCTGAGATGTAAAAAGTTTTTTTTATCTTTTCTTTGTCTTAAACTACAACCAAGATCTAGTGGGTATGATCTGATTGTCACGGTTCCAGCTATGGGCTGTACAAATACACAAAGTGGGACAGTAGATGCAGATTAAAATACAGAAATTGTGAGTTTAAGTATCAGTTATAAACTGCTCTGTCTTAAAAGACTCTTAGATGTGTAATGTCAAGATTAATTGTAGGCAATATCTCTATAACATGACATGGCCCACTGCTGTCATTAATTAAAATGGTATTGATTTATGATGGCTGGTTTTGCTGCTAAATGGCGAAGTGAAAGAATGTAGTGTTTTTGTAAAAGTTGAGCTAAGGGTAAAGAATATTCAAGAGATCCTAGATAGAAAATGCTTGGCTTATCTTTGGCATTGATGATAATCAGTAATAGGAGAGGTGACTGTTCTGTGTTGCATTTATAAGAGGGATAATGTATCCAGTTCCTCTTTTTTCACTCTTTCCACCTCTCCATCTTGTCTGACAAACACCCAACAATTCTAACACTGGAACATTCCTCCTTCTCGGCCAAGAAGATACTGAATTTTAATTACTCAGGTGTTTGCTGTGTAACCCATTGTTTGTTTGAAGGGCAGAGGCTGCCTTTATGTCAGGGCTGGTTTCAGGTGTGGGTAAAACATCTTCATGCAAGTGGTGCTGAACATAAGCAGTGGCTGTGTATAGAAGCAAGGTTATGTCATTCAGGTCAGCGCTGCACGCCTGATTGGCCATTCCAGAGGTGAACTAATGGCATTATTGAAAATCTTATGTATAGACTCAAGATAGGAGTTTGTCCACAGTCTGTGCTTCCACTGAAGGGCTGGTTTTGTAACTGCTTCTGTGAAAACTAGAGTATATTCTCTCAAAAAAACACAGGAACTCTCTCTCCAAACATATCCAAATAAAATAAATGAATTTATATTAGAAGCAGAGAAATTGAAACGGAGTATCACTTAAAGCATATATGGCCAAATGTTAAACTTCCCCAAACATGGGACAAAGCAGATGCTTTAGTTTGCAGTATTGTTTTAAAAACAGCTTAATTTAGAAAGAGGATATACATTTTTTAGAGTTTATGATCACTTACTTTTCTTGCTTTTTTAAGATGGAAAAACTTTTTAACAGTGTCTGAAGAATGTTTTGATGCAGAGCATTGCAAGACAGCTATGTCAAAAGACTGTATCAGTGATGGTTTGCAGTCATGACGTGAAAGAAAGTGTCTGCAGGAAGCTGGAATCTTAGGAGATGTTTCCTGGAAGCAGGGCCTGGAGGAATTTTGGTAGGGTGAAAAGGAACATTGCCAACTGACTGGACTTTTAATTTCTGTTTAGTGTTTTGTATTTTTGTATTTACTACTGATGTCTTAAAAGACATCAGCATCTTGAAACCTCATCACTATTTTTCCTTTTTTTTTTCCCCAAAGATGAAATGATGCTTTAAAAGTCCAGATTTCTTACATATTAGTAGTATTTTTTTTCCTCCCTTGGCTCTGTTGAGTTGCAAAAACTTAGGAACAAATGTTGCTGTTTACACAAGTCAAAGGATCAACAGGACTGTCAAATATCCAGGTGTGTTTTAACTATAGCATTAAAACATGTAATACTGTGTTGTTGAAAAAATGGTACAGGCCAGTCTTAGGTGCTCATTTGCTGCAGTTCCACTTGAGGAACTTTATCTTCCTTTTTGCTAAGTGTGGATTTCAATGTAGTGCCGACTGTGATGTGTCTGCCAGGCAGTGTCCATCTGTTTGTGGATGAACATAAACCTCCTAGTGCTGTGGATGGTGTACTTTGGTATTAAATTCACTTTGTGATGAAAATTATTGTACTGTTCCAGAGACACATTGCAGGCCCAGGAGATTTGCAACTTGCTGGATGTTCTACTGTGCAGATGCTGTATGTGCTAGCCCAGTAACATAAGCACATGAATTTTCCTCAGAGGATGCAGTTTCAGTAGCAGCCTGTCCTTCTGCAGGTTTGATTTAAGTACACTTACTCTGCTTTTTCTAAAATAGCTTCTTGGATAAGAGGTGCTAAGCTCAGTCATGGGATAGATAGTCCAGCTGGAAGATAGGCTGTCCAAACGTGATTTGTGTGAATACAAGAATTAAAGGCTGTGGGTGCAAATTTAAAAATCTTTGTGCATGTTTGTAAAATCTTTTCAATAAATAATGAAACTACTTTTTCTGTTTCAAAACAAAGTGGTATTACTGGGTGGGGGTTTTTGTTTATGTTGAACATTACTTTCTGTCATTTTTGAGGATTTTTTTTCCTCTAAAGTACCTTTTGTTAACTTATAGATTCAATATAGTAAGGCTGATATTTAAGGATAAGGGTAATAGTAATTTAGCTGGGGAGGCAGTCTTGGTTTTGATTCCACCTTTTAGCTCAAACATATGATGTAGCATTCCTAAGTTTAGAAACTTGATTTAGCAGGGAGTGCTTTCAGTGTCTTTCCTTAGCAACGCAGCCTATCAAAACACACCAGAGCTGCCCTTGCTGCTCTGTACTGAGGAACAGTAGCAAACTCCATGGTTTTAAGGTGGAGTTTATAAAGAAAAATAGGATAATGAGTCCTTCAATTGTAGGGGATTGGAATTCAGTGGTCAGAGTATTTTCCAATTACGTATTTTGTTGGTCTTGCATTTTCATTATGATCCTATATGAGATTAAGGGCAGCACTAAAACTCTAGAACATCATTTTTGTTTTAAATAAACTTACCTGAAGAGTATTGATGAAATAGAATTGCTTGTGGGTTTTTTTTGCTTGTTTTCTTTGAGGCTAAGCATGCCTCAAGATAGAAGGGGTGCTGCAGGGTGCCAGCAGCTGCTGAAGGCTGCAGCCATCCTTTCCAGAAGCTGAGATGGCATTCTGGGAAGGATAATTCCACAGTGCTGTTTTAGGTTTGATTTTTCCTTAGACATCACTTCTGATTGCTGTGTTAGTTGGACCTTTGATCTTGCTTAGTGTAGAAGTTGCTATGTAATGTGTTGCCAGTGAAATGTATGACATAATTTGCATATAATTTTCCAAAAAATAACACTATTCTGTTACAGAACAGTGCTATACACACTGAGGGGTGTTGATACACAGCCCATTGAGGGGCCAGAATTGTTCTAGAGAGAAGGGAGAACAAATCTTATAAACCTTAAAAATTTTAGCGTCAACCTAATTAGTAGAAATACTGAGCTTAGTATATGAACTTGGTATAAGAATTTGGTTAAATCCTTGAATGAAAGAACCAGGAGGAGTTACACATGTAAGTTTGTCATCTGATGCCTGGTGCTGTCAGGTTACCTGGGGCTTTCCTCCCCACTGTTTGTCACTGCATTAACTGAGAGCTGATTTAAACATTGTGGCTCTTCTTACTTTCATTTTATTAGAACGCTCTGCTTTCTGTTACTTTGTCAGCAGAGTTTTATAGTTTCAGAGAGGACTAATCACTGGTTATTTAAAAGTTTCACAAGATTCCCAGACTGTTGGTCTACGTTCTTTATTCTCTCTGGATTTTGCATAGTGGGTTCCTAGTGTTTCAACTAGAAATTAAACAGGGATTTTAAAATGCCTGTTATGTCTTGCATGATTTCTGATTATATTTCAAAAATGTTTTAATATTAAGAATAAGCTCTGGCTGGGTAGTACCGGATGCAGTGCAGTATTTAGAAATTAAACACCTTTGTTGGTGTTGGGTCAGAGTCAGTCAGAACAAGCATTAAGTTCTAACTACTGAGCATATTCTACAGACTTCTTAGGATACAGGCTAACCTAGCTTGAATTTTTATGTCATGAGGCTGCATTTTTTGGATACCACCAAAAAAATAAAACCCCAAGTTCGCCATTTTGCTCTTTTGTATTTTCAAATACAAATTTGCAGTTTGCTCTTTCCCCACCAATACAAGGTGAATTATACTTGTCATAGTTCACATTTATTTGTTTCAAATGTGTGTTAAGAAGAACAGAAGGTTGGGCTTCAGTACATTGATATGTTTCAGGCTAAAGACAGGGAAGAAGACTTAATCTGCCTGAGAAGTCTAGCAGAAGTTGATCATTGATTCTTAACACTTGCCTTTTCTGAAAGCTGATGCCCATTTTTAGCTCTCACAGAGCACCTGCATGGTTCCCTTAGAGAGATGAACTGTGCAAGCTAATGAGTGCTAAAGGAATGAGCTCTCTGCTGCAGGAGCCTCAGTCTCTGGATCAGAGCTGACTGCAGGGTTAGGGAATCGGGCAGCGGGTCAGTGGAGTAAAAGGTGAAGAAACCTTCAATGTTTTATTGTAGATACCAGCAACAAGAGTGGCTGACCATTTGGTGCAGAGCCCAGCACTTCTTTTCACAGCTGTAGGCAGTTCAAAGAATAGTAAGTTGTGCTGTGACACTGGTTGTATAAGCTGTTTTGAAAGCTAATGTTTAGTAGTCCAGAGAGGAAAATTTGTCTTCTGTTGACTGTCAAGAGAATAAGACACTCTGGCATGCAGTGGGGTGGGAACATGTCTGGATTCTCAAGGGAACTGAAAAGGAATTTGTTAGAGACTAGAAAGTATAAAAGAGGTCATGTTTTTGAAATGTGGCAAATTGAAAATATCATGCTAATACTTTTATAATTTTATCTTAAAAACCAAAAGCTGGAATTTCAAGGTATTAAGACTTTATTTGTAGAAAGAGAAGAACAAATTAAATTACTCCTGGGAATAAAAGGGTAAAGTCAATAATGTCAAAAATGTGTACTGTGCAAGGTTTTTTAAGTGGTAAAATTTGGTGAGCCCTGAGAGCTATGGTTCATCTATGCCTTTTAGCAGTTTAAACATTTAAAATCTGGGTCTTTGCTTTCAGTAATAGCAATACTTGTGGGAATTTGGTGATGTGCTAATGCAGGCTTGTGAAACATTAAGCATTAAACATTTCATTTTGTAAAACTTGGTTGCACTATTTCTCTATAACATGATGTGAGAGCAAGACTTTTATCAGTATAAATCCAGGTTTTGATATTTTGCTTTTATAGAGTCTTATGCTACCAATTCTTTTTTTTTTTTTTGTAACTGTGCTTGTCCTGGTCCTCTGTTGGACATCAGCATTTATAAAATACAATTGTTACTGCTGTAAATGCCTGTAGAGGTGAGATTGGAGAAGGGGCACCCTGTTGTCCTAAGAATTCATGGGTTCTGTTCTCTGAATGGGGAAGTGGTATAGAAAAAAAAAACATTATTGTAAATGTGGATAGTAAGCAGTCAAAATGTTAAACCTAAATTATTATGTTTCCTGACTTTAAGATGTACTCAACAGGTGTGAAAAATATCTCATCCTGTGTCAGGTTATCAGTGTTCTGTCAGAGGTTCTGGATGTCAGTTCCTCATAAGTGGAAACCATTAAAAGGTTCCTGCAACCTAATGCACCCTTATGCCTTCTACTTCTTTATTATTTTTTTACTATCCTGTCTCACTCCAAACTAAGCACTGAAAACTTGCCTTTGTCCTTTTTGAGATGGAAAGTGAAAAAGAAATGTGAACATGGCAATCCAGGAAAAATTACAAGATATTAAACTGCAGTGAAATTAAAGCAGTTTGGCTACAGAGTTGATGTCATCTGTAAAGCCTGAGGTATGATATATATTACTAATATATGAGAACTTGAAGATAATTCTGAAATTAGGCTGTGCTAGAAGATGAATGTGTGCTAGTGGACTAAAAGCTTCAAGCTTTCTGTTCAGAAAGAGGTAACAGCTGAGCAAGGCAAACCCATGTGGTTCCCTCTGGCAGACATCCTGTGCTGTGTTTAGGGTTGATTCTGTACCCAGATACCAGGGAAAACCATGCCAATGTACTTCCACCTATTTGGAAGGAACCTCTAAGCTTTACTGGTGGAGAAAGGGATTTTTGTTTCATGTTGTTTGTGAGGTGATTAAGCCTGGATGCTTCTGGAAGTTAATGATGATCAGTTTTTAATTTCTAGGCTGAACCTCTTTCTTCCAGTTGGGGCTGCAGAGGCTGAGTGTCAGGCTAGAAAAAGCAGGATTTTCCAGTTCCCTTACTAGCAGGCTACTGTTCTGTCATTCTTCCAGAGCAGCTGCTTATAATGCCTATCCTGGAGGATTTTGTTAGAGCAAGCTGCTGCTAAGTAGGAGGTCTCTGGGTAACTTTCTATTGTGGCATGCTTGCTCCAGCTCTGCAAAAATAGCAGCACTTAGGCAAATGTTATCTAGTTTTGGTATTGGTGAGTTAAATTGCTGAAAAGTAATGCAGCTTTTGACAAGTCACATTGCCACTGTGAGTGAAGCATATTTAATAGATGCTGAAGTGGAGGATGTGCATGAAAAAATGAAACTGCTGTGCTTTGAAATGGCTCAGCATCCTTCACTTCTGAATTGCAGGACTTAGTTCTCACTGCTTTTTCAGTCATATCAGAACTCTGGCGCCTCTTTTTAGGCAGGGTTTATTTTTTTCAAATACAGCATTAATTTGCGTTGCCAAAGCCATTTTTTGTCATAGAAACTGGGGAGAAAATCCAGGTGAGAATATTCTGGTGGTGTTGCAGGGCTGCATAAGGATGGAGTCTGAATCCTCAGCTGCCAAAACTATAAGCTGATCAGGCTTTTGATGGGCTGCTCGCAAAAATTGGAGGATTGTTGATTTTCTAAATGCTGTTCCAATGAATTCTGCAATGAGAAGAAAAACCAAGGGGCAACTCTCACAACTACAGTCCTGTATATATGTTTAATATATAATATATTTTAAAAAATGATCTTGGCAAAGTAACATGTTTTTATTATTTAAATGAGAAATATAGATAGATTTATGGTTATTGGTAAAATGTAATAAAGGCATTTTATAGTTTGAACTAATGGCATGCTTTAATTTTAGCACAGCAGGCAGGTTATATCTGGGATCCCTCCGTGGGGTTTGGGCTCTAGTGAGATCCATAGGGTGTGTATATGGGCAGTGGTGGCTCTTGGCAGCATTTTGGGAACATCTGGTTTATGCTAGTTTAGCCTGACTTTACAAGACACAGCCTATGGGCTGCTAGTTGTTTTTCTTGTCCCTCAGATATGGTATAAATATACTCATATGTATGGTGTGTATATATATATTCATAAGTATATATACTTATGAATATATATTAAGAAATAATGTCCTTCAGGCCATACCAGGATGCTGAAATGTCCTGTGTATGTGAACAGATGAAAGGGATGAGGAACAGAGGTAACAAGGAAGGTTGTAAGGAAATTAAAATTTCTGTACCTTATAAAGAATGTCAGTTTTATTACTCGAGGTGTATGAATTCTATTGTAGTAGCTTTCCTGTGTTAGCATTGAACCCTGGAGGTGTTGAAAAGCTGTTTGTTTCAATTTCTCCAAGCACCAGCTTGTTTTGTCTTTAATTGCTGTGTTGTTGAAGAAATTATTTTCACCCTAGCGCTCACAATGACTGAGGCAGATAGCTCAGGATAGGGGGGAATACAGAGATCACCCTGGAAAACTCGTGCTGAACAGCTGTCTGGAATTTGTTGTGGCACCTCACAGGACTTGAACTGATAGAGGCAGCTCACATGGGATGGCAGTGTTTGTGCTGGTAGAGTGTTTTGGGAACATTTGGTGGGGTACCAAGTATGTGTTTCTAAAGCCACTCTTGTCTTATAGGTGCAAATCTGACTCAAAGGGCATTTAATTGCTTCTTTCATAAAGGTTTATTTTGTTTTCCAGTGTGTTGCCCAAGCACTTAAATGGCTTATGTTCCAGTTTATAAATAAATACAGTCCTTAACCTTGCTTGATACTACAGCTGTTTCTTTCATTTAAGTATGTTTTCACTTCTTCCAATATTTCCATTTCACTGTGAGGTTTTGTCATGATCATAGAGGCATGGCAAAAATTTTAGGGCCCTTCCCCACCTCCTTTATCTCTGTATCTTACTGTGTGTGTGTACTCTCTGTGTACAGGGTATACTTTTATTTTTTCCTCTATCCTTAATTCTCTGATGTTTGATGTTTTAAAATTTTTTTTTTGTTTGTTCATTTATGGGCAATTATTGTCAAAACCTGTACTGCTTATTTTGTAACGCTTCTAGGTTAGTTGATGCTAATTTTTATGGGTCTTTCTAACTGGTATTATGTGAAGTATCCTATGGATATAAATAGTGTGTTTGACAAAACTGATTTTCTATACTGAGTCTGCTTCTGGACCTTCCAGATGTTTGTGTTGACAGATGTGACACATGCAGCTCATCTGTAATGATTATCAGGGAAACTGTTTCAAGAGTCCTGGCTTAGTTTTCATACTGCAAACACACCATATTTCTAGTCCTGAGTATGAATTTTGATGTGCAAAGGCTAATAATTTTAATATATTTAAAACTGCAAACCCAAAATCCATCCCAAGGCATGCTAAACAGAAACTGAATCAGATTACAGAAGTAATAGAAAATATTTGACTGTTAGTTTAGTAACAAGAGCCTGCAGGACTTTAAGGAAAACTTAATATTGGCATTTAACCTTTTCTTTCAGAAATACCTAATCCTGCAGTTCTGCAATAGTAAATATTTTGTGGGATTTTCTTATTATTTAGAAGAGGAGAGAGCCAAATACTGAATCCCGCAGTTCTGCAGCAGTAAATATTTTGTGGGATTTTCTTGCTGTTTGGAAGAGGGGAGAGCCAGGGTATTTCTGGTATTGACAGAAGTAGGAAAATTGCTGGGTTAACCCCAGAGGTGAATTACTGTAGTGACAGAGCCTGGCTGCTGTGCTCTCTCACAGCCCCCCTTCTTCAGCTCCTGTCAGAAAGGAGGGGTCCTCCCTTCAGCCAGCACTGAGGAGAAGCCTCTTCAGCCTGTGTCAAGTGCCAGAAGACTTTGGGTCAGTTCCTCCGTGGAAAGGAGCAAACACTTCAGTTATTGCTGCTCCTTGTTGCTTCAGAGACCAAGAGGGGATTGCTGGCTGGAATACATGGGATTAAGCTATTAGCCCTGCGCAGCTCTGTTTTACCTAAAATGTCCTTAGGCCAGCCTGCTTTGCCAACTGGAAAGCACTGGAGTGAATAGATGTTAAATTGAGCTTGAATATCACTATATGACACAATTTATTCTATCCATGCTGGGCTGCTTCTTTTAGTAACTTTCTCTGGCCTTTTTGAGTTACAAGTGCAGTGAGTTTAGACAAACTGTCAGCTATAATTCAAAGGAAAATTTAACTTCAGTGTGTTTTGGGGTTTTGCCATGCCACTGGCTTTAGGCTTAATGGTTAAATAACTGCTTATGCTGTATATTCAGAAGGTTTTAGAGCACCTAATTTGGGCTTCTGTCCTGAATTTCCTTCTGTGGTATAGTCTCCCTATCCACTGACTATGCATGAAGATACTATGAAAACAACTGTGATACCCTTATACATTTCTACATTTTAACTAGACAAATGCACTTTTGATAGAGTAGAGGATTTTTATATGTAATTTTAGCTTTCCAAAATAAGCAGAAGGGATCAGTATCTAATAGAAGAGATATTTGTGAAATAGCTGGAAAAGTGCTCAAGAATATTTTGCTGCATTGTAACTATACCAAGAAACTGGATTATATTGTGTGACCTTAAAGTGACTGGTATAGTTTCTTTAAGATTTACATCTGGAACAACAAGTAATCAGTGCAAATGGAAGGAACTAAGCTTAAATTAAGTAATGCTGACTCAGATAATCTTTTAAACATAACTATGATAGTACATTATTTTTAATGTCGAATATTCTACAGTGTGTGGAAGTGACTCATCAGGATTGTTGAGTCTAACTTCTGGCCCTATGGAGGGCACCCCAAGAATGTGCCTGAGAGCATTGGAATTCTTATCTTTATTCTTTGAATGTAAAATGGAAGAAATGCAAAATTTTGGGGGGGTTTTGTTTGGGGCTTTTTATTTGTTGTTGTTATTTCTTTTTTCTTTAATCTGCTTTTATTGCTTCCGTTTCTTCCATTGCTATAATATACATCTCATGAAAAGTGTTTGTTTGTAGCAAATTAAGTTTTCAGGTTTTGGAATGCTCTGATTAATACCTGTAGTTTTGTACTTTCAGTGTGGCTGCTCTGGTTTTTGTTTGAGTTATGTAGATAATATTTAGGGCCTATGTGTTAATCATCAAATAAATGTCAAATTTACCTAGGAGTGTTTCATAAATACCTTTAAGGATGGAGGAAGCTTTCAAAGATAATTTTTTAAAGAAAAATGTTTTACAGTGAGGGGATCAGTGAATAGTAAAAGCTATTATGCAATTTATATTTTAAAGTAGATTATTAGTACCTGTGATTTGTTTTGAGAACACTTCAACATTAATTACAGGAGGGTGTTGTCATGTCTTTCCTTCTGAATTTCTTGTCAATGCTCGCTTTTAGTAACATTTATGTAGATAAGTGAAACTTCCTTTATGTGAATGAAAAATTATATTTAAGGCATTAATGTTATTATTTGCACTTTGAACCTCATTGCATGTTATTTTCTGATTGCTATTTGACTTTTCAAGTTTCCCATCCATCCTTAGTCCATGGCATTTGAGTATAATAGTTATTATTCTGTGTCTAGCTGTGCACATGCAGATGATAGTCGGGCCAGAAAACTGAGTCAATTTAGCCAGTGTGAAGAGTGTATGTAGAAAGTTTGAAAAACAAAATAGTTGTGGGTATAGTTGTTGTTACTGTTATTGTAAATGGTTTTCTTTTGTCCCTTTTTCCTTTATTGTCTTCCAGGAGACAACAAAGAACTGCATTCGTTGGGCCCTTTCTGGTATTTTATTGATCATTACAAAAATTCTGTGTTCTGAATTGAGCTTTTGAAAGTGCAGGATCAGAAATAGAAAGTAGACATAAAAGTTGTTTAGAGCTAAGTACAAGCAGTTGTGTGAGAAAGCCAAATAGTGTCTTTTTAATGTGCAGAAATGCATCTTTTGAGCACTTCCAAGTATTTTGCAAGATAACGTTTAATAATAGAACTTTCCTGGAACATGTTTTGTTTTTGGCGGTGGGGCATTTCTTGCGACAGTTCTTTCTTGTTATACTTTGCTTTCAATATTGAATTGCTACACCAAGTGGTTGAAATGATACTACTTGCCAAACCTGCATGAGTAATTTACTAACAGAAGCCAAGAGGAAAATTCTTTTAGTCGTTAACTGTCTTAGCTGAAATCTTGACTTCTGTCACTTTCTATCATGCTTGTCAATAGATTTTTATACGAGAATTAAAATCAGTTAGTCTGATTCTTGCTTCTGGTCATAAAAATATTTGTGCAGTTGCTTCAATGTTCTTGCCTCAGCCCTGATTGATCCAATGTACCAACTTCTATCCTCAGGCTTTCTCCTGTTGTCTATGCATAGAATTGTATTTGAAGTCAAAAACTCTTAAAGCAAAAAATAATTTTACCACTAGTATTGCAGTCTCATATAGCAGGCTGAAAATATATGGGATTAGTAGATGGATTAATATTTTATTTTTTGTTTTCAGACAACCTGGGTTTGGAGCATCTAAAGATTAAGCAAAGCCCAGCTTTTGATTCAAGGTTGGCTTGACTGAAAATTTCAGAGTCTGAAAAATAAAACGTTCTCTGCTCTCTATTTTCAGTGTCATAATAGGCACCAAACTACATTAAAATTTGAGTGAGCAAGCAGAAAAGCAGGAATGGAAAAGGGATGAGAAACAAGAATAGAAGTTACTGTATTATTTGTTGCCTATTGTCAACCACAGGAGTAAACTAGGCTTACATAATCGAGGAGCAGGCTTAGTGCCAACTCATGTAACTATAGGAGCATGATAGGTGTGGCACACCAAAGGACAAGTAATTATGAAATATCTGGAAAATTAAGAGTCATGTCCTGTTAAGTAAGGTCTTAATAAAGACTGTACAGTAGATAAAATAAAAAAATAATAAATTAACATATATGGGTAGATTTGAGTGTCTGTGCCTCTTGTTTGTTTCCCAACCTATTTTAAGTATAATTTGAGACTGAATGTGAAGAGTGCTTGATAGGTACAAGAGAGATGCTTCCTCTTTTCCTCATTCCACAGAGGTGTATTGCATGTCAGCTGTGTGCACGGTGCAGGGAATGTGGCTTGTGCCTTCAGAAGCTTATGCTCTGAATCTGGGAAGTTGGATCACCCTTTGGAGGAAGGTGAATTTCATCTGGGCTGAGGTTATATTTAGAGTGGGAAGCCTCTCTCAAGTCTAGTATGTCTTTTCTGTTGAATGTCAACTGGATACTTGTACAGAAGACTAAAAATGAATTGTGAACATGACAACTGGTACATCTTGCATTACTCACAGCAGACAGGTTTGCTGTTGGTATTTCCATGAATTTTCTTTATCTTTCCTCATCTGAGTGTCTAATTTGTTGTTTCTATTTATTTTATTCTATTGCTGTTCATTGCAATTCTTGTAGAATCATAGAATTTAGGAAAAGACCTCTGAGATCGAGTCCAACTATTAATCTGACACTGCCAGATCTACCACTAAACTATGACCCTAAATGCCACAGCTGCAATACATCCAGCACTGGTGACTCTACCACTTCCTTAGGCAGCCTGTTCCAAAGCTTAACAACTCTTTCCATGAAAAAAATTTTTCTTATATGCGTTCTAAACCTCGCTGATGCAACTTGAGGCTATTTCCTCTTATCCTCTCTCTTTTCTACATGGGAGAAGAGAGCTACTCTCATCCGGCTACAACCTTTTTTTGGGTAATTGTAGGGAGCAATAAAGGTCTCCTCTGAGTTTCCTTTTCTCCTGGCTAAACAACCCCAGCTTCACCAAGTGCTCCAGCTAAGCCTTGTGCTTCAGCCCCTTTTCCAGCTCCACTGCCCCTCTCTGGACACGCTTCAGCGCCTCAATGTCCTTCTTGTATTGGGGGCCCAAAACTGAACACAGCATTCCAGGTGCAGCCTCACCAGTCCCAGGGGGACAATCACTGCCCTGGTCCTGCTGGCCACACCGTTTCTGATACAGGCCAGGATGTCTCTGGCCTTCCTGGCCACCTGGCTCATGTTCAGCTGCTGTCAGCCAGCACCCCCAGCTCCTTTCCCTCAGGGACACTTTCCAGCCACTCTGTCCCCAGCCTGTAGCACTGCCTGGTGTTGTTGTGACCCAAATGCAGGACCCAACACTTGGCCTTGTTGAACCTCATACCACTGGCCTTGGTCCATCAGTCCAGCCTGTCCAGATCCCTCTGCAGACCCTTCTTGCCCTCCAGCACATCAACACTCCCACCCAACTTAATGTCACCTGCAAATTGACTGAGGGTGCCGTTGAGCCCTTCAGACAGATGACAAACAGGAGTGTCCCCAGCACTGAGCCCTGTGGAACATGCTTGTGACTGGCCAGAGTTACAGCCATGGATGTAACTCCATTCCCCCACTCTCCCTGGGCCTGCCATCCATCCAGTTTTTTACCCAGCTGACTGTACACCAGTCCCAGCCACGAGCAGCCAGTTTCTGCAGGAGAGCTCTGTGGGAAAACACATCAGAGGCTTCACCAAACACAGCAACAGCCTTGCCCTCATCCACTAAGTCAGTCATGCTGGCATAACAGGAGATCAGCTCCATGACCTTTGCTGGAGCAAGGTCAGGGTGACAGGCCTGTAGTTCCCCAGGCCCTTGTGGCTGGGGTTACATTTGCTGACCTCCAGTCACCCGGGACCTCCCCAGTTAGTCAGGACTGCTGGTAAATGATGGAGAAGTGGCTCTGTGAGCACTTCTGCCAGCTGCCCCAGTACCACTGGGTGAATCCCTTCCAGCCACAGAGACTTGTGCTTGTCTAAGTGGTGTAGCAGGTTGCTGACCATTTCCTCTTGGATCACGTTGGTGTCCCCTATGTGGAACAGCTCTGCAGCTCTTACTCTGAAACTGAACATCACTGATCTCTCCTAGCTAAATCAGAATGAAACATGTTGATCCAACATCATGCACAAGTCATTACTGAGAATTGGCGTTTTTTCTGTTTGCAGATTCAGAAGGCAAATATTTTAAAGGAAAGATCAAGATGTTATTTATTTGTGTTGGGGTTAACAGTGTTCATTCTCTCAATTCCTTTAATTTTTTGTACCATTGAGAACAAAATGAGAACTCTGTAAGACAAAAACTGAGTGTAAACTGTTCATCTGTAAGCTCATGTACATACTTGCAACTACTTGTGTTGCAAAAGTAAAAAACAATTAAGTATTTTTTGTTTTCAAAAAGCAGACACCATCCCCAACCCTCTTAAATACAGAGTTCTGACATTCTACCCACCATAATTTTCCAGAAAATTAATTCTAAGTAAATAAAATGACATGGCTCCCAAATTGTTCCATCTGTTATTAATAATTCTGTTCTTTTAACTTTAGTAAAATAAATTATGTTCAATGTTTTTTCTCAGTCAAACAGATCACTGGACACTTTGGCACCACTTATAAAGTTTTTGAGATATGTGATATACTTGATAAAAATGCTGAGAGCCTTTCTTGACAGTGGAAGACAGCAGCATTTGTAATTCTTCAAGTATCTATAGAAACATGGGGCTTACCTTTGTTATTGACCTGAGATTGTTGAAAAAGAAACAGACTGGAGAGGTACTTCTGACACTGTTGATTATGCTGATGAGGGCCAGCATAGCAAAAACTATATGGCAAAAGTTAAGGGGTTTAGATGAAATTAAGGTTTGCTCTGAGGGTAGATTGAGTTTATGAAGAATATGTTAGTGCTGATTGTTAATGCAAGAAGCGAATAAAAATTGAAAAGAGTCATTAATGGGGCTTGCTTTCAAATTCATCGTGTTGGAAGTACAGTTTAAAGAGTAGGTCTTTCACTGACTGTTCATATCTGGGATATGCATAATAAATATAGCTGCTGTTGAAGCCAGTGGTGCAATCTGTTGTGCTATGAAGAGATTAGGACTTGGCAATTTGGTTAAGTAGAGACACTGCTTCACAAAAGTCACCATATGTAGGTCACGGTTTTTTAGTGTGTTCAAAGGCTCTTTGTGTTTGGGAAGTGTGATCTGCATTTTGTTCTGCCTGTGAGTTTCTAAGGAAATTCTTGTTAGCTCTGCTTCTTCAGGGCTTTATTTTTGTTTGGAGGGGATTTTTGATTGGGTTTTTTGCATGTATGTGTATTTGTAAAAGGTAAAGCTGTTAGCTGTGCTCTCCTGTGTCTGGAAAACTGTCTGGTCTTCCAGCATTGAATTGACATTTTCCTATTGCCACAGGTACTTTCTGCCCTGTATATAAACTGTCACACTGTCTCTGACTGGTTTCTGCAGTTTGAGAAAAGAAATCACTAGAAATGCCTTTCAAAGGGCTCTTGGCTGAACTTAAATCCATATTCCTGAGCTTCAGCTTCACTGATTAAGTATTCATAGGCATGATTTATTGACATTGAAAAAGATTTGGCGTGAATGAAAGGAAGCAGAAGTGCAGTGGGGACTCTGGCAGTCACGTGTGTAATTTTAATATTGGTTGACACAAGCTGGGTTGGCTGTTTTTTAATATTTTTAATTTTTAAATATTTTTAATTTTAATATTGGTTGACACAAGCTGGTTTTTTAGTTTGTCCATGGTGTTACAGCATTACTTTATTCCAGGTGCTACTACTAGAAACAACTCCAAGCGTATATTTATGTATTTCACAAATGAGTTTTTATTTTAGTTTACTTGTGTTTTAATTCTCTTGTCAGGAGTGTTGACTGCTCAATATGTTGTCCACTGTCTAGGGAGATCCCTAAGCTTTCCAGGATTATAAATAACTGGACACAATGAACTAAAAAGTGTTGTAGTTGTATTAATTTTTTGTTTTGTGTTTGTTTTGGTTTTTTTAGGTGCATTTTCCAGACACAGAGAGAGCAGAATGGCTCAACAAGGTAAGCAGAAATATTGATCCCAAGTGGGAAGAGGCAGGAGGGAAGGCTGAGATTAAAATAAAAGGTGAGGCAAGAATCTGAGAACAGAATAGTTTTCACTTTATGCTGTATACACTTAAGGTCTCTGGTTGTTGATCCAGTTAGTCACAAGAAAGATTAAATTTAGTTTAATGGTCCTGAAATTGTGAGTTTTATGAGTGATTTAAAGTGGCATTACAGTAATGACAGCTATAATTGCATAGAAGTCATAGCAGCTGTAAACACAATCTTTAATTTTCTACTTGTCTGGGATACTTTCCAGTTACTGTAGGTTCCTGACCTACAATCTAAAAATAAATGAAATTTGCAGTTTTGATTTGTGTGTGTGATAATCTAAGATATAAATCTATGTAGCTTACTTTTTAAAAAATATCTTTCATTCAAAGAGCACAGAAGAACATGAACTAATTGAAAAATAGTAATAAAAAGAGCGATATAGAATTTTCAGATGCAGTGAAGTTTTGATTTTTTTTACATTTGTAACTTGTTCATGTATTTAAGAACTGTACTTCCATGCAGATTGTTTTTTCTCCTTAGACTGTAAAACAGATGTGGCCTTTTATTTGTCAATTCATCGAGAAACTCTTCCGAGAAACCATAGAACCAGCAGTAAGAGGAGCAAACAACCACCTCAGTACCTTCAGTTTTACAAAGATTGATATTGGTCATCAGGTCAGTGTCTGGTGTGGTTTTTTTTAAGAGATCGTGTTTTACACAACATTTTCATGTAGCCTGTTCAAATCTGCACATAAATATTTCTCTGTGACACTTGGCCGTAAGCCTGATTCTGATTTCTGTTGTAACATTACAATAAAAATGTGTGGGTTTTTTAGCAGAGGCTATATTGTATTTCCTGGGATCTATGCTGCAGAAAGTTGACTGTGAATTTGGAGACAGCTCCAGTGTGTAGTAATGCCTGGTCACATGAAGAGCTCACAGCAATGTGATTTTCATATTGTTCATGCAGTGCTTTACATTAAGTGAGCACCATTTTCCTTTTGCCAGATGGTGCAAGTGCAGTTTTCTTGTCACAGATGCACTTCTGATCATGTGGAGTCAGTGACAAGGCTGCTGGCTTGGCTTTCCAAGGACTGCACAAAACAGTATAAAGGGGCATACAGATGTTTGTCTTCTGTTCCATCCCATGAAAGAAGGGCTCCATGCCTGCAGGAGAGCCTGTTTGACCAGTGCAAGCTGAGAATGATCCCCTCTGCTTGCAGCAGGTTCAGCACTACTTAATCTTCCCTGAATTAACCTGAACTTTACTGCTTTGAGATGCAGTTTAACAGCTTCTGTTTGAAGTTGTCTTTTGTGTTTCTATTGTTTGTCATAAATTGAATTTCAAGTATTTAAAAATCAACACCCCCACACACCCTCAAATGTTAGGAAAGCTGAAATTACTTTCCAGGTGTGATAGAGGGGAATTGTTTTCCCTCTCTTGGTGACTCTATTTCATGTAGGTTACAGTTCATTATGCTTTACTGCACTTTTTGTGTGTTGGGTTTATTATTTTTTTAAATTGTAAAACCTTTTACACAGGGCCTTTGTCCTACCCTAGATATATTTGTATTGCAGACTGCAGCATTGCTTTTAAGATATACTAATTTTAAGTTGGTTTTAGCTCCCGGACTGAACTTAAATCCATGGTTCTCTAGCTGAATTGGGTAACCTTGGACATGACAAAGAGCTATTCTTACTTTATATTGCAGCCTTGATTGAGTTGATTGAGCTGCACAACCCCAACACAGCAGTGAGATTTTGATTTTACAGAAATTATCAAAAAGCTGTAAATAGAAATATGAAAACTTTTCAAGAAAGGAAAAACTCAAAAGTGAGGTTGTTAGTCATCCTCTCCTGCCTAGTGTTTGATGGAGATTTGGGGCTTGAGTGTGTGATGGATATGTGTTAATTCTGTGTGAGGGAGAGAGGGGAGAGTATGAGCACAATGATTTTGAGTGATAGCACAGAGTGGTTGACACAACTTTTTATGGGAATTATGGATTCTTTTCCATTTATTCTCACTAAATTCCACTTAAGGCAACTGTCTTTTTGGGAACTAAATTTAGCTTGTTGTTGTAGTTACACAGTAAAGAATGCTTTGGGAGTGTTACACATACACCTCTACAGGGAAATCAGATGTTTCTGCAGGGTAGAGGGAAAGCTTGATTATTAAATGTATCCCAGTAAGGTAACTTTAACCCTTGAAATAAGAATTTGAACTAAATTGATAGCCTTACTTCACACCTTTTAATGTTTATAGTAGGTTCTTAATTTCAGAAATGAATATGACTATGTTCACCTTTAATTCAAAGTTAAGAATTTAATATAGTTCTGTAGAAGAATTCAGCTTTTACTTGCTTCATTGTTCCAGCCTCTGAGGATAAATGGTGTAAAAGTGTACACTGAAAATGTGGACAAAAGGCAGATCATTTTGGACCTTCAAATCAGGTAAACTTTGACTATATCACAATGGGGTCTATGCTTTATAATTTGCACATTTTTTGATTTGGCAGTTATGTTGGCCTGAAAGGAGAATTGCTTCATCATGAAAATATAATTAGTTCTAAGTGTGTATGAATGCAGGAAGAAATGCTGTAAGTAGCATTTATGTGAGGGAAATGGAATATCAACTCTCTGTGGTTTCATCATTAAAGTCATGTTTGTTAATAAAAAAATACTTTCCAAAGATAAAGCACTATCTTTGACTTTTTCCTTTAATGTAATACTTTGCTATTAAATGTAGTCTGAAATCTAAGAAGTAAGATTTTTTGGGTTTTTTACTTTTTTCAGTTACTTAGAGTATATTATAAACATAGTATTAGGAAAAAATAATGATAGCTGCAGAAGAAATTGTGCTTACTTTACCAGAGTAAATCTGTGTATTATAAAATGTCAGAATACTGTGCTCCATTGCTTCAGCTTTCTTTGCTATTTCCTCATTACTCCTTTTATATAGATTTCTCAGGTCTACCCTACATTTACCCAAGTCATTCTCAACACAATCTGCAGTTTGCAGAGTTTTTTGAAAGTTCAGTCAGTGAACCCAGCAATGTTTTTATAGTTGACCATCATAGATCTGTGTTACCATGGCTCCTTTTGCCTGCTCGTGGATTATGGAAAAGCCAAATTTGTCAGTCATTGACAATCCAGCAAGGAGCAGCCTTCTGTGTTCCTCACTGCTTCCCTGGCAGTAGCCAGGAGGGTCATCAGGCACATTTCAGCTTCAGAGGCACTTCCAAAATTTGAACTTGGTTATTCTGAAATTTGAATTATTTGTTTTTCTTAAATTTGAGTTATTTGTACAGCTATGCTGTAGCCTTTGCTGCTTTGGCAGAGCTGGGCAGGCCCCAGAGTGATAAAAGTCTCTTTCCCTGGGTTCCAGAGCAGGTGGGGGCTACATCTGTGAGCAGAGCCCAGTCTGCAGTGAATTGAATCTTTTTATTTCTGTAGGAAAAAGACAGCTGTCCAAAACAGGGTTTGGTGTTGCTGGACAAAATACAGCAGGATTGGCTCTTGAGAGTTTATTTCACTGGATGAATGTGTTAGCCCTAATGGAGCAACTTCCTTCAGTTTTCTCTTTGTTGCCACTTCTGACAGCAGCTGGGAGAGCAGCTTCACCTCTTCAGAGATAAACTCTCAGGAAAACATTCTTGTGTGACCAAACAGTTTGTAGAAATTATTTTTGAGAAGCTGTTTCTGTTCCAAGACCACTTCTTCTCTTTAAGGCAGAACTATTCATAGGAAGACAGAGTAAACCTAGTATTTTTTTTTAATTTCTGCTCATCCTCATGAAGTAGGTAAAAGTAAAAAGGCCAGTAGGTTTGTACAGAAAATTCAGTAATAATATCCTGTTAACATAAATCTGAAGGAAATCTTTGTCTCATTGTATTACCTTGCAACCTACTTAGAGAAGTGGTAGATAGCTGCAATAGAATCCAGTCTAAAAGGCTAAAATAAATTCCTTGAAATGATTTAAATAACAATAATGGAGCTGGGTCAGTTGGGTGCCTGTTGATCCCAACAGCCTGTCCCTAATGCAGGTGGCACAGACTTCCAGGAGGAAAATGGAAACAAGAGCTCTGGAGTGACTATCACAGCTTCTAGGAATTAAAGATTAGACAAAACCATCATCCAAGGAAGTCCCCTTTCATATTTAAGACTTGTCCTTGGCACCTCATTCAGAAAGGATTCTTTTTCAAAAGCTTTTAGTATGCAAGTTTAAGACAGAGAGCCCCCCCAGCTCCCTGTACCAGTCGTTAACTGTTTGATCTTGTTTGCGTTTTGAGAGTCTCATCACTGATATTAACTCAGTCACAACAGGAAGAATAAGTACCTCTTGTTGCATTTAGATACAGAGTTAAATACAGATACCAACCCTAAATTATGTCTTGCATTGCACTTTTGCAAGATTTTAAAGAGCAGTCTCACTGCTGGAGAAAAGTCCATCCTTTGGAGTATTTATCCCTGTATATTTTAATCTCCAGTTAAATTAGTTTGTTGTAACTTTAATTTATTTCTAAGTTTAAAGTTAGGAGCTTTCTATAAAGCCTTCATTCTCTAAATACAGTTGAGAAGGACCTCTCAAGCAATTTCTCTAAACATTTATAAGAATAGTTGTAGGAAGCCAAGCCCTGTGGGGTGTGTGGTGAGGAAAGGAAGGAAAGATTTTATTTATTTTTTTTCAGTTTAAAGTACATTAATTCTTTTAAGAATCCCCTTTTATCCTGCAGTTCCACTCTTGTGGCTTCTTTTAGCCCTTTCTGCTGTCAGTTGATTGTGGTGGGGTGTGTGCATTTGCTTTGGACCTTCCATAGTGCATTTAAGTAGTTTCCACGTGTCTCTAGAGTATTTTTTTGCATAATCCTTGAGGGATTTTTTTTTTTTGTCTGCTTTTAATTTTAATTGCAAAAGGAGTGTGTTTTGGTTTAGTTTCTATTGTTTCTGCAAGGATACTGAGTGCATTATGATCGTTGCTTCAGAGTATTTTTCAGAACTCTTTGGAACAAGTTTTGTGCATCACTCAGAGTCCAGTTAAGAACCTCACTCTAAGTAGCTTGAATAGCTAATCCACAAAGCACTCACTGGAGAATGTATTTATTTATTTGCCTTTCTCTTACTATGGAGTTTATGTTAAAAAAAATTATCAAAACTCATTACAGCTTAAGCATCTAGTTCTTGATGAAAAATATGGGCAAGGGAAAAATTTCAACCACTTGAGCAAATGAAGATAAAATCTAGAGAAATTGTTAATAAAAAGAAATCTTACATTTGCTAAAGTGTGTGAATGTAGTAAATACTTGGGTAAAGGTTATGGATCAACAGAAAACAAGATAAACTCAGTCAATTTAAATGTGAACTGAAGCAAAGAAGATTGAGAGATTGAAGAAGTAGTTGTAAATAGCCTGAGTTTTTTCAGCTTCTCATGAAACAAAAAAATTGATGCACTGAAAAGAGTTTTAGGTTGCAGACTGAAACACATGGCAGATTTTTTCAAAATGTGGAATACTTGAATGGGGAGATTCACTACATTATACTGGCAGAAGACAGATGTAAAAATAGGGCCTAAAGACTTTCTAAAAACAATTAAGATAGTCTAGTGTACAGAACCACATATGACTGTAATAGAGGAAATATTTTTGCCATAACCTTTTAGTTTTTCTTCTTTTTCTTCTGGGTATCCTCCATGGGCTGCAATGACCACACACAGTACATTGTGCTTCTCTTTTGATTCAGTACAGCTGCTGTTAATATTCCTCCAAAAGTGTCCTCATTAAACTGTGAATCTGTCTTAGTGTTCTGTACCTTAAAGGGATCATAAATATTTCTGGGATGTATAGAATTTGCTTACTGTGTGAGCTTTCAAGTTGTATGGTGTATCACAGTGTAATTGTGTAGGCATTGACTGTTAATGGACCCAGCCAAATATCTAAGGGGATAAAACCATATTTAGCTTTATTATAAAGTTAAATGTTGTTGACTTAGTCCCCTCAAATGCAGTTTGTTACTATTTTTACTTCAGTTTGTCATCATGTTGTTATGGATTTTCAAACAAGCATATTGCTTCCCAGTCTTCATAACACAAACAGTTCTGATGCTGCAGAGTGCCGAGATTGAGGTTTCAGTTGCAGGTTTTAATTGACCTTGCTTCTGTGTCATGTTGTTATGCAATTATTTATATATATATGTGGGAGTGTATTTATATATATCTCTACTATCTCTATATATAGTTAGGTAGGTTAAAAATAGAAATTACATAGTTTTAAATTGTGTATTAAAAGTTACATACCTATTTTTAAACTGTACAGTCACATTACATTCTTTCCAAGGAAAGCAACTGTCACCTTCCTTTGACATAGACCCCATCATGTTGTTGTCTTCCAGCTCCCCAAACTGGCCATTAAACAAAAAAGATTCTACATAGTATTGTCTTTTGAATAATTGAAAATAAATTCCAGTGATGGATATTTACAGGAAAGTCTTGGTACTATTGTTTATTTCTGTTTAAGGGATTGATAAGATTTGCATTTGTTGAAATCCCAAAGACAGCACCACCACACACAGAGCAGAGGAGGATACAGATGATTTGGGTAATGGATATGTGGAATGCAGCAGCTCTCACCTTGTTTTTCTTTTGGTAGTATTTTGTGCCCCTCAGGCTCAGGGGAAGGCAACAGCAATCCTGCTGTTCTGCTCTTACTGGAAGAGTAATTTATTCTGTATTGACTTGAGCCTAGAATAGCCAATGAAGAGAGCAATTCCATTTGTTCACAAATCCCCAAACATTATTGTAATAAGATTACTTCATACTCCCAAGCACAGCTAACAGTGTTTCACTGTACAGACCAGGTCTGAGGAGCTAATGTGCAGAAAGCTTGGCTCTGCTGCAGAATCTGGAACAGGATGCCCTGCAGAGGAAACAATTTCCCCCTCCTTTCCAGCAGTGTCTGGCTTTAATCTGGCTCATCTCCATCCCACTTGGCTCCTTCTTCCATTTTCTTTACCTGGGCAGTCTGTTGAGAAAGCTCTTGAAATTTCATCTGTGTTTCTTTTACAGCCTCTATCTTCTTAGAGAGTGTCCTAATCCAGCTCATCTCTCCCTGCTTGGAGCATGGTATTCAACTGTTGGGTTTTGCTTTTAGCTCTCATTCTGTAGAATCATTGACTAATTCCATGCTAAATCAGAGTCTCAAGCTTTCTTCCTTAATTCCTTGCTGAATCTCAAAATTAGTTTGTTTTCAGAACCAATGTGTCTCACAGCAATACCAGCTCTTGGAAAGAAAAGTTGCTCAGCTCTGCTGGAACATGCTTGACCTAGATGAAGCTTCAGGGAAAGCAGCTAAAAATCCAAGCCTGAATTGTGTGTGAACAATCTTGTAGGCTTGTAGCATGAGCAAAATAGTTGGGACTTCTTTTTACCAACTTCAACAAATCTGAAATACAGGGCAGCATCTGGAAAATTTCAATCACTTGAACTTGCATCCCCAAAAATGGGATGCAAGAACTGTTCAGGGAAAAATATGCAAAGTTTTTAATACGTTCTCTAATTTGCTTCCTGCCTTCTCTTCCTTCAGAAAGGGCTCAACTGTTTTTGGCTTAGAACTTGCTTAGAAGATCATTCAGATCAGCATGCCCTGCTTATTGAAATTCTAAATATGACTGCCTTTGCAAGTCTATGAATATTTCAGACAAGTTTCATTTTTAGCATAACTACCATCTCTGTCTAGTACTTCTCATGATTATGTTAGATTAGAGTGGATTTGGGCACATTTACAATCAATGAGATCTGTGGAGAGCTTTCCTGAAATGGAGTATGAATTCTGTGTCCATTATTTCCCAAAAGTAGGGCCTCTTGCTTCTTTCCTATTATGCATCCATCTGGAGATGGTAGCAAACCTAGGTATTAATTTGAGTCATTTTGATCACACTGATGTTTTGAAGCAGGTGTTTTAGCAAACTGACATTGTTTTATATTCTAATATTTCAACATGCATTTTTTGTGCATACATTGGGAGACAAAAATAAATTGTCATGACAGTGCAAAACAGAACTAACAGTTTATTGCAATTTAGTTCATAAAAGTGAAATGTATACTTTATTTTTTTGTTTAGTTTTGTTGGAAACTGTGAAATCGATTTGGAGATCAAGAGATACTTCTGCAGAGCTGGTGTGAAAAGCATACAGGTGAGATTCAATTTTTTTCTTTTGATTTTTATATCACTAAATCACTATTTTCAGATGAAATAATCTATAAAAAAGCAACAGTAATAGTGTGTAGTTTTCTAGCTTTTTATTCTCATTTGAATACTATTGATACTGCATTAGAATTTCAGTAACATGACTTAATATAAGAAAAAAATTCCTTTAAGATGTAGAACAAATATGTAGCATTTACTACAGGAAAAGCTGGAGCTAATTGCACAACAAGCCAATGTGATGTGTCATGTTCAACTGATGTGTCAGTTTATAAAGGCACCATGGAGCTTAAAACTTTATTTCATAATATCTAAGTGTTAGCTAGAGTTACTGGTTTGGATGCAATTACTGTTAGTAGATTTGCCTTCTGATATTGTTTCTGAGATTTCCTGAACTTTTTGATAACAGATTTCTCCCTAAGGAGCAGAATTAGCTAATTGGCATGTGTGTCTTGACACACCTGTAAGCATTTACCTGCTTTTGCTGTGGTACCTGTGGATGCCACTGTGCTTCTTGTGTCACATTTGTTTACATGGAGCTGTAGAAATAATCTACTTCACACTTTTAAAAAACTACCACCAACATGACACTGCATGATACAGATGAATGTAATGAATTTTTAAGCACAGCTGTTCAGGGCTTGTATTAATTTTTTTGGGCTTGGATGACATATAAAGATAGAATTTATATATATATATATAAAATTCTTCCGTAAGGAAGAATTTAATGAATTAGATGTGTGAGCATTGCCAGCAAATAAATTTTATTTAAAACTTGACTAAAGTAAATTTTCTTTTTTTTCTTCCTCTTTCACAGATCCATGGCACCATGAGGGTTATCCTGGAACCACTAATTGGAGACATGCCCCTAATTGGAGCATTATCCCTTTTTTTCCTTAGGAAACCTGTAAGCACTTATCTCCCTTTCCAATTTTTTTAGAATGCTGATGATGGTAGTTAGAAAATGATGAAGCAAGAATTAAGCAGCAAAAGGAAACAGTTTGGGAAATGTTCGATTGAACTTTGACAGATAAGCACTGGAAAAATGTTATGGACGTGGCAGGAACCAAGATGGATAATAATTACCTTGGAATTTGGAAGTGTGTCTTGTGAAAGCTGTCAAACTTTTCTTACAAGTCCTCTGGGTGAGGAAAATCAATAGATACCATCTAGATTGGTTGTGAAAAAGCTTTTGTTGCTGGTCTCTTGATATTCTGTAGTTCTAACTTAAAATTTCACAAAATCTATGCAAGCTTAAGAAAACCAATGCTGGTGTTAGCACAAATTAAAATTAGAATGGGAAATTACCCACCTACTGTAACTTTTTGTCCTAGGTAGCAAGTGGGCAATTTCCATTACATTTACCAGTGATCCAAGCATGGGGGTGGATGAAGCACATAGTGAGATGGAATTGGAATTCAAAATGATCATAATAGCAGCAAACGTGGAAAGCAGAGAGAAGGTCACAGAATTCAGCTGGGAAATGCACTAGGCTAAAGTGCCTGTTTGGGCAGGAATAAAAGTGAAACAAAGGTGAGCCACCAAGGTCTGGCTGGTATGAAAATGATGCAGCCAAACTGGCATGTGGAAACAAGAGGACAGCCCTCAAATGCTTTCAGTTTTAGGCACAGCACTTCAACAAACCTTTTTTTATAAAAGTAAAAAGGATAACATAATACACATTGCACTTGGCTGGTGGAGAACTCTTTGATGTTGTATATGTGTGTGTGAGGCAGTTTTAGCAATTTGAAGTTTGGTGTTGCTTTTAATAAGTATCCATAAGAGCTTAAGAGAAAATGTGAACAACGTGGAAATTCTTATGCTCCATAGACTTCTTTAAAGAAATTAATTGTTTCCATCTCTTACTTGAAAGTATATTTTCCATTGGAAGCTTTCCTTGACTATGTTCTAACTAAACATTAAAACTGACTATGTCAAGGTTTAACAGTTCCAGACTGGCAGGTCACAATTTACAAGTGCATGTGTTTAGACACTTTGAAGCATCACAAATCCTCTTGGTTTCATCAGCAGTCTGAAACTCAAAAATTGATCTAGGCTTGGGGGGTGAGAGTGAATTCTTTGACAGCTTTAGGAGGTATGTTGTTGCTTTCTTCAAAGAAATCACATTCTTGTGATACACTTCTTTTGAACAAATGTCCCATGATAAATTTTTGTTATCATGTTGAAAAATATATTTGGTTTTAGATGTTTGTGTATGGCTTAGAAAAACTTACATCACTTGTGTATTTATGTGGCTTGTTTCCTCTGTCTAGAGAAACCATGTGTGCTTGGGTAGAAGGAATGGAGACTTAAAACTTAGTAAAATATATAAGAATTGTACCTGATTTAGTCAGTGTTTTTGTAAAAGTGAATTAGTTCATGCAAAACTGATAAAACATCAGTGCTCTTATAGCTGAGAAAGTACATTGGGATGAAACAAATCTGAATTTCCACAGATTTCTTTGAAGTGAGCCTAAACACTAGGGGATGTCTGCTTAAGTTTCTCTTCATTTTTAATCTCTGGCTGAGCCTTGAGTGTAGAACAACTGTTATTCTTCATGTTTATCTTAACAAAGTAAGCATGGCCCTGAAAAGGATTGAATGCTGTCTTATGCTGGTTTGCACTATGTAATTGTTAGCATACTCTCTGATACTGTTTTGCTATTTAATCCTCTGCTAAACAGCTTCCATACTCAGTACAGTCCCCAGATCATTGCAGGGACCATCCAATAAACAAGTTAAATGCAAACATTCTGGTTTAGAGGAGCAGGGAGAAAAGTGTAACTATGTGGACAGGGGTGCTCCCTCTTTTTCCCCTACAGGAATAACATTTCTGCACTGTCTAGATATGGTTTGTGTTGTCTCTCTCAGTTCTGCTTTGTGCAGTCCTTCTGCAGAAGCCATTCTGACCCACTCTGTGCTGGAGCCATGACCTGACCCAGTATGTCTGGATTGCCCTGGGGCACCTCCTGCAGATGCTTCTGTTTGGTGCCTTCTGGGGGAAAGGTGGGAAAGCTGGAAGGGTAGGAGGGAGAGAGGAGCAGCAGGAATCCTTAGAAGCAGTTCCTGGCACTTTTCTGCTTCCCAGCATCCTGCTCTGGTAGGAGATATCCAAACCTTCCACTTCTGGTACTCCCAGAGCCTTCTCCAGTAGATTTTAACTCTGGTACCTGTGCCCACTCTTTTCTAAGTGTGATACGTCTGCAGAGTGCTGAACTAGGACAACTTGCACCTGAGAGAAGAATCTGAAAACATCAAGTGAAACACCCCTCATTTGGGGTCAGTTTGTGAACTTTGGGAAATACTTTGTCCATAGTAATTTTGTTGTGTCCTACCCCTGACACTTTATTAGTGGGACAGAAAAGGATGGGAGACAGAGCAGAGTATCAGCTTGGACTAAAAAGTCAAGCCCTCCGCAGAAGCAGTCAGTTACAAAAATGTAAAAAGTGTTTTTCACCCTACTTTCATTTAAAAACTAAGGTAGTAGTCAAGGTCCAAGCAAACCTAAGGGTGGATGGTTCAAAAAATAATCTAAGATAGCTCATAACTTTGAGAGTTACCCATTGCTGTTCAGCTTTTTCCAAACAGACTTCTCTCCCCACCGCAGTGTGTTTCCTCAGTGTTTATTTTTCTAACTTCTGTAGAAAAATGTAAAATAAAGCTTATTATAGCAAGAACCAAATTCTGTTCTCTTACTAGAGAGCAAATGGCTGCAGCCAAAGAAAGCTTTTCTTAAATATTTTTGTTAGAAGAGAAGAGGAATTAGCTGGCAGCTGGCATTAGATTTTGTTCTCATATTTTCCAGTCTAAAGTAACTGGCAACAATTCCTCTTGCTCTGTATCATCTGTTTGCTGGACTTAATGACTATATAAGGCAACATGGCCTATGAGTTTACCAGTCTCATATTTCTGAGTAATACATAAACTTTTTGATCTTTCAAGAGTTCTAACATATTATGAAACTTTCTCTATACTGTATTTAATTGTTGTTATTGTGAAGAAGGTGCTAAAATATCAACCGCTTATTTTATAAGTCCAAATATGTAGGACATTTTAAGGGAGGGAAAATGTGCATTGTAATGTTTGAAGTAATCTTTTAAATCTCTGAGTGTCAGTGCTAGAGAGAAGGTGGCACTGGATTAACAGTCAGGATTTGTGAGGTTCTTTGCATATTTCTAACTATATTAACATTATGTATATTTACCAGATAGTTGGTTCTCAGAGTTTTAGTTATCATTTACTTTTAGCATGAATCAGTGCATAGTTATTTTGATTTGTTGTTCAGTTATGGAAGTTTATATGGCTTATAGTTGTACTGTAAATGGGTAATCTTCAAAAGCATGTTCAGTAGCACACTCAGAATTGAGGGTGTGTCCTAACACAACTGTTTTCTCTTAATAAAAGCCAAAACCCTCCCAATAAGACAAACACATAAAAATTCTAGTGTTCCAAAAAGAACAATGGCTGGAAAACAGGATATCTTCCAGGAAAAATGGGCAGCTCTTCCAAAGCTCTTATTTTCAGATTCACAGTTTTGCCTTCCACTTGCTGACTTGAGTACTATTCTCCTTCAACTCACTTTACAGACTGGTTCTGTCCTGTAGTTTTGATTCATTTTTATATCAGTTTAATTTCATTTAATATTGTCTGCCTTTGGAAAACTGGATGGATGGGACTTTCAAAATTACAAGTCCTGATGAAAATTAGACTCAAAAAGGAGTGCTTACAGCCATAATGAGTCCCAGTGAAATGGCTGGAAATAAACAAAGTGGTTGTATAGAATGTATAGAATGTGTCTAGAACATGTGGGATTGTCAGGTTTGTGGAACACCTGCATGAATGCTGATGCACAGCTACTGTTAGAATATTTGTTAAGAATTAGTCTTGTTGCTTGTGAAGTGAATGATTTGCACTGCTACTCAAAATTTGCTACAACTTACATTTTTTCTCAGTGATTTTAGATTTTGGTAGCTTATGGGATGTTTTAAGGGCCATCACAGTTGATGTTTCCACAGTACCTTATTCCTTTTTTCCCATTCTCTTTTCATTTAATGCTGTTGTCTCTCTTACACCAGTTTTGAAACTTAGCTGCTGGAGGAAGCTGGCTGGCACGATATGAAGCACCATAAGAAATACCCAGTTTCCTGTCCTAGGTGTAATTTAGTTGCCAGCTCACTAAAGTCAAAAGAGTGTCATTTTGGTGTGAACCAAAATGCAGTCTGGTAGAAGGGTAGGAAGGAGTAGAGGAGGTGGAGGGAATTGGCTTGAATGAAGCTGTGAGGAGCTGACAGTATAGAGAACAGCAGGTGCACTGGATTTGTGCAAAGTCAACTGTGATCCTGCTTCTGGTCACTTCAGCTCACTGGCCTGTTGTGTCTTCTACCCCCTCAAGCATACATCTTACCTCTTTAGCAGTTGTCTCATTGAAATCTTCAGAGAGTTACAAGTGAAAAACTTTTAAACACCATTTCTGTGCAGAGCTATGCTGTGTTTCCTATAGCAACCAGTGGGAATACTACAGCACCTACTCTCTGTAGTGTTGTTTGAGAGATTGAGTTTATTGTGTATTTCCTGGGGGATACACTGGGTAATGTTACATATTAAATTATTACAACAATGCCAGCACTTCAGTACTGTAGGTGGTGATGGGCTTTGCTCTACTAACAAATAGATTGTACCATGTCTCTGTATGGCCACTCATGAGTAACAGTAGAGGGAGGAGGGCACATTAGTCCCCTCCTTGTAATACACTCCTGGGAATAATCACACCTTATCCCATGGAATTGTATCCTCCTGGCATGTAGGAGAGCTTAAGTTATCCTACAAAAGTCTTGCACTTCCATAACTTGTTTAGCAGGAAGTTGTTAATCAGCATTTTAAAATATGCTGTGGCTTCTCTACTGAGAATTAGTATTGTTTATGGCAGCCAAATCAAGCCACAAGGTTGGCAGTTTTCAGAGGCTGCTTTTTGTACTTCTGTGAACTTTAGTTATGGCCCTGTGTATTCTACATTACAGCATGTATTTTTCCCTTTGTAAAGGTTTCTAGGGTCTTGAGAGCACCCACTGTGTATAGAGATGCTCATTAGTTTTTAGTATCTTTTCTTATTGGCTGAAGGGGTTTATTTTTTAATCTGATTTTTAACCTCTTCCACAGTATGTGTTGCATTAGTTCTCAGCACAGAGCTTTGGTAAGATGTGAATTTCTTGGCTTGCAGGCAGATAACGAAATTTGTTTTCACTTCTCTGAACAGAGGAAGAATTGTAAGAGGTTTGAGTAACAAGACACACAGACTACTTCATTGGAAAGTGTAACTGGTGTCTGGAATCCTGCCTTTGTCCAGTGAGCTGGTTGGTAGAGTCTGCAAGGCACATCACCTCTCTCAGTTGCAGTGTGTTGTGGAAAGACACCATCGTTTCTGGCTTCTGGCAGAATTTCATTTAGTTACAAATTCTGCACACAGTTTTTCCAGTGTTCTGGAAAATTTTTCTGTTAGTTCTGCTACAAAGAACCAGCTGGCATTCTCTGAATTTAGCTAAACTAAAAGAATTATGCATTGCTTAAAATGGTGACAGAAGAGGAAATCATCTTGTTAAACTGTTTTTTAAATATGGAAAGTTTTTAGGTTTGGTGCTTTATAAAAGATTCATCAACTGGGAGTCTTTTGCTTGCTTCCTTTTTCTCCAAAGGACTCTTCAGTTAGTTATGATGGCAACATTGCTGTAACTTCTGTCAGAACCACGTGTTGGGGGATCCTGTTCTTCTCCAGCAAGTCATGGCATGGCAGTGCCCAAAGTACAGAATGAAAACCCCTTGTTATTTTGCTGGACTGTGGCTGGGGGCTTCCTCCTGCTTATGAAGAAATTCTTTGCCTCCTGCTTATAAAGAAATTCTTTGCCTCCTTTCTTCTCACTCTGCTGTGAGTGTGTCTGCTGTCACTGTTATTTCTATACTTTTGCATGTTTAAGGTTGTTTTTGGTTTTTTTTTTCTGAGTTGCCTTTTGGAAAACTCTTCTTGAGGTGCTGACAGTATACCTATTGCTGGTCTGACTATGTTTGGAAACCAAGTGCAGACTTGAAACAACTTCACTGAAAGGAAAGGTGGGGTGAAGACAGCAGAGGATTGAACATGAAAAGAGCCGGAAGAGGAGAAAACAAAACAAACATTTCTCCCTAATACCTGTAGACTAAGATTAGAGTGTGTGTTACTGCTGGGTGCTTCTGGTAGAACTGGAAAGGAAGCTCAATCTTTACCTGACAGGGGAATTTACCTTTAAAGCCAGTGAAAGCTTGATTATGCCAGGAGTTTGAAGGTTCATATTCCTTCCAAAACATTTCATGGCTTAAGATTTATTTGCAAAGCTTTTTTAATAATCCTGTAAAGTTCTTAGCTGTAGTAATGTTTTTTAACTTCCGAGCTTCAGCTTCTAGTGGAAGAGGATTTGTTTTTAACAGTTCAGAAATTGGTCTTTGTCTTTATTCCTGTACATTTAGGTGGATGAAGAGAATTTCTGATATTATATATATTTCTTGTCTAAATGACCACTCTTAGTAGCAAACATCTCAGTTTTTTTGTGTCATTGTTTTTCCATGTTTCGTGCTTTAAGGACTGATGATGAAATGAATGGGTAGGCTTGTTTTTTAGCAGAGGTGTGTAATAATCAAATTATTGACAGTGAGGTTGTACTATAGGCCGGGTGTTGTTTGTTATTTTATAGGCTGTGTTGCCACCTTTTGAAGTACTTTTTAGTCACGTCAGTGCAAAGTGTCACTTCTCAGTGCCATCTCTTCAGTTGTTCTTGGTTTTCTTTTGGGTTTTGGCAGTTAATGCAGAAACCACCGTGATAAATATTTCAGTCCAGTGCAGGAGATGTTTCTCAATGTTGAATTTCAACATGCATTGTGTTGCTCAATGCATTTATTCAGTGAAGTCTGTTTAGGAGACAGCACAGGACTTACTGTATAAATTGCTGTATGCAGTACACTGAACCAAATACGAAAACCAAAGGAAATGCAAATATTTTCTCATTTGCTATTTAATCTGAAAACATCATTATGTAAAACTGTTAAATACAGGATGCAGGTATGAGCACCTCAGGATAGGGACCACTTTTGGAAGGTACTTATGGTGTCCATTTGCTTCTATTTTGCCTGTGAATAAAGAAAAAATAAATCATATAATAAACTGGATTCTTTGTCTTAAAACAGAATAAAATTACTTCTTCTAGAAGCTATGTAGACTCCATAGATTTTTAAAGTGTCTCATAATGTACAGTCAAAACTTGTGATTAGAACAAGAGAATTAGTCTGAATACTCAGTTTGTGGTTAGTCTTATCAGCTACTACCAAGCTACTTGTTTGCTATACTACTTAAACATCTGTGTGTTTGCATGATTGAGGAAGTAATATAAAACTGAAATGATTTAGACTAAGTTGGACTTTTCATCCTGGTTCAGTTATTTATTTCTTAACTTTTTTTTTCCCCAGATATAAGATGAGGAGGAGATTTGAGAAAATATACTAAAAATTTGCACAAATAATTTTCAAAGTGGAATGTACTGAAATTATCTTCGTTTTCCTAAATGAAAATGTTCCGTGTTCTAGCTTATAGTTTGCTTTTGTAGAACTTCACAACTAAAGCTTACATACCAATGTAAAAGAACCCATTTTGCAGCAAATTATTTTAAACAAGGGGGTTTTTTACATTTGGAAATTAAAAACTTCGTAGCTTTAAATTGCTAATTGTGTAGAAAAAAAAATTACAGCACCTCAAAGAAAAAAAAACCACTGTTCAGTATAAGTATGGGTTGTAGCTAAGACCTCATTCTCTTCTGAAAGGTATTACTTCCATTTTGCCTTGCTAGTATTCCATAAATAGACAAGGATTAACTTTTTTTCACCAAAATAATCTTGCTAGTACTCTAATAGAAAGTAGGCAAAACTAGTTGTAAATGAGGTACTTTAAAAAAGACATGGAATAACAAATGATCTTGCAGCCAGTGATGGCTTTGTGCTTTCACCTAAAGAAGGAATCAGCCAAGAAAGTCAGCAATCTCTGCAGAACTGCTGGAGAATCTTTTCACTTTAGATTCTTATCGTTTCATCCATAACAAATGTAAATGATCAGGTAGATGGCTTAGTCTGAATTTAGTTTCCCTCATATAGCCTGACTCTCTGTAGAGAGGGGATGTCTGAAATAGGATCTCCGACTTTCTGGAGAAACTACTGGGGGGAATTATTCCATGATGGGGAAAGATGGAAATTTTCTGCCCCAAGGAAGATGACTCCTACCCCATCTGCAGATTTGCAGCTGTGGAAAAGATCTGGGGTCAGTGTAGCAGAGGAGGGCCGGGGAGCATCCAAGCCATCAGAGCCTGAACTGCACTGAGCACCAGGAGAAAGGGGGAGGTGGTCACTTCTGAGAGACTCCTGGCCCCATGTGCCATCCTGACCTGTTTTCTCTTGAGGTTTGTGCTTGCCTGGACCTCAGGCTCAGCATGTTGTCAACTGTTGCAGCTTGTCTGGCCCTCAGACCATTACCTTCTGCTGCTCTTCCCTGTGGGGATCAGCACCACGTCCAGGGGAGATCTGGAAAGCACAGAAGGTGACGGCAGCGTGGCTCTGGAGGCAATTCAAGGGCACAGGGGCTCAGGTGGTGAGCTCCATCCTGCTGGTAAGGTTGAAGAGGCAAGAAGGTGATTTGGAGTGGCCAGGAGATAGTAATGAACAGGAAATCATGGAAACCAAGCCAATAACCCTTTGTGATCAGAAGTTTGGCTCAGTGGATGACAGAAGAACAATGGATACAGCTGACGTTGACTTCAGTAAAGCTTTTGATGCAGCCTTCTGCTACATCCTCCTAGGTAAACTGCTAAGTAGAGTAAATAAATGGACAGCTTGGTTGAAAAGTGGTTAAACTCTTCAGGCTCAGTGAGTTGGGGTCAGCAACATGAAGTTTGGCTGGGGGACCATCAGTAGTGATTTATCCCAGGGTAAAACCTGGGGCCAGCACAAATTCACAGCTGTCCTGGATGGTGGGACAGAGTGTGCTCTCAGCAAGTTGGCTTGCTTAAAACTGGAAGGAGTGCTCGATACATCTGATGGTTGTACTGCTATTTGAAGGGACCTTGACAAGCTGGAGAAATGTGCCAACAGAAATCTCATGAAGTTCAACAAATGGAAATGTAAAGTCTTGTGCTTAGAGAGGAATAACCCTGTCACCCATGCCAGACTGGGGGCTGACTGTCTGTAAAGCAGCTTTGCTGAAGAAGATAGAGGCTGTTCAGTTGGACAGGAAGGGGAAGAGAAGTCAGAAATGTGCACTTACGGCAAAGAAGGACAACAGCATCCAGGGCTGCAGTAGGAGAAGTGTTGCCAGCTGGTTGAGGGAGATTTGTCCATTCTCCACAGCACTGGTGAGGCACATTTGGAGTGCAGTGTGGGGTTCCCCAGTACAACAGAGACAGGGACATGCTGGAATAAGTCCAGTGGAGGGCCACAAAAATAATGAAGGTATTGGGCATCTCTCATGACACCCTGCTCCAGTCCCTAAATCATCATCATGATGCCCAGGATAGTCTGAGCCCTGTTTGTGGCACAGGCATGGTGCTCTTGTAGATTCTTGCAGTAGGTCCCATGATTTGTGTTGTCTTTTGTTCTGGACTATCTGGTTATTACATCTTACTTTTTTCATTGAAAGGATAATGATTTTCTTTTTCTCTGCTTAATTATTTGTTACAGGTAGGCGTGGTAATATTGTTCATAGGTAACATTGTTGAAATATTTTCACCATTACAAAAGTATATTAAGTAACAATGCTCCTTATATGAGTTAATCTATTATGTTTTATCTTTACTGGAAGTATTTGCAAAGGAAACCACTAATTAAACTATTAATAGATCCTTTGTAAAAGAATGATATGTGCTATTCTTAAAAAAGAAAGTGAAGGTCAGATGATGATTCTTGTCTGTTCTGAAAATATACAACATTTGTTCTTAAAGAGGTGTGTTGGGTATTTTTTAGCATTTAGATGAACCACCACAATTAGTTTCTTAACTGAGGAATATCAAAATCCTTTTCTCATGCAGTTAGATTAGGTGAGTTAGATTTGGAAACACTGTGGTAACTGGATGGGTTTGGATTTATTCCTTGCTTAAATACTCTGTTAACTTCTGTGAAGTTAATTGAAATCATTCAGTGAAGAGAGAACTAAGGGAATTTATGTCTTTTGGTTTTGTTATCTAGAATTAGAATATTATAGGATCAAAAAGGATGTTTTATATTTGTTTTTAATGCCAGCAATCTTGAAACAGAATAGGTACCTTTGTACATCGTAATATTCTGCAGAGATTTTCAATGAAGAAAGTATGCATGACCTAGCCATGAGTTATCCCTTTTAATTATTTCTGAGGATTTTTTCACTTTGATACTTAATCCTGTTGATACTTTTTTCTTTATCAGTGATAGAATGAACTTGTGCCTTGAAAACAGCCTCTTATGTTTGCAAGCTGTTATCACATCTCCCTGCCACCTTTTTAATCCCAATTCTTCATTCTTTCTGTTGCCTCTGTCTTCTAGATCTCTTATTTTCCTGGTCTCATGTGGGATTCTTTGTCAGTTTATTATAATTTGCAAATTCATGTTAATGACTGTTCATCTCTAATAGGTCTATGGTGACTCCAGAAATATTTCTCCAGAAAATAGGACCACATTTCATTATTCTACATGGGTTGTACAGAGTAAATCCTGTATATTTGTGTATATTAGGGGTGTATATTTATATGAATGGTGGAAGAGTGGATAAGAGAATAGTGAAACTTTTTATAACTTTTAAAAAATGTGTCTAAAAATTCTTAAGAATGGAAGAGGGTTGTTTTGTTTGTTTGTTTAAGAAAATCCTGGAAACTGGTTAATTCTCCATGGATCAAAATCTATAACAATTGTGTTTGTTTCTTCAATGTTACAAATTCTAAGCTGCTTTTCTGTATTTTTTTTTTTCTGTCCTTTCCCCCACTTTTCTCTGCAATTTACAGCTTTTGGAAATTAACTGGACTGGACTGACCAATCTTCTGGATGTTCCAGGACTGAAGTGAGTATACCTAAAACAGTGTTTGATATATCTGCACCCCGGTAAAGCCCAGAAAATCTCAAGACCATCAATTGAATAGTTTCTAGGTTAGATGATTCTGAGCAGTTTTCTCTTAATACAGAATTATATGAAATTGCTCAATTTGCAGAAGGTAGTGATTTCACCACAAGTCAAAGTATGCCAAAGTATATGTAGTAGGTCTTGTTAAAAATACTTTGAAAATGCAATTTGTAATGTACTTCTTTAAGTGTTCTCAGCCTTTCCAGAATCTTGTGAATTTCCTATCTGCCATCTCCTGTGACAGCAGGAAGACACAGAGCCTTCCTTTCATGCCAGTGGGTTCATGACATCTGGGTTCTTGGCTTTGTATGCCAGTCCATCTCTATTTAAAGGCCATTAGAAATACCTTAAGATTATTCAAATTAAATACTTTCTAATATTGTCAAGTATTTACTTTTAAAGCTTTCAGTTTATTATGTGAAGATAAGTAGAGTAGCAAAAACTGTATATAGCTATAAAATAGCTTAGCTTATTCAGAGTTTTTCCTAATACCACATGATAAAATCCCAAATTAAAAAGCATCAATAGAGGTGCAAGTCAGGCTGCTTTCAATCATTATAAAACTGATAAAGTTAAACCCATTAATATATTCATATTTATCTGGTTTTAATAGTTACCCTGGGGCTTTTTAATATGGAGACAATGGCAAAGGAGATAATGGCAGATCTGATACACACTTGGATTTTGTGACTACTCCTTTTATTAGATCCCACATTCTCAAGAGTTGGCTGACTCCAGAATTATTTTGTTATTGTTTCAAAACAGGAGTTTGAATTTAGGTATTAAATTAATCCCCTAGTAATAAATTGCATGACTGAAGTGGGTTTTGCTTTCTTTAGACACGTGAAGCCATTGCATGGAATCCCAGCTGAACAGTTTGAAATTAGAATTTGCATTAAGTAGGTTAATGGCTCCAAGAATTGCTCATGTTTCAAGCCTGCTTAAGACTGTCTCTGAGGAAAGAGGTTTTCTTGATGAGTGAGAGAAAATGGCTTCCAAAATACAGCTCCTGAGTAATAATTCCCCTTTTTGATATAACATGACTAAATTTACATTTAGTACTTAACTTTACTGGCTTCTGAAACTCACATCCTGCTACATATTTGCCTGACTGCAAACACGAAACCTCAGATGTAAACAAAGTCTCACTAAATATCTCAAGTTGATGGTTTCCAGAGCAACCAAACTTGGCCACATATGCACAAACCAGTGCCATCTAGCCTGGTATAGTTTCTATAGTAACTGTAACTGGGGTGACTCATGCTCTGCCTTGCCAAGAGGTTTCTTTAGTGCTGTATTTGTTTTTCTTATCTGTATAGATAAGTTGTGTATTTTGGTCTGACAACTTGACATATTGTAGTTGTTATAAACAATGATGAGCAAGAGATTGGTGCCACCACAGGTACCTTTATAGTCCCGTGGCTGTTGGCTGCACACTGAAGTGCTTATTTCTACTGTTTGCAAATGTCTTCTGCTAATTGAATTTCAGCATTAGCTGCTGGAAGCTTCCCTGTCAGCTGTTAACGTTTTTTTCATTACTTTTCCTATATGACTCCACAAGGAGAAGGACACACAAGTAATTCATATTCCATCATTAGTATAGCTTGTGCAGAGGTGGAATTAAAATCTGTGTGTGAGCAGGAGCCAGGCTGTGAGAATACTCAGGTGATTTTAGGAGGGGATGTGGATGATGGGAAGATGTTGGGGTTGCTGGAAATACAGTGAAAACCTCAGTTCAGTCAGAAATGCAGTCTCTGCAGTATGGATAAATATAGCATAGGAAAAATACACAGCTGATAAAAATTAAGTAGAGCTAACTAGAGAGCAATACAAAAGAGTAGTCAACTACCAAATATTTTTCTGCAATGAAATTGAGCTTTTGAAGATAGTTTTATAAACTATATGAAACATTGCACACTCCTTTCATTTTTTGAAAAATAATTGTGCATAGAATCATTGACTAAAGTTTTATGGTCTTAGGAAGCTGTTTTTTAATTATGCATCAACGAAGGGTTTATATTAATGCATCTTTCTCTGTGCTTGCAGCATTTTGTCTCTGTTTTCCATAGATCGGACCACTTACTTTAAATAATAAAAATGCAAAAGATGGTAATTTTTGCCTTGTATTCATGAAGAATACTTTGCATCCAGGAGCACTCCAGCTGGCTGATACTAGATGAGACTTAAACAGCTTGAAAGCCTAGTGTTGTTATAGAATTAATTTAATTCATTACATAGTTGCATACAGTCTTCAATCTTCTTTTTCAGATTCCTATATTTAAATTTAGGGTATCTGCTACCTTCTAAGAGTCTACTTGGTGAAACTTCATTAATGCTGCCTCATTTTTCTCAGGTGTTTTTGTGAAATTCAAGTAGTAATGTTGGGATAAAATTATGAGACTGACCTCTGGAACCAGAGCTGGGGTTTGGTTCTGGCATAAAGGATTGTGAGTCCTCCCAGTGCTTGGGCTGTGTTTCTTAACATTAGTCAGTCATTTTCTAGTCCAGAGCAGGTTTATTTATGCCTGTGATCACATAATGTCTGTGATTTTAAGGAAGAACTAGAGAAGATCACGGCAACCTTTCTTTCAAGGCAGCTCTGATACCATTGCTTTTCTTGCACTGCTCCTTTGCTTTCTGTCAGTTGATTTTCTCCATTACTTAAATGTTCTTAAGGGACTGAGAGAAAAGGCAGAGCTTTCTCTTCTTGCCAAGCATGGACACTAACAAAAGCAGGAACAAAAAAGCATACCTTATCTGTATACTAGGGTTTTGTCATTAGACTTGTATTTTGAAAAGTGTGATTGTTGCTTGTGTAGTTACCACCACTTCAGCTTGGGTTTGGTTTTTCTTTTCCTTTTAATGTTATGACTCATTGAGATGTTTATCTTCAATTTTTTGTCATCTCTTAACAAAACAATGATTTCTGTTTTCTTGGCTCATTTCAGAGAGTTGAGCATATAAAACTGAAAGCTAGATATTTGGCATAATGAAACTTGAATATTTGAAGAGCAATATGTTAAAATGATAGCTAAGTGAAGCTACTCTTCAGATAACATGATTATCTTGTAGTATTTGTATTAAGATTTACTGAAACTGAATTTCTAGGGTTCACATAGAATGAAAACCTCTGTAAATGTGATTGGTAAAGCTCTGCATGGAAGGGAGGAGAAGGAAGATTCTTTAGGGCACATGTGAATTAACTCAGAAGCAGAGAAGAAACTATTTTCCTCTGAGCAGTATCTTAACATTATCCACTGTTTCTTCTTTCTAACCAGAAGCCTGCACAGACCTGTCCATTGATTTTGATGTAGCCTTGAGCTCCTTCTGTTCCTGTTGCTCTGAGTACCATTGCAAAGTCAGCCGTGTTCCATCATGCGTTGTAGTTACCTGCATTTACAGTGGAAGTGGGCAGCCAGGGGTTGCAGGCTGTTCAGGTTGCAAATCTCTGGCATGAACATCACTGTGCATTTCCAGTGGGCCAGATTGTGTTTAATGGGTTTGTTCTGTTGCCCATCTCTAGCATAATGTTAATTGCTCACGACTACATTTTCTTTCCAAATGAAACTGTAACACATATCATGTTTCACTGCAGCTTTTGTGTTTTTACATGCTAGCTCCTGGGTCAGAGCTATTCCCAGCTTCAGATTCAGTCTTAGAAAGCTTCACAAGGCTCACACACAAGTGCTTCATCCAAAAAATATTCAAAGTAATCAAACATTATCTGCATCTTGATTTCACAAAGACTGTAAAAAGGGAATCATGGAGTGTATTTAGGAGGAGAAACTGCAGCTCCACCAGCTTTAGTGAGAATGTCCCTCTGCAGTTCAGAGAGACAAGTACTGTGTTTACCTCTCTGAACCTTTGTACATCTCCTGGAGTGTCCTGGGCACTTAGGTTCCATGTTCAGCCTTCTGCCTGTGTAGGCAGTGTGTGGAGCCAGTGCTGTTGGTCTGACAATGATTTGTTGTCAGTTCAGACCTGAGCTGGGTGACCTTGTAGCTTAGGAAATTGTTCTTTGTGTTTGTGGAGGGGTGTGGGGTTGGGTTTTATGTGATTCATTACCAGTGTTGTAGCACTGTCACTCCCTTTTCACTGTACAAAACCAGTTTTGCTTCCCTAGGCTACGTTTTACTCAGCCATGAGCTTGTGTTCTGTGTGTCTGTGGTTTAAGTGATGGTCCTCCCAGCTCAAGAGGACAAGTGGTTTCATAACAATACAGGAATGGGTAGCCAAACTTGCAAGGACAGATAAATCATTATTGAAGTACAAAAGTAATTAAACAGTTACCATGTGCTTGGTTATATGCATTAGAGGCAAGAGCACTTATGCAATAGCCTTTTACCCAGGCTGGTTTTAAAAGGCAAGGGTGAGGGAGAAATTTGGCTGTGGCAGGGAAATGGGAGCTTTATATTCACCCCTGTGGTTTCTGCTGTTCAGTGTCAGCTGCTTCCACCTGGTGGCCATTTGGGCAAGAATAATTTATTTTAAGTTTACAAACGCGGTGTGTCTTCTGCTTTCCCAGAAAGGCAAATATTTCCTCCATTTAGGTTGTTAAGCAGCAAAAGGAATATTTTTTTGAAGTAACTGAGGATTCTTTTCTCCAACAGTGGCTTATCAGATACAATAATACTGGATATCATATCCAACTACTTGGTCCTTCCAAACAGAATTACAGTCCCCCTTGTCAGTGAGGTGCAGATCGCTCAGCTGCGGTTTCCTATACCAAAGGTAAGCAGGTTTTTGGTAACAGTAATAATTGGGAATTTAGTTTCTTCTGTAGTTACTGTTCAAGGCAATCTGGAGGAATTTTGAAATGCAGTTACTGCAGTTACTGCACTGGTACAAGTTGCTGTGAATTCAATCACTGATAATAACTGATTTAATTTATAAACTGTTCCAGTGAAGTTAATGTTTCAAAAGAACACCATGAAATATTTATTTATATATATTTTTTTTTTGTTGGAATCTTAAACATATTACTTTTACAATCACTAGATTGCTATAATCTAGTTTAACTGTATAGATTAAAGAGAAAGTAGCATCTTTCTTATATTATCATGGAAAATTACTATTAGTTGCTTCACTAAACAGTTGTTGCTATTTTTTGCTACTCATTTCCAGAAACCTGGTATTTCTTGATGTAACTGGCATGTTTCTGATGGCTGATGACAGTTTTTCTTTTCAGGAGTCTCTTGAGTGCTAGGTCTGTTGAGTGTGTGGATCATCACTTATATCTTCTATTTACAGTATGCCCAAAATAAATTCCATGTTAAGGAAATGGCAATGGAAATTATAAAACATCTTTGTGTAAATTGTGATGACATGGAAGCTTTCAGATTACTATACAAACTCATCTTTTCCTTTTTCAGGGTGTTCTAAGGATACACTTCATTGAAGCTCAGGACTTAGAGGGGAAAGATACTTACCTAAAAGGGATTGTCAAAGGAAAGTCAGATCCTTATGGAATCATCCGTGTGGGCAACCAAATTTTCCAAAGCAAGGTCATCAAAGAAAATCTCAATCCAAAATGGAATGAAGTTTATGAGGTATAACCAATAAAAATACCTTATTGTATGTTCTTCTTTACAGAAGAAACAAAAGAAGAAATATCCTCTTTCTTTTGTTAAAGAGGTTATTTTGGGGGTGTCTTTAAGGAGCTCTTCCTGATGTCTCCCTCTAGAAGCCCAAAGTTCTGTAACAAAACAGAAGTTCTTCCTTTATTTATTTTTTTTTTGTCTAGACTGACTATCAGTAATTCTGAAAAAGTAGTTTGGGCTTTTAGAGCCAATATTGACAAATTTTATCTGAAAAGCTCTTAAAATTGCTCTACTCATTAAATAGCAATTTTAAAAGCATTTTTATTGCATTTAAAGCATTCAAACATTTACTAATGTATTTTATTGTACAAAGGTACTGCAGCTCAATTTTTTACTGATATTATGCCATTTAACCAAGCTGGTGAGTTTTACTGATAATGCCCTTTCACTGAACTTCCAGGCTTTAGTGTATGAACATCCAGGACAGGAGCTGGAGATTGAGCTCTTTGATGAAGATCCAGATAAAGATGACTTCCTGGGAAGGTAAATGTTATGGAGAATATGTTTGTAGGTATTGGAAAGAGATTAAATATTGTAATTTTTCTTCAATTATTATTTTTATTTTATTGCAGTTGTTCTGCTATCTAATTGTATTTATAAATCAATTATCTTAGTAGTAAGTAATTTCCTAACTATTTCATGTATATAAATACATTTATATGCAAATGTGCTTGGGTGTGTAGATACATCATTTCTGAAAAACACAGATGAATATTATGGGTACCCAGAATTGTGCCCTAGCTTCTTTAATGTTTGTGAGCTAGCACTAAGTCTTAATTCTTCCTTCAGGCAAAGTTAATATAGTTTTATAACTCTGTATCTTTTTTATCTTCATAGCTTCTAAATGACTGTCTTGAGTTTGTTTTTCCTCTTAAGAGCTGATCTTAACTATTTGATTAAAGAAAAAAATTTTCCTGTAATGCTTTTACAAACATGACTCACTCTTTGACTCCATAGGCCATAGGTGTTTACTCATAAATTTCAGGGGTTTAGCCAGGTTCTTTCTCCAGTCATTTGTCACCTTTATTTCTTGCAGAGTTTTGGAACTTCCCATTGTTGCTTTCCATACAGAGTAGAGCTCCCTTACCTTTCCAGCTCCTTCTCTTTCAACAGGAGCAGCACTACCTACTATTCATTAAAATAAAGAAGGAGGAAGCAGGAAAAGGCTTCTTTTTCTTTGCACTTCCCTAGTCTTACACTGAAGTGATGGTGGGAGGAAGTGAGATAATGTGTACATCAGTACTAATAAAATAAAAGGCAGACAAATGTTCATGTGCTGGCATGCAGATGTCTGCTCTGCTTCATTTTCATTAGATTCATTCCCTGCTACATTTTTAGCTTGTGTGAACTACAACTCTCCCAAACATTGCCAAAACATGAATTTGGTCATAGCATATGTCCAGGTGCTATTTCCAATGGGTCTTTGGATGTGCTCTGAGGGTCATGTATATATGTGAGTTATATTGTGCCAGTTGCCCTCGTGGTCACAAAATGGCCTCTAGTGCAGGCATTTTTCTGTTACCCTGCACTCATCTTTGCTCAGCCATTTCATTCCCTGTTCCTTCTTTCCTTAGGTGCTAAAAGAATGGCATTCTGCTCTTTTGATCTCAGGGGTGGATACTCAGCAAGCACAGGGTGGTGTTTGAGTTCTGTGCTGGATCTTTTGTTTCTTGGCTAAATTACTGCTTGTTTTCCTCCATTTTTCTAGTTTGATGATTGATTTAATTGAAGTTGAAAAGGAACGTCTTCTAGATGAGGTAATCAAGTTCAGTAAGTTTTGGTTTAACAAGGCCCATATGTTGTACATGTACCTATTCTTGGATTATTTTTTCCTGGGCATAGTTCCTGTATGTGCATGAATGACCCTAATGCTGTAGAAACAGATGTCCCAGTGATCAGTGTAGTGGTTTCAGAGATATCCAAACTGATGAAATCTGAAAAATAATGACATTCTTTGTTGGTCTTGGAGTTTTAAGGTTACTCCTATGCAAATGCAAAAAAATAGTAACTTAGATATTTGGTGAGAAGGTTTTTTTGCAAGAGAATAGTTAATTTCTGGGCGGACTAATTTTTGTCCTATATGTAAGAGAGATTTTATAGGAACATTGTGCAGGGTTTGTTTTCCCAGAACATCTTTACAGAACTTTAAGAATTTTCTTGGTATTTTAAATATAATTTTATCATATAATGTTGAGGTTTATCTGGGTGGTTTTATCATTCTGTGTTGTAATACTTGATGCAAAATATGACATTTTAATGGATCAGATCTTTCAGGTTATGTGGACTTCACCTCTGAGAGATTCTTAGCAGACTTTAGTGCTTCCTAAATGTCCTAAAGAACCAATTAAAATCATATATTTGTTTGCCAGATTATTTCACATTACTTTGCTTCATTTTCAGTGGTTTACTTTGGATGAAGTGTCCAAAGGAAAGTTGCATTTAAAGCTGGAATGGCTCACATTGATGCCAACTGCTGACAATCTAGACAAGGTATTAAAGGAACACATTACGTTCGTTCTAATCTTAATTGTTTTGAGGTGATTTTGTTTTGACTTTTTTGTTTATTTGGTAAATATGTAACCAGTTTTCTAGCTGCTGTGAATTTGGAGAAACCTGTAGCTTTAGTCAAAGCTCTCTATCTTTAGAAATCTCAAACCAATCATAAGTGTCAATGGTTTAAATGAGATTTTCAAATGCTTTTGTGGTTCACTTCTTTTCTCTTAATGTTACTGCTTGAGAATGTCTGCTAACATTTCATTAGTCTGGGAGATAAAGCTGGATATGATACTACAATCTGTCCAATCTAAAAAAAAAAAAAGTAGGAAATGGGGTGCAAATTGCCATGCAGATGGTTTTGAAATGTCTATATGAGTCTTGAGAACTTACTTTTTATGCTTCAGGCTCTGAATGTTTGCTTTTTGGGAGATGATGGGGTTTTTCTTGTGGTTTTTTGGGGTTTTTTTTTTGGTTTTTTTTGTTTTTTTTTTTTTTAGAAATGGGACAGAAATAATAATAATAAATATAATAATAATAATAATAACAACAACAACAACAAACAACAACAAACAACAAACAAGAACAACAACAACCAACAACAACAACAAAACAACCTTTTCCACAACAACAACAACAACAACAAAACAACCTTTTCCAGAAGGGCTTACAGTGTGTTTTTGTTTTAGGTGCTAACAAGCATTAGAGCTGATAAAGACCAAGCTAATGATGGGCTTTCATCTGCATTGCTTATTCTGTATTTGGACTCAGCAAGAAATCTGCCTGTAAGTAATGTTCTCATGGATCCCCTTTTGTCACAGAGTCCTTTGGGTACTCCCAGCATGTCTTGCTTGGTAGTGTGACACACTGCTTTACTAACACACATTGTGCCATCTTCTCTGTAATTCCTCTCCTTTCAAAATGTGTAATGTAAGGTCTACTTTTTTAGTAACATAGTATTTAGCTTTATATTTAATAAACATTATTCTTTAATAAGTGTGTTTTTTATTTAAAGAATGCTCCTTTCCTGGACTTGAAAGGCTGCATGTTTTCATTACATGATGTTTTCCATAAGTGGTATGGGACTAGCATGAGGAATTTTAAGGAACTAACTGGGAAAAAATCCACTTCCTTAAGTTCAGGTAAACTTGCTTGCTTTGGCTTAGGGTATTGCAGGAGATTTGAAGGGACTGAAGTTCTCACCATGAAATCAGTACTGTGCAGTTGATGTTACAGTGCCAGAATACTTGTAGGAGATTTCTATCACTTTGTTTTTTGTAGGGTGGGTTATTTGCTTGTGCAAAACATAGAAATAAATCATGTTCTCTCTCCCTATGGATTTATCCTATTGGACTGTGAAATAACTTGCTTTAGAGTTTATTTCAGTTTAGTAAAGTACTGTTCCTGGTTGTAATTGATAACAGTAATAAAGTTAACTCTACCATGAAGAGATACGTGAAACTTAACTGAGTTTGCTGGTTTTCAGCATTGCTATTAGATGAGAAGTTCTGGAAGTGATGACTAAAATATTAATCAGAGAATATGGTTTTCAAGCTTTGGATTTTTTGCACGCATTTTGCAGATTTGTCTGCCGAAATTCAAGTTAAAATCAAGTTAAATCAGAGAGGTAAAAAAATGAAACCTTAGTAGCCCTAACAATTTACATGACTGACTAGTGATTTCATGTCTGTTCCAGGGTGTATAGAGCAGAGGTTGGAAGTAGTATTTCTAGGCTATTTTAAAAGCTAAAAAGACTCATTTGGAACAGATCATCACATTTCCTTTTTAACCTCACTGTATACTGAATTTGGGCAAAAACTGAAACTTAGCAGAAAAAAAAAATAGAATTACTACAGTATAGAGTAAGCAGGAACAGAACAGAATAGAATTATGATGTGTTCAGCATCAGTTTCAGAGAAATGCAACAGATAGAAAAAGTCTGTCTGCCATCTGTTTTGTGTACTAGATTCAATTGAACCAATTTATGTATCTTCCTGTTCAACTACTGAATTTTACCGAAATAGCTACAAAGTTAATGTTTGGTAAAACACACTAAAGCCTCTTACTAAATGGTGTAAATTTCTCTGATACACCAATTCCAGTCTTTTCCACATAACTCTGATCCTCTATGTTACATTCTCCAACAAATACTCCGAAGTTCTGTCATAAATGAATTTTTTTCTTTTAAACAGACATTCTCTAATATTGTCTCCTTATTTTGGGAAGATGAGGTTGAAGGTCTCAAGTTCTACCTATTTTTGCAGACGGTATTTTAATTTCAGTTCCTTTAATCAGTAGATCTCTAAATTCTAGGGTACAGAAAGGGGGAGTTCTTTGCACAAAGCACACCAGTTAGGAAATTTGGGAACAGCATCCTGAATTTCATATTGCTGCATCTGATATTCTGTCTACAGTAAAGAATTGCCTGGGTGGGCTGACAATGATGGTCATAGTGTGGGACCTGTTTAATCCTCTTACTTTTTTCTTCCTCTGCCAGCTCACAAAAGCAGTTGCAACAAATGACTCAATATTTAGCTTCAAGTCATTTTATTTCCAGTGTTCTAAAGAATATAATAGAAAGTAGTAACATGGAACAATTACAAATTCCTTGTACAACTTTACTGCAAAATAATAATATGATTTTGTGTTAAATCAAATTTTCCAAAATTAGAGACCGAAAGGCTTCACAGTTATGTCAAACGAGGGGAAATGCCATGGGAATACTTTTTTTATGCAGAACTGAAAAGGTTCCTGTACATTCCAGAAAGACAATGCCATGGAGCTTCTACATGAACTGCAGTTAATTGTAGTAAATGGAGCTTTTTTTATAGTCATAGGATTCTAATATGGAGCCATAGGATTCTAATATTTACAAGACTAAACATGACATTTGTTGGTTTCTCATGTTTTTGCTCAAGTTCAGTGGTAGGGGTTATGTAGAGAAATAGCAAATTAATCTCTTGGTCTGCTTGTATTTATGGAGAAGAGAGAATTCAAAGAGAATGGAGAATAGTTAAAATTACACTGACTCATATTAATAGTTTGAAGATTTTTGTGCACCACTTTAACGTTACAGTGAGATGTTTTCTACATGAACGATTACCTTTTATTACCTTGAAAATTGCTTAAATGAATGCTTATCACTGTACATTTTAGGTCATGCCTTCAGCCTTGTTTTGTTCAAGTTGTAGTGTTGAGTTACCACAACACAGGCCTTTCTTTTGCATCATAGTTGTGCGATGATTGATCTGGAAAAGAAATAGAAATGGTGTAGAAGACTGGTGTCTTAAGTTAATAAACATTAGTTGGATCTGCCATATAAATCTGAGCTACCAAGAGTGAGCCTGGAAAGTGGGTTAATATATTTGAGTAATTAATAAAATAAAATTCAAAAAGCATGCCACCTTGCTGTGCTACAGAAAGTCATTTAATGAATGAAACTATTTGTAATGACGAATATTTACTTTTTGTTACCTGCTGTTTTCTCTGGAATCCTTTGACTATTTTCCTTAACTTTTCTGTGTAGTAAAGCTGCTTATGCATTCATTCTGCCACAATCCCATCACTCTGCTTTCTCCTTCCATTTCCATCTTCCTAAGAGTATCTACGAGGGAAACTTTGGGTGTGGATACTTAAAAGAGAGGAGAGCATCGGGACTAGTCTTTTGTGAAAACACTACCTCACTCTATAGAGCACTATTTGTGAGTTCTCTGGTATTGTTTGTATTGTACCTTTTCTCTGCCAGAGTGTGGATTAGTGCTACTAAAGCCACTCACTCTAGTGGAATGAGAGCATGCAATTTGTTTTCCTGCATGGTTTCAACAAGTGTGCATTGTTTTTGTGCTATTTCTATTGCATTTTAAAGGCTACTTAAATTTCATTGATCAGCATATCATTGGGTAAGTAATTAACCTTTTATGATAAAAACCCAAGATAAGTTTATTGTAAAAATTCTTTACATTTAACTTAAATTGCTGATTCATTGAGAAATAAAATGAATACTGTACTAGCACACTGTGTGCTGGTTAATTGTTGGCTCTTTTTGTAAATAAATTAAAGTAATAAATATTGAAACCAATAGTTCCTTCAAAAGGTGACACATTCAATATTTGTAAGAACTTGCAACCTCTCCACACTGGTTCAAGTTGTTTTAAAAATGGGCGCAGTTCTTTGTGCTTCCCAGACTAAGAATTCCCTTGTAAATTCTGTCTCACTCCATGATGCTCCTTGTTTTGCAAATTCCCAAGCTCCTTTTCTGTTTTGGAAATTAGTCTGTAGTTGGGAGAATCCAGGCTAGGGTGAACTACCAAGTAATATTTTTTGCTTGAATTTAATGTTACAAAATTATTAAAAACTGATGAGCCTCTGAGTATCTTACACTTAAATCTGGAAGTACAGCCTTGGTATCTTCAAAAACTGAGAATCTGTTCACAATAAGTATCTTTTGGCAAAGGGAGATGGGTTTGTCTTTGAAGATTGTGCAGATCAATTTGTACCTGGCTGGCTACATCATAATCCTTGATTTTAAAACACCTTTCCAAAGCCCAGCAAAATCCTTTCTGTTAGTTTCTCTGTAGAGGTTAATTTTAAAGTATCTATAAAGTTATAACCATTGTATAATCTTGTTAAAAATAAATAAACGAGACAATTTATAACCTATAGTTCCATCATCTTGGTATTAAAACTGTTAAGGAGTTGCTGTTTCTTTTAGTTATACAGATACCAGATATATCTTTAAAGTAATTATTATTAAAAACAAACACCAAAATGTTGGATTAAGGATGCAGCCCTGATGCTTGATGTTTTTTATGGATCATACGATCTTTGTGTTAAGACAGGTTGTCTGTATAGAGCATTTATTTAGAAATCAGAAAAAAAATTCCAAATCCCTGAATCGATTTGTGAGGCAGAGTGGAGCAGCAGCTATTCAAAGGAAGCTGGGGCTGGATTCCCTTCTGCAGCACTGGGAGCTGCCTGGCTCTGCAGTGTCCTGGGTGCTGATCTTGCTGCAAGAGGAGGAAGGTTGTGGCTGAAGGCCAGGGGAGAGGAGAGTTCTGTAGTAGCCCAGGGATAAAAACAGCTCCAGCAGCCCTAGAACTGCACTTGTTCCCAGGGCATCCTTAAACAGGGGCTGTCACACAAACATTCACACCTGCAAGCTCAGTCTCTAATGTGAAACATGAGTTACGGGGGAAGTGTTGAAATAGGAGCTCACTTCCAGTGGGGAGAGCAAAATTCTGAGTGATCTCTGTTCCTTTTTGGTAGTTTATTCACTGCTGCAGACCTAGGTTTGTGATACCAAGACATTCACCCATCTAAATCTGATTTAGCTGAAGTTAAGGTATAAGAATTGTGTTAGTTAAATTTCCAAAAATTACATGAGTTTTATGATAATCATTAGTTCATAACAGTCTTGGTGTCTGTGTAATATATAAATTATCCATATTTTAAATGAGCTCTTAAAGGTAGTGGCTGTCTTCTGGTTAGCTGGTGAGGATGCACTCAGAGATACCCCAAGCAACACTTAGTCAAAAGAAGTAATGAGTCATTTTCCAAAGCATATTGAATCAGGAGCTGGCTGAACAACAAACCAGTTTGTTACTTTTGTAATTTATGGGTTTGTTATTAGGATTTACTGCAAATGTCACTAGATGTTAGAGAATTCCACTGTGTCATTTTCAATGTATTTCTTGGATAACCCATCCTCTTTTCCTGTTACTTCAGAGACACTCATCACCATACCAAGACTATTTTGTCACATAAAGCAAGACTTTCCCTTTTTATATTGAGTATCCCCTTTTCTCCTCCGAGTCTCCTTCCTCCCAGCCTTTCAGCCACCATCTTCATGGACCTGCAGCTTCTTCCCTTGAAACCCGAGGCCTGGCTTAAACATATTTTCCCCAGCTGATGTCCCTCTTGGCCTATCCTTGCTATGATTCCAGAGGAATTGAGATATGCTCAATATCCAGGAGTCAGTGGTTGTATGATCACATGGGTTTGATTTTGACTTCTAAAATTCCTTGAAATAATAATATAGGAGGGGAAAGATCTGTATTGAATATGCAGGTGCAAATGGGAAGGGAAAAAAGTCCAGTAAGTTGAGCGGCAATTTAAGATTCAAAATAATTTTGGTGAATTGTAGATGCCACCTGAAAAAATCAGGTACTTCTCTGTAGAGGGCAGTCATTGCATCCTTAAAAATGTGGGATGGAAACTGAAAGAGATTTAAAAAGAGATCTTTCTACAGAAAGAGATTTGTAGTCATGCTGTGTCATATTATCATGAAAGAAAATACTGTGCTCTGTGTAGGAAAGAGAAGCATGGCCTAATCCTTTTGTTCTACTTAGCCATTCCCAAGGCCCTGATCTTGGCTGTGGCAATGTAAGGTCTGGAGCACAGCACTGATGATGAGACAGTAACCATGGCTAGCAGAGAAAGGGACTTCAGCCTTAGGAAATAAATCATGGAACCACAGAAGGGTTTGGAAGGGACCTTAAAGGTCATCTCCTTCCAAGCCTTCTGCATGGGCAGGGACACCTTGCACTAGATCAGGTTCCTCAAAAGCCCCATTCAGCCTGGCCTTGAACATTTCCAGGGATGGAGAATCCACAATTGCTGCAAGCAAAGTGACATTTTTGCCTTTGTTAGAAAGCAGGGAACGGTGCTTAAACTCCAGCAAAGAATGGTTTCAATCTCCAGCAAAAATTAGTTTCAATAAGGAATAGTTAGTTTCAATTAGTTTCAATTAGGGATAATGTGCAGTCTCTATCTTTAAAGTTCTGCAAGTACAATACTAAGTTCCCAATGTATCAGATAAAAAAAACTGTGGACAATTCCTTGATTTTATTGTAAGAAATACAATGTTCAAGAAAAATACCCCACAAAAGTAGTTATTTCTGGTTCTCTCAAGTTTAAGAATTGGATTTGATGTTCCTTGTGGGGGTTGCTTCCAACTCAAAATATGCTGTGATTTTGTCCTGGATATTGTATGTTTATTCTGAAATAGAAATTTTCAAGCGAGATGCCAGGAATCTTTGGAATATTTTGGCCAACTGGAGTATATGACATCCCAAAAGAATCTGTAAAATACTATTTCTGCATAAAGGTTAAATCTCTTCAAATTTTAGTCACTTAGATTTTCATTTCTGAAAGGCATTTCTTTTAGCAAAGCATTAATACCAGTTCCTGTTCATAAACCAGAATATTTTAAAAGGCCACTATGCAATTTTTTTATTGTCACAAGTTACAGCTTCTAAAAAAAATTATTCCTTGAAACAAAAATGTGTCCCTAAAGAAAAAGCCAGCCATAAGTACATTAATTTGAAGTCTGCTTTATTTCCAAATCTCATTTTCTGAAATGATTTCTTATTAGTTGAATGCAAACTTTTCTAGACATTATTGTCACTTAAAGAACAATATATTAATCTTAAAATAAAATTCTAAAATTTCCATATTTAATGGAAAGCAGTCAGAAGTTTTGTCCTGCTTAGCCAGTTTAAATTCCTATTTTTAGTGTATTTGTGTGTCTTCATTCAACTGAGTGAAGTAGCAGACCTTCATTCTAGTTAGCATGCAGTGTTTGCATCACTTTTCTGAAGAGGCTCTAAAGAACTTTGACTTTTATAATGATATAAATCCCTATCAATTAGCTGTTGTAATTTCTCCCATAAAAGGACTCCTTTGCATAATTACTTGACTTATCATCAGAGAAAATTCTGGGTTGTGAAAATATGCTCAAAGTCTAAAAAGGATCATTCAGAAGGCAGTTCATAGGGCATCAGGCATTAAAAATATTTTGTGAATTATCTCTATTAGGGTAAAAAAAATGAGCAGAGAAATACAAGCAGATGGAAACTGGGTATATTAGTTTTAAAACAGAATAAAATTATCCAGAGGAGAAGAGGAAAAAAAATGTGTCCCGACTTTTTTGTTATTGTGGTGGTCCTTCATTGTTTTGTTTTATTTGACAGATGTGGTTTTTTGGAGTTATTTTTAGGTTGATTTTTTTTTCACCTGCTTTGTCCTATGTTGTCATAATTAATTAACCTAGTGAAATTGCTTCATTGCATGTCTTATTAACCCTTCCTATGTTCATTCTCTCCTGACTTAAAAGAATAATCCATTAGAATTTAACCCTGATGGCTTGAAGAAGGCTGCTGTTCAGAAAGCCCTGAAGGTAACATTAATATAGTTGTCCATTTAAGGTCACAAAAGTAATTGGAAATGCACGAATGCCTGCAACACTCCGCTTCCAGCACTGGATGGGATTCCTATTGCCGGATACATAGTTAGTGTGATTCTGTTTCACTTGAATTTGATTTCAAGAAGCCAGTGTCAGGATGTTGTTAAAATACTGTGGTCTGTGGTCGTTTGAACTCTAGATCAGATCAGTGGAGTACAGGCTGCTTGAGAAGACTGGGGAAAAGTGCTGAGAATTAATTTGTAGTAGTAACTGAAGAATGAAGCTGACATGAAAGCTAAGACATCTTTCATATACTGAGTGATACCTTAGCACTCAGCTCTGAATGACTGGTTTGGAATAATCTTATTCCTACTGAATGTTTTTAGTACGTTTTACATCTTTATATGACTGCTAAAGAAATTTAGGCCAGCTTTTTGGTAGGCAGACTTGGTGATGCTCATCTGGAGGAACTTGACCAAGGGACAGACTTTAATAGGCTGTGAACAGCAAGTCTGTCACTACCTGGTGTTAGAGGTGCATTATATGTGTGTGTGCACATTGCTACCTGCTTAATTTGAATTAAAATTATTCCTATTTACATACCAGCATAAGTGACAGAGTCTTTTGTCAACTCCTGTAGTTTCATCATTTTATGAAGAAAGTTTCAGGTACCTTTTTGTGAACAAAGGAAAAAATGAAGACAATGTCAGCTGCCGTTTTAAAACACTATCAATTACAGTGTAATATGGCTTTCTTTCTGTTCTGTAAACCTTTGTATTCAGTTTTATTTGAGAGCTAAATATTTTTTTAAGTAGAAATGACAAAAAAAAAAGGCAGCATTCATCCAAAAAAGGAGTGTTTTCTTAAGAGCTTTATTTCTAAAGGAAAGTATGGTTCGAAGCAGTATGTGACATTAAAGTTGAGAATTATTAGTGAAAGTATGATGTCCAGATAAAAAAATGTATCTAAATTATGCACTTTCTTAATTTAAAAATATAAAATATTTTAATCACTTGGTTGTAATTGTGACCTTACATGCATTAAGAAGATTTTAACTCTCTCTTGATATATCTGATTTCCCTACAGGGTAGAACTCAAAGTTCTACATTTTCTAGGCTTTTTAAACTGCATTAACACCTGCTTGAGATGATTAACTTTCATGTCTAAATTTTCTTTCTGAATTGAAGTTTTGTTAGTTTAAATTGAAATTCATGAAAGAAACATATAGTTGGAATGTTCCTTTGCATATATAATTTGTTTCTAAACTGATGTTTGTTTTCACAGTTTGATGTAATGCTATACAGCTGGTGAGCAAGGCTCAGATATGGCAGATGCTTGATTCTCTAATAAAGAGTATTTGGTAAACTGTAGAAATATCCCTCACATACATTGTAGTGCATATTCTTTCTCCCCCAAACTGAAAAGTAGGGAACATCAGTGTTGGATACCACATCCAATTTAATAGTTCTACGGCACTGTATATGAAGTTCCTGAGTTTGTGCTTTCTTCATATCTTCCATCTGCATGCAATATTCATTTCGCAGATTTAACTATGCTTCATTAGCTTTGGGGATTGTAATGCTTATTAAAAGATAAGAATTTGCATCTTACCAGTTTCATTTAAAGAAAATGGAAATGAGTCTAAAACTCCTGCTTATTAGCAGCATTTTGCTTCAGCATATTCAGGTAGTTGGATGCCTTCATGCTGATGTATTCACCAGCTACTCACCAGTCTGCCATTCCAGCTGGCTGAGTAAAATACTGAGAATAATAGAGAAGCATGTAGTAGAATGCATATGATTTGTATTTTTAAGATGCAAACATTTAAGTTTCAGAGGGGAGAGGTTTTGCTTAATTCTGAAGGCAAAGTTTTTGTTTTTTTTTTTTCTTTACCAGTCAGGAAAGAAAATAAACAGCAATCCCAACCCACTTGTTTTACTGTCAGTTGGACACAAGGCACAGGAGAGTAAGGTAAGTTCCCTTAGACTTGACTTTGTCTTCACATATTTGGTAGTTCTGCAAGCTTGGCATTTGGCTACCAAAGCGTGGAGCATATGCACACACTAAGCTGCCTCCAGAACTGAAACTGGCCACAAGCAGCCAAGGATTACAACCTATGGCCTAAAACCACCTTACCAACTAAACCATGGCACAAAGGGCTACATCCACTCTTTTCTTAAACATCTCCAGAGATGGTGGCTCCACCACCTTCCTGGGGAGCACATTGCCATGCCCAATCACTATTTCTGTGAAGAATTTTTTTTCTAATGTCTGCCCTAAACTTGCCCTGGTGCAGTTTAAGACTGTGGCCTCTTGTCCTGTCGCTGGTTGCCTGGGGGAAGAGGCTGACCCCCCCTGGCCACAGCCTCCTGTCAGGCACCTTCCTGCCAGGGAGTTGTAGAGAGCAGTAAAGTTCCCCTGAGCCTCCTCCAGACTAAGCAAGCCCAGCTCCCCCAGCTGTTCCTCATTAGACTTGTTTTCTAGACCCCTTCATGAACACTGAACACACCAAATAAAACATGAAAAAATGGCAAAATGAAAAATGTGCTTGACACCACCTCTGTTAGGCAAACTGTTTGATAATTTGTGTGCTTCCTTTTTTCTTAACTTCAGATTAGATACAAGACCAATGAACCAGTATGGGAGGAAAACTTTACTTTCTTTGTACACAATCCCAAAAGACAAGATCTTGAAGTTGAGGTATGTGTCTCACTCTCTTTAGAAACCTTTCTTTTCTAAGATGTTGTAGCAGTAAAAGTCACACATTAAAGGCTGGTATGAAATGAGACTAAATATAATGTGAGCATTATTGAAATTATACTTAAGGCTATTATGAAATGAGACAAAATATAATATGAGCATTATTAAAATTATACTTATTTTTTTATACCAGGCAATGAAATGTTTATTTAAATTTACTACTAAAAGGAAGAAAGAATATAACCAGGCTCTCACATAACATAGTTAATGGTTGTCTAATTAAAAAAAAAAATCCAAAATTAAATTTGGTATACCAGTTTGGAACTAGGAATATTTCCTCTTTAATACCAAGGAAGTTATTTGTTCAAAGGTCTGGTAGATGTAGATGTGGTGATTACTTTTCTGTCTTTTGCTGTAGAGGGTAAGGTTGAAGAAACAAGGCTTTGAGTATATTTGTTTTTTTCTCCTTCAGTGTAAAGTAATCTTAAAATAAGGGAAACTTGGTTAAAGAACAGACTACTTTCAATATTGTTTGTATGTTATATTTTTAAATAAAAATGTATTTTCTTTCTTTGAATTCTTGCAAAGCAGGTGATACAAAGTGACTTAATTTCTGTGTTCCTTCAGGTGAGGGACGAACAACACCAGTGTTCTTTGGGGAACTTCAAGCTGCCTCTAAGCCAGTTGCTAGAGAGTGAAGATTTAACTATGCATCAGCGATTCCACCTGAGCAACTCTGGTCCCAACAGCACTATAAACATGAAGATTGCACTCAGGGTACTCTAAAACCTTTCCCTTTGTAAACATCTGAAAGCATATTTAGGGCTGTGGCGACTCCTGGTCTGCCAGCTTCTGAAGAAGGCAGTACATTTCCTTTGATGTCACCTGCCAAATGTCCTTGGTTGTGCAGAGCTATCAGTACACAGAGATAGCCTCTAATTTAAATATATTCCATTTGAAAACTGTACAATGCTCAAAATTAAACAATTATCATCTGCATTAATTAAAACTGAGGTCCCCTGTAGTTTTAGGTTTGGAAATCATGCTTGGAATTTGAATTCCTTTAATATCTTTTGAACCCAGTGAGTTACAGATCATTGAAAAAGCCTCTATCTAGAAATGGAGGTGAGGTTTTGATGGTTTTAAAAAATAAAGTGTATAAGGAAAAGAAGTACCTACATAGTACTGGAAAAACTCAAACCAGTTTTCAAGGATGTGGGAGTTTTGAAAACAAAAATTGCATACCTGAAAGTTGGTTTGTCTTTTTTCTCCATCTAAATTACTTGGTGTAAGAAGTAAGAATCTCTTTGCAAACATTGTTACGCTTCTGTTATTTTTCTTTCTAAAGCACTTTGTTGCTTATGTGTCATGAATAAATTAAAGCAACGTATAAAAGAGAAAGTAAGAACAATTAATGAGAAAATATTGTGATGTAAAATTAAATTTCAAGAGAGTGGAAGAAAAAAATTACAGAATATCTTTCCAGATAGCTAGAACTGCAAAGTGAATAGCATTTACACCAGAAATGTGTAGAATATGGGAAGGGAATAGTGAGGAGAATAATTCTTAATGAATGGAGAATTTCACATTGTTTTATAGTTACTGCAGTTGCCATGAAGAAGGTGGAGTTGTGTTTTGTCATGTAAAGCATTTCATATGGTAGAGTTAGCAATTGTGAATGGCTTTGGTCTTGTTTTAGTGTCTTAACTTTACAACTTATCACCAACCAGCATTGTAATTTTCTCCTGTTTCTTATACTGCAAAATAGTAACATTATGTTTATTTTCCTGTATCCAGGTCCTTTCTCTTGAAAAGCAGGCAAGATCTCCAGATCATCAACACTCAGCCCAAGTAAAAAGGCCGTCTCTTTCCAAAGATGCAAGAAAATCATCTTTTAAGCCTCAGGTTCCTGTCTCGCCAACATCTGATCCCAACAAGCCTGTTCCAGCATCCCCAGTGACTGACAGTGATAAAACGACTGACACAGCTGATAAAAGTCAGCCTCCCAATGCCAGCCCGCAGTGGCCAACAGATCTGAGCCGCAGCTCCTCCAGCCTCCACGCCTCCAGCTTCTCCTACTCGCCCAGCCACCTGTCGGTGAAGGAGCCCACGCCCAGCATCGCCTCGGACATCTCCCTGCCCATCGCCACGCAGGAGCTGCGCCAGCGGCTCCGGCAGCTCGAGAAGTACGGCCGGCACCCAGGGCTGCTGCAGCACGGCCAAGCAGCAGTGCTCAGCTCACATCCCACAAATGTTCTTTACTGTTCAGTCATTGGGGTTTTTTTGCTTCTTCCTGGTATCTCAGACAGAAGCTGCAGTTAGAAGTTCCTTGTCATTGTGATCGTCTGCTAGATAAAGTCCCACTTCTTCTCATAGCTGCACTTTGTAGGTTCAGGGTAGTAGTTGCCTGTTTCACCACTGAATCCTATTAGCATTAATTAAGCCAATTAAGCTGGAAATGGTTGGTCTTTTTAATTAACTCAGAGGGCTATTAGACTATAAAGAATGTTAAATGGGTAGTCAGTTACTATGCAGTCACTGAAGATTGCTGCAGACATGCTTTCTTAAATTCTTGAATTTTTTTTTTACTTGCCTCAGTGGGCAGCTGTACTTACCAAGTACAGACAGCTGAACAGCCATCCTGCTCTGAATGGGAGACTGGAAATTATTGATTCCCTATTCATTGAGCTTCTCTGTGAATCTCAGTAGAAAGATTTTATTTTTTTTATTTGCAAGGGATTGAACCAATTCATCTTTTTCTCCAGAGTTCATAGAATCAACTGAGTCATAGAGGTTGGACAGAATCTCTGGATATTCATCTGTCTGCTCAAAGCAAATCCCTCTTCAAAGTTAGATCAGGTTTCTTGGGTCTTGTCCAAACAGCTTCTGGTTATCTCCAAGGACAGAGATGCCATAACTTGTTCAGCAACTCCGGTGCTTAACCACTCCACTTTTAAAACATTCTTCCTTATTTCTGTTGAAATTTATCTTGCTGCAGCTTGATTATGGCCTCTTGTTATTTTACTGTGTACAGCCATGAGGATTCTGACTTGGTCTTCTCTAAAATGTCTGTTTTAAGTAGTGGAAGGGCTGCAGTTGAGTCTGCTGTTGGCTCTCTCTTTACTTTGTACAAATACACCACCTGCTTGTGTTCTCCAGACCCTCATTTATCTTCATAGTCACATGCTAACTTGTTCTGATTTTGTCAGGCTCTATCCTGGTCCAAAACTGAGTTAGAGTTTGTTAATTGTGATAAAGATTTAAATACTACTCCTCATGCACAAATGTCATACTTTGTCATTTGGTAAGAGTGGTACAGGTAATGAGATCCTTTATTGCAGACCAAATGCTTTTAGGTGCTTTGATTATTTTTATTTTTAACTGAGAAAATACTGAAATTAAATTTGCATTCTATTTTTTTAAAGTAAATCACTTGGGAATTTTAATGAATCAATCACTTTGTAGTAGATAGTCACAAAACAGGCACCCTTGAAGATATCATCAAGTGACTGAGAAATGGCAAATATAGCATATACTGTCCTGTGTGATATGGAAAACACTTAGTTCACACAAACTAAAATGAGCATTTCATGGAGATGAGGGAACTGCATTTGCTGGCCATTCTGTAAAACACAAGTTCTTAAGCATGGTGCTTGCTTTTTATTTAAACATGACCTGTAAGTGTAAATTTTTTCTAATCTTGTTTTCATGGTGATATAAACTACAGAAAAGTAAAATGGTTGTGGCTATACTGAGCTTTTATGACAGGAAGTAGATTTAAATTATCACTATTTTAATCCCAAGAATATCTACATTCTATAAGAGAATTTAGAAAAGAATGAGCTGGTCTTCTAATTGGCTTCTGGCCTTAGGTAAGAATGGCCCAATGCCTGAGGTTTTCATTGCAGTTAGCACTATTATTCTTTCCAATTCCCTAAATGCTGCTTTGATGTTTATTTTAGGGCAAGCAGGTTCTTTACTTGTAATGAGTAAAGTCCCATATTCATAGTGAGAAGAATACCTGGCCTATTTTGAAGAGCAGAGTTGTTGGCCAAGAAACTGAAGTACAAGAATCTGATGAGGATATGCTCACACACTTACATATGTTCTCTTCTTTCACATTGGTCTAGAGAAGTTAAATGGAAAAACTGCTCAGTTAAGTCTTACTTCTAATGTGCATTTTAAAAACTAAGCATATTGTTCTACTTTTTCCTGCAGTGGAACAACTCTGGGGCAGTCTCCATTAGGACAGATCCAGCTAACAATTCGTCATAGTTCACAAAGAAACAAACTGATTGTGGTGGTGCATTCCTGCAGGTGAGCATACAATACACAATTTCATATTGCATATTTCTTTATAAAGTTTGTCATATCCTGACTTACTCTTAAGTGGATTGGTTAATCTTTGTTATTTTTAAAATAACATATGCATAAATAAAAAAAATATACAGGACTATATTCAGAATAGTAAAAACTTTGTGGAAGATTTAGCTCTGATTTTACATTTGTCTATTATGCCTCTGTCAGATTTTAAATGAAAATGACATTTAGATTTTTATCAGCAGTACCTGAAAACTGTTTCTAAGAGACTGAATTTTTTACAGAATGACCAAAACATGTGATTTCTGAAAAAACACATATAAACTTCAAATTAGAATTTAGGAAGCATTGCATTTCTACCTCTGTTCTCTGCTTACTGGTCATCTGCTCTTGTGCAAGTCACTCCACATCATATTTTGTGCACAGGAACTGCTTCATGTACTAAGTTAAGTAATGGTAGTGTGGACACTTACATTTAACAATGTTTTGTTGATTTTCTAAGTGCTTTCCCTTGTTCTTCACTTGCACAGAAATTTAATAGCATTTTCCGAAGAAGGATCCGATCCCTATGTGCGAATGTATTTATTGCCTGATAAGAGACGATCAGGAAGAAGAAAAACACATGTATCAAAGAAGACATTAAATCCAGTGTTTGATCAAATGTAGGTTCTAAACTATGTGCAGTAGTTTTGTATCATGTAATTACAAGGCTGTCAGATCAATATTTCTGTGCTTACTTGAAGTTCCTGGTTGTCACCATTAGATTTGATCATACCTTTCTTTTCTGTTGTAACAGTTCTTCTCTCCTTCTATTCCCTGTTATCACTATAGCTCTTCTTGCTGTTAGCAGCCACTTCTGTCTTTCCTGCCTTCCTACACCAGTTCCATGCTGGTAGCTCAGGTGCAGGATTTGCTCTCCTGGCAGGTGGTGAGAACACGAGTGCCTTTAGCTGGCCAGCGCTGCTGATCTCCCTTCCTGCCAGAAGGCTTGGCTGGCTGAGTGCCTGGCTGATGCTGCCAGCCAGTGCCTGTGCATGGCCACAGTGCTCAGTCACTCGGTGGTACTTCTCAGCATCCAGGGAGTCAGGAAATTTCCTTGTAGGTTATATCCTGGCCCACATGTTGAAAGTTGTACCAGCTTGTGCAATATTATATTGCATAAAAATCCTTATCCTTGCACTCATCTTTTTGATAGTAGTTTCCCTCACATGTCTGCCCCTTACTCTGCCACCCATCACTTTTCCATAAAGACCTTTCTCTACTGACAGCAAATGAACTCAGGGAAAACACCAATCCAGTCCCTTCTGTTCAAGGCAAGTCTGTAAATCATTAGCTAGAGGCTCTAGCAGATTTTCTTGGTAGTGCAGCTTTCTCCTGTTCGTTCCAGGTAATAGATTTATTTCACCATGCCTTTCCAAGGAAAATGTATTGCAAAGCAATAAAGCTGTTTAAGAACTGTAGTGACAAATAGATGTAAGTTGTGGTATAACCTTGTCCTAACTTTATCTAAGTTTCAGCTCTAGCAAAGCACTATCTTTGACAGTTTTCTTTAGCCAGACAGGAAAGAAAAGGAGCTCTGGTTATCAAGTACCAAGGATCAATAAGACTGACCAATCTTTTCCTCTTGGAAATTGCTAATACTGAGCTGTCAGTACAGTAGGATTTCACAGTCTTTTCTCTAGAGTCAGTGCTTGACCTTTGCCTCCTTTTGTCTTGTTCATGTGTTTGTTTGGTTTTACCAGTGGCTTCTAGAGGGCAAAGGTAACAGAAGTCTCAAACATTTGATGTTGATATTGATGACTGTTTTCAAGAAAAAATTTAGGCAAAACATTGGGGTTTTTTTCTTCATTTGTCTCAGACCTCATTTTTTAGTTTGTGGAAGGGAGATGGTTTGGTTTTGATTGGAGTAGCAGTTTAGTTGTAGGAACTGAACTTGGACCTCTGGTACAGAATTCCCTCTAAAAGCATCTCTTTGCCTGTCAGGTTTGATTTCAGTGTTTCCCTGCCTGAAGTACAGAGAAGAACACTAGATGTAGCAGTGAAGAACAGTGGTGGATTCTTGTCCAAAGATAAAGGGCTGCTTGGCAAAGTAAGTTGACAATAAGCAATTCTCTTAATACAGCTTATTATATAAAACAAAAATCCTCTTGACATATGAGTTAGTGTTGACTGAAGCCTGATTCAGGTATGAAGCTATCAAAAATTATAGGTGCCTTAGATGTCAGGCTTCAGGAAGGGAAGGAATAAACTGCAGAGCGAGACTTAGAAAGATGAAGCAGTAATCTCCTCTAGAGAGCACTAAATTCACAGTAACAAAAGAAATGTGCTTGTCAGACTTACTAATCATGCTGTCAGAGAAAGGAAAGAACCAGTAGAAACCAAGCAATATTGCAGAAAATGTTCAGACAAAACTGGAAAGACAAACGAGTACTCAGGGAAACACACAAGTAATTAAAGTCCCAGTTTGTAAAATCCATGAGAAAGAGCTGCTACTGGAGACATTCCCAATGCCAACACCAGCTGCTGTGTTTGTAACTTCAGTGTTCTATAGGCACACATTAAATCACCCGATTTGCTACACACGTGATTGGGAGCATGAAAAAGGAATAGTAAATTCCTACACCCTTTCAAATTGCCATATCTGAGTTCTTGAAGAAGATGAGAGATACAGAATCATGGTCAGTTCATGGTGAACAGTGTCCTCAATTTTCCTGTTCTTTAGAAGGCTGTTAGTAGGAACACATCTGCTGATTGCCACTGCCTTGCTGTGACGTGCTCTGGGAATGTACCACAGAAGGGTGTGGATTTTAAGGTCAAAATCAGCAACTTGGAACTTTAAGGAGATGGCAGAGAGCTGTGATGACAAGGATATAAAATACATGATTTACCAATGGCATTGCTTACCCTGTAGTTTACAGGATTGTCAGATTTGATCTTTAATAGAAATAGAATGAAAGGCACACACAGTGCATTGACTGGTAATTTAACTTTCCACAGTTATTAATACCTCTGGCATCTGAAGAACTTGCTAAAGGCTGGACCCAGTGGTAAGTATAACATTTCCTTTATTAATAATAATACTACATGCTAACAACTATTGTATTAATAATAGTTTTAATAATACATGCTAAATGTAAAAACCAATCCTTTGTTTTTTTTCTTTTTCAGGTATGATTTGACAGAAGATGGTACAAAACCAAATGGTGCAAGTTAGGCCCATGGACACCAGGACTTCCTCGTGCATAATTTTGCCAACCTTTATATATTTTTAATGCATTGTTTTCAGAGATGTACCAATGTTATTTTTATAGCTTTGCTGATTTAGTTCTTAGACACATCCCCAATAATTTTATAACACTTGTTCATTTTATGTAGACATAGCCTTCCTCATTGTTAAAGTTTATATTTTATTTTGCTAAACAGTTCTATGTGTTACTGTAATGTGCAATAGTACAGTAAAGTAACCTTTTGTGTTTAAATTGATCTTTATGATGGCTGTACCTATTAGAAAGTGAAAAGAACATGTTCTGCTGTTTTCCTGCCTTGTTTTATATCTCACCAAGGTATACTGTACCATGTAAATATAGACTATTTTTTTATAATTCTTTCATGCTGGTTTGAATTCAGAAGAAAATTAGATAAAGGATACAGATATTTTCTTCTAAATGCATGTTAATTTCTTCAGATGAATCTCTTTTGTCTTTGCAGCACAATGGTCTTAATCATTTTGTGATACTCTGCAAAAAGAAACTGCAGAAAAACATTTTTACTTTATTGTGTTTCTGGCCCAGTGGGGCTAGCTTAAAATGTATAAAACATTAACATTTTAATATTTATATATAAATGTATTATTGGGAAATCATGCTATAGAATATTATAAATAAAAATGAGAAATCTATAAATATTGTATAAATAGAGGATGAGGTCCACAAATAACAGTTTCTACATCTGAGTTTTCATTTAATGGCATAAACATAACAAACAGTACAGTTTTATTATACAGGTTTGGTTGGATTTTGTTATTTATTCCTGTACTCTGGAGTACTAGACATGTGATCTTTTGAAGGTATGAGGACATGGATTTTTCTGTATTATAAAGAAGATGTCTGACCACTTTAAACTGTCCTTACCACCATGTTTCACTGATTTATAAGTAGACAAATCAGCTTGCAAGTTAAGTTCATATAGTAGGCATATGTACAAGACATGTTATTTTTATTATACAGTACTGTGCTAAAATAGTATCTTACGTGATACCTTCTGAAATCCTCACATGAACACCAGTAGGTGAGAAAGTGGGGAACTGAGATGAAATTGAGTGTCTTTGACAGTTGCTTCATTGCTGCTTGGTATGTTTGGTGCATGAACAAAATGCACATCAGTGGTCCAGGCAGGTTTCTGAGCAGTGACACATTGCTGTGGGCTGGGCAGGAGGCAGCAGGGACACTCAGCACAGACTGATCCAGGCAGGCAGGATCTGAAGGGAGAGTATCAGCCCCAACAGCTGAGCTCAGAACTCTAATTTTATGAATTATGGGACTATTTTTTTGTATTCAGAACTGGTTTTTCTTTTTCTGGTAAGTTTTTTCAGACTGTTAGAAAAATGTGCATTAAGAATCCAAGAGAACAGCTTGGCATTTGCAAAGCTAGTGTCCTCATCCTTGGAGAAGTATGCAATTAGACAAAGTATATACTTTAGCTAAGATTCTAGAATGGTATCTCAGCCAAGAAAGAATTTTAATGCAGAATGATAAACTCCTGAAATTAGCTTTATTGTAAGAAAACTGACAGAACCTTAACTCTAGATGTAGAATTTGCCTACATTACTAGATGTACCAAAGTGCCTACCACAGATGTAGCTTTTTTTGTCTTTTTCAAGTCTAAAAAATTAAGTTTATCTAAATTAATTTAACATGAACATTTGTTGTGGATATGTGTGACCTGCACCATACACCTCTATACAGTGATGGCCTTCTCATTGCCACGTCTTATACACAACAATTTTATCAAACAATCTTTCATTGTAAATTGTACTTTAACTGCTGTTACTGGGCTGGGCAATAGGGATTCTTTGTAGGAAAACATTTCCATTTGAAGGCTTCACTGTATACTGGAATGTATGAGTAGCCATAGATTCACTCATCTATTAATGTAAACTATATTATGAAATAGTTATTTTCTTTGCTAGTTCTCCATTAAGATGTTAAAAATGGAAAGACAGAGAATTGTTCTTAATGCAATGAAGAAACCAAATGGTGATCTGAATAAATCAGGTCTAAGCGTGGCAGTTCAACATAATTGTCTTTTGCCTTTGTTCAGTCTGAAGTGGAAGGATTCTTGCTCTACGTCTTGGCCAGCAACTGCACAGAGTTTGATCTGCAGCCAACAAATAGGGTGTTAAACTGACTCAGTGTTCCAGGTATTAAGTGAAGTCTGGGGACAGAAAACTGCACTTGAACAAAAAAAAAAATTCTGTCTTCTAAGGTTTCAAGGTGGAAAATAATGCCATGTTCAGGCAAATGTGAAAGGATAGCACAAAGTGAGTAATAAAGAATATAGGGCAGGTTTTCAAAATAGCTCACTACCTAAAATTAGGGATTGGTTTTTAGAGATCCCATTTTCCATTTAGGAATCAGAAATGAGGAGATTGAACTGTCACTGCAGTTCAGCAACTGGAATTCCCATAGTCTGTAATCAGTTCTGGATGCCAGATCTTCAGAAACATTCTCCTGAGTGAATTTGGATCAGACTGTGAGTGCCTAGATGAGATGGATTCTTTGGATAGTGGATGCAACTTCTGTATTACCAAATTCTAGTTCCATTTATATGGAAGTAGGAAGGACAATTTTGCCTCTGGGCAAAAATTGCACCTCATTATCAAATCATTTATTCAATGTCAACTGATAGCTTTTCATGTAGTTCTTGTTTATCCTGTGCCTTAAAATATGAACATATGAAGATGTTTAAGAAATGGTTAAAAAACAAGCTTTGTTACCTGTATGTACCAACACATGTTCTGTACTATTGAAACTGTTTTTAGAATTACTCTGCTTCACTGACAAGAAAACCAGCTTTCTTAACTATAGCAGTGGTATAACTCGAACTCAAATCAGCATGCATATCACTTGGAGGTGGACTAAAAGAGTTTTAATTTTGTCTTGAATCCTTTATCAGAGCTGCAGCAAATGGTGAGAGTTAAAATGAGAACAAAGGGTAATCAATTTTGTACAGATTGCCTTTTTTGCTCATGTAATTCTACATTATGATGCATGTATTTATTCAATAAATGGTTCGTATGGATGTTGGTGTGTTGCTTCCCTCTACACACAAACCCCCCTTCTCCTCTCTTGCACATCCCTGTTCTAACTGGTAATACAGTGAATTTTTAAAATAATCCCCTATCCAGACTCCTGTAACCTAGGGAGCCTTATGTAAGGTCTGTAGGCAGATTTTTGGGTCTTATATGAGAGAAAATGGAGTGAGAAGTGCAGGACACTTCATGGGGATTTCTGTGCCTGTTGTTCTGGAACAGATTCACACATAAGAATTAGCAGGTCCTTTGTTCAACTTCAGTGTCTAAATTTTATTTTTCTCTCAAATTGATCAATTGAACAAATTGTCATAATTCTAGCACTTATTAATTAATTATCTTTAATTATGCTTTCAAAAGGACCTAGAATTGTATTTAATTGCCTTAGATTTAGAATCAGCATATTTCTATCTGTGGCATTCTTTCCTATTATTTCATTTGCTTGGTGAGGCAAATGTTGATGGAAAATATAATGATGTACTGCATAAATAAGAAAAATGGTGTTGTATCCTCTAGCCATTTCAGAAAAACTGGCATAGAAATTATGTTCTTTGCATTAAACATTAATTTATAATGAGTTATAATTCTGTAATTAATTATAATACCTCTTCCCATAAACAGCTACACCTTGTCTGAATTCATAATATTCAATCAGTTTTAATCAGCCATAAATAAAAGCTGCAAAACTTCATCTACCAGTCACTATCCCATTTAGAATGGGCCCCACTGGATAATCTTCAGTGTTACTAACTACAAAATTGTTCCACTTTGGTTTGAGGCTTTTTCCTTAGAAAATAAATAAAATAAATAAATAAAAAGTGCCTTTTAATCAATGGGAAAGCAGCTAAAGCCTAGGAAAAGTATGGCTGTCTCCACATTTCCCTCATGGCAAGATGGTTCTGGATTGCACACTCCCTGGTAGGGCCAGTTCTGATCAGGTGTCAGCATTTTCCTGACTTGGGTCAAGATCAAACCTTCCATTCAGTCCTGCGAGACAGGTGGTAGCTGGATCAGCACTGCCTGTGTATTCACAGATCTTACTAGAGAGCAGAAATAACTGTGCAAGACACTTCTGCAAATGGCCTTGGTATTAATTTGATGGGCTCACCCCAGCCCAGGATACTTCTTAGTATTTGCTGTACTGTCTAACTGGTTTGGGCTTTTACACCCAGCCTCCACCTAGGAGCAGTGTTTGCCAATAAAGTTACCAATGTGGCTATTTTCAGTATTTTCTCAGCTAAGGGCTGAATACAAAATTTGTTTCCTATGAAGTACCTCTTTTAATCAATTTAATTATTTATATTCTCCCCCAAACAAACTCTGAATGTTGGATGGCACCTTTGGTAGAAAGAACCAAAACTGCAGATTGTCCTGGACCCATTTGTGGTTGTAGCTGGCTGCTGAAGCAGTCAGGTTATTTAATCCCAAATGGTGGCTTTGTATATTCTAAAGTGTTCAATTGTTACATATACTTTCCTACTGATTTCTAAGGCAGTCAGGCTCTCAACAATATTCTCAGGCACCTTCTGAGAATATTCTGAGGCACCTTCATATGTTTTATGAGAAATGCAAAAATTCACTTGTATTTCTTTCAGTGTTATGCAGTAAATTTAGCTGCCAGAGTAGATGGCAGCTCTGGGAGGGAAGTTCTCTAATCTGTATTCATGTGATAGAGGTGATACTCTCTGTTCTCACTGTCTGCAGGGTATATTGCTGCATGCCAGTCATCTACAGTGGAATCCAATTTGAGCAGGCTCCTGTATCTCTGTTTCCTCAGACACCACCAAAGTGAAGCCAGCTTGTCTTTCATGTTAATCTTTGAGTCCTCAGAAGCTGTAAACTTCATAGCAAGGGACTTGAGGCCTAACAGTGATCATTCTTCCCTTGAAGATCCATATAGGAAATGTCCAAGGACAGCCCAAAGCTAGGCAAGATTCCAGCCTTTCACACCCAGGCAGGCCAGGGTGGTTTGAGGCTTGAGACACGTGGGCCATTCCTGCAGGATTTGGTAACCCAACCCTCAGAGCTGGACACCACGTCAGCCTCTGTGCCAGGAATGACAGAAGGAAGTTGTGATGTCCTTGCACCCAGCTGTGTCCTGTGAATTCACTCACCAGCTGTGTGGTAAGGATTTAATTGATGATCATTTTTATTTATTAATTATTTAAGCAAAGTAGCTCCTTTTGCAGGATGTTGCACTAGATGATCTGGTGAGGTCCGTTCCAGCCTCAATTCTATGTCTCTCAAGTATGTTTTTTTAAATATTAAGGTAAACTCAATATATGTGCAAGAGCTCTGTGTACTCCTGGTCTGTGCTGTAGAATTTCCTGGGCATTCTTCTTCCTGAGCCCAAGCTCTGAGGGATGGGCATGTTGCTACTCCAGCTGGGCAGGCACAAGGAATCACACAGCTGGGAGCTGCAAGCTTTGCTGAATCAGGATGCAAAAATTTGATGGGAATTAAAAATACATTAATCTGTGCATAGAACTTGTAATGTAGATAATGCCAGCAAAATGGTAATTGTAGGTACTGAATGAAGGTCAGTAATTTTACTCGGTAACTGGGACAAGATCCCCAAACCCCAAAAGGGTGCATATATTTAACAGAGGTTGTTTCCAGCATGAAATTTCAAACGAGTTTTTTTGTTCTTTTATTCTAGTTGAATTTCCAAGCTAGTGTGTTATTCTACAAACTCTGAGACTCTGACAACTAGAGCTTACTAAGCATGTCACAATGATTAATAATTTAATACAGAATATTTTGCAAGACAGTTTCATGCAGACTTCCCATGGGAGAAAAACTTCAAATGATAGGCTGAAATTCTTGATGTATTTTGCAAGATTGTTGTTGCTATCTCTTGGGTTAAGCTGAAGTTACTGTGTTGCAATGTTTTCCACCTACAATTTATAGGACAGTTAATCTAGTTTTGCATGAATCATGAAACTCTCTCAGCTCAAGTAACTATGATAGCCACTGAATGGGTGCTCTGTTGTAACTTGCAGCTCAGAGTTCCACTGGGTACATTTGATGAATTGACAACAGCATCCAAAGGACGTGGAATGTCTCTAGACCTGTCATTTATCATTGGAATGATAATAAAGGGTAAAAATGGGTTAATGGGAATGGATATTCATGACTCATGAATGGTATTGGTAGCAATGCCGATTCTTTGTTTTATTTGGTAAATCATTAATTAATTTGCATGTAAAATAAGTTGGAATCAAAAGTTTAAAATACTAAGATTAGCTTTCTGACAAGTTTCAATCTTAGTTTTAGGCAACTTTGTTCTATGCCATATTTTTTATTCAATATGCTTTTCCAAATTCAGATTATTTGAGATATAAAAATGCTTAATTTGTAATTTTTTTATAAAAACAATTTTACTTATCTTGCTTTTCACATTGAGACATTAAAGTTTTTCCATGTATAGTCATTAGTGCCCATTAGTTTATTTCTGAAGGTACTGTTATATTCCACTAGATGGTAGTGCAGTCCCTATTCTCAGAATCCTTTTTTGCTGCCTGTGCACTTTCTTGTACAATAAGGAAGTGCTCTGGATGAGAGGCATGTTTGAAAGTGCAGCCTCAAGTCACCCTGGCTTAAAAGCAGTGAACAAGAGGTATGGTCCTCAACATGCTCTGCTCTCCCCTTTTCCTCTGAGGCACCAGAGATCCTAAAAGAATTGAGTTTCATAATGGGGGATTTAATTTGCCAAAATGCTTTTGTAGAGATATTTAGTTCATGAGGCACAGGGAAATTTAAAAAATGGTCAGGGATGTGAGGAAACATGAAACTTCTGGAAGATTAAGGTTCTCAGTTCACCAGAAGTTCTGCATGTATCTGTCAGCAATTCACTATAGGTGTTTCATGCCTTAGATACCAAATTATATTTGATTCTAGAACTCCCTTGAGTCACTGACATAACTTTAATGAGATTAAGTGCAAAAAGTTGAAATTAATCAGAAGCAGGCAGAAGTGAAATTACAGTTCAGGACAAGGAAAATGGCCAGCATATTTGAAACATCACTGTGATTTAAGTATTAATTGTTGATTAAAGTACATAGCTAGAAACTCAGAATAGCTAACAATGAAATCCATCATGGACCAGTACAATCAACATGGAGGTGAAGGGAAGATACATAAAATTCTACTAGAAAAAGTAAATTAAGAATCAATTTTCCTTTGTTTAAGGACATGATAAGAAAGTTTGCTAAAACACAGGTCTTGTAATCATAAAACTGTTTGATGCACAGAACAGGAATAAAGGACAAGTATGTCTAAACTTAGTGGATATGGAAGCCCTTATGAATGCCTGGCTCCACACTTCCCCCCAGGCTGATACTGCACTGCTGTCAGTTCTGCATGAAGGCAGCAGGACATGCAGCCTGTAAAAAACCCCAGTGGGCTTTGGGCAAGTGCCTGGTCTGGATCAAGGACATGTGGGAACACCCCTGCTGGCAAAGCCAACACAGATGTGAGAGACAAGTTCATTCTTATAATGTCCAAGCAATGTAAAGCAGTTTGTTGTGTGTTTGTGTGTGTTTATATATGTATAAACTAATATGGATGAGCAAATCATGACCGTTCTGATATTTTTACTGTATTTTCATGTTTTGTACTAGACAGATGGAAAAGAGATGGTGTCATATCTAAATGATGCATGTCTATCACAATGAAACCTCTAAGAGCAATTGTGAAATTAATAATACCTTAGAAGCAATTTTTCTCTTAAAGACTAAAATAGAATGAGTGCTGCAAGGAGACAGGACACTTATAAGAGCAGTAAATCTCTAACAGAATGTAATTTAATAGGGTTAAAGTAATACAGACATAGCATTTGTAACTGCAGTGTTTTGTATCTGAAACAAATTAACTGACAAACTAGTATTATAAATTTGCTCAATGATACATAGTATTCTGAAAGATGACAAAGACTTTATACTAGAAAATGTTTGCTGTAGTTGTAATGAAAATTCCACTTCCTTTTTTTTTACAGTGGGGTGGATTCAGCTATGCAAATACTATTACTGTAATTTTTTTGTGAGTATCTCATAACATTTCAGAAATCTTTCCATTTTATGGTACTAATAGTGAGCAGAGAAAAATTACAGTGACTTACAACACTGTTTATAAAGAACAAGTGATAATGGTAAGGGCATAATAATACAGTAAATAATAAATATAGGACCAATAGAATGGTTTGGGTTGGAAGAGACCCTGTACATCATCCATTTCCAACACCCCTGCCCTGGGCAGGGACGCCTTCAACTAGACCAGGTCACTCAGAGCCCCAGCCAGCTTCGCCTTGAGCACTGCCAGGGCTGGGGCATCCACAGCTTCTCCAGACAACCTGTGCCAGTGCCTCACCACCCTCACAATAAAGAATTTCTTCCCAGTATTTAATCTAAAGCTACCCTCTGTCATTTTAAAGCCATTCCCCCTTGTCCTGTCTCTCCATGCTCTTACAAAAATTCCCTCTCCTCGCTTGTAAACCCTTTAGGCACTGAAAGGTGCTCTAAAGTTTCTCCAGAGGCTTCAGGTCTCCGGGCTGAACACCCCCAGCTCTCTCAGCCTGTCTCCATGCTCCAGCCCTCTTCAAGATACAATAACTAAGTATTTTGTCACAAAGCATCGTAACAAAGCAACGAAAACGAAGTTGCAGTGTTTTCCCGGTTTAAACTGAGCTGGGTGTGGCTCCCGGCAGAGCCCGGCAGTAGCGGGGAGCTCCCGCGGGGCGGCAGCTCAGGACTTCGGTACCGTCGGCAGCGGCTCCAGGGAGTGGCTCTCCCGAGCAGCTTTCGCTTTCCCTCCGCGCATTTTGTTTCCTTATTTTTGTGTGAGTTAACAAGGATAATTTTTTTTTTTTCTTCTGCAGTGATTTTTTTTTTCCTACTTAATCTCTTAAACTCTAAAATTGATTCATGTTAATATTAATAATTTAAGGGAAATAAGCCTTTTCACGGTCTAATCACACCAGCATTGAGAAGTGACAGTTGCCTCTGAATAAAGGATGGCATGATTGGCAGGATTACCTTCAGGCAAGGAGAGATCTGGAGAGAAGTGGAATAGTGTGAAACTTCATCTCTCTCCCATGCTGTTCAGATTATTTATCAAAGTATGTGAAGATCAAAAAAAAAAAAAAAAAATCAAGGGAAATGCATGCATGTAAATTATTAACAGCCTGCCTCAGAGGATGAGCAGATTTTGTTCATACTGTATTAACTATAACAAATTTTATTACATATTCAAAGAAAAAGAAATAGAAGTTACAACTCCAACATGGTAGTAGATAATGTGTGAAATAATCTCATAAGAAAATATTATCTAAAAAATAACATAATAAATATAAAAAAATATTGTCAAGAAAGTAGTTGACGTTCAGGGAACTACTTGCTTATTTTTTATTTATATTGTTGACTCTTATAGGTTGAAATGGAATGCTTGTTCTAGTCCAAACAACGATATTCTGGTGTGAGCCATCTGCAACTGAGATCTGTAATGCAGGCCACCAACAAGAATAAAGACTGGTTCATGAAGCAATAGCACAAAAGCAAATCTTTATTTGCTGTTGCTCAGCAACCATGTGCGAAAGGCCCATTTTTCATTTTTGCCTTAACTTGACAGGAAAATGATAATAAATATGAGATTATTATCACAGGGTATAGATTATTTTGAACAGATGAACAGATATGTCAAAGAGAGGTATGTAATTTGGTACTCTTGAAAGGGAGAATATTAGAGAAACTGAAAATAGAGTTGTAGGTTTATTACTGGCTTGCAGTTCATGCACAGTTCTTAAAAAATCCTAGAAAACATTATTCTGTCTCTGGTTTCTCTATATGGTCCATTAAAATGAATCACTTGGTGTTATTCAGCCTGTTGTTATCTGTGTCAACTTCTAGTTTCAATATATGAAACAAACCATTCTGTGGTTGCTATGCAACAGAAATTAAAAAACCAAAATATGTTTTAGTTTGCTAAAATGATATGTGCCCAACTAAATAAACAGTAGCCAGGTAACTAAGGTAGCATCTAATTAAAAGACAAATCAAGGTATTAATGAAATATTCAGCCTACATGAGTTATGATAATAAATCCATCAGTTTGTATCTAAAATGGCAAAAATTTTTAATATATGCATATAATTTTTAATATAGGCATACATTAGCATAATGTATAAATGTCAGGTGTTATATTTTTTTATTTGTTTTTACAATTCTACAGGTATGCTGATTATTGATGCAACTTATTCCAAGCAAACTGTTTCACAGGCTCCTTGCACTTAGCTGAATATGTAACTTGGGATATAAAATTAGGTCCACAGGATGTGAAACAAAACAGCTTCTTTTATCAAATATATGTGGCAGAAAATGCAAAAAATCTTAATTTTTAATGTAAACTAAAACTGTGAAAGGCAGGATCATTAAGGAAGAGTCTATGTTTAAAAATTAAAACAGCAGAATATGTAAATGCTACTTTTAAAGGAGTGAATTTTTACATTTAATATGAAATAAAATCTGAATTATATAATATATTTAAAATTACAGCCCGTAAAAGTCCAACCAGATATGATAACTTCTATGGAAATTATAGTTGGGTTTCTGTTTGTTTGCACAGTAGAGCAACACATTTTGTACTGCTTCTACAGACTGGAAGTAAATTACTTCAGTTATGCACCTCTTTTTTCTGAACAGCCAACACTGAGAAATGCTACTGAAAATGCCACATGGAAAGATACAAACTAAGCCCTTAACAAGACACTTTCACTGGTTTTGGTTTGCAGAATAGCTCAAACAAATGGAATGGGGAATATTACAGAATTCAAAATCTAACTCTAACTATTTCCAAACACTGCGAAGAAGAAACAGAAGATATAATTTTCTGATATATTAAAAAAAAAAACAAAAAACCTTAGTTATCAAACTCTAAATATCATCTGGTTTACACTGTCTGGCATATATTCTGTACATTCTGGCATATAGGCTGTTTAACTCTTGAACTGCTTTTGGATGAAGAGTGCAAAGTACTCATATTGTTCACCAGGACTGTGAGGAAAAACATAGCTGTCAGCAATAGCAACAATAACATTATTGGAGAAAAAAAGCCACCAGTGTAATCATATGCGTGATATTCTGTAAAAGCAGTTGTGTCCACATTACCAGAGATCCATGGAAGAAGGAATTCTGTTTCTTAAGCATGAACGTGAATTTAACCGAGCATGTCTTACCCCCATTTGGAAGCAGCGACACTTTGCAGGCAGGCACAGAAAGGGAACAGCGAGCGGGGCGGTGGGTTTGAGCCATGGCAGCTGCCTCTGGGTAAGTGATGGATGTTTCCCTGCCTCCAGCCAGCCGGGTTAGAAAGCAGCGCAGGAAGGAGCCTTTCAGCACGGCTGAAGCTGCCGGGATGTGAAAAATGCATATTTTATGATTGGCTTTTCGCAAATGTTACAATAAATATGTGTAATGTTAGAAAGTTATGCTGTATTAATTCTCTTAGGTAGTGTGTTAAATGTAGTTTTAAGTTGCAACATAATGTTAAAATAGAAACTCTGTGATATAAGATTTGTTACAAGCTCAAGCAGGAAGATGAGATAATCAGGAAATTGTTCACACAGAGATGTCAGCGAACAGGGCCCATAAAAAGTTACAGCCTCCTTATTAGAAAAGACATTCTTCCACCTTCTCTCCGTCTTTGTAGAACCAACAAGATTAAGGAGAAGAAACTGACAAAAACCAGAAAAGTTCTTAATTTGCAAAGAATGTATCCATCATCTGTGAATATATGAATATGCAACAGGCTATTCCTTTTAAGGTTATTCCTTTATTCACAAAGTATGCTTTTCGCGACTTAGTGTCCGAGAGCATCCAAACATCCGTAATTCTTTGCTTTTTATTGTCTTATAATTATCCTAACTCTACACTTTATTACTCTAATTATATTATTATTTTTATAACCATTTTATTATTATTATTAAACTTTTAAAATTTTAAACACCAAGTGATTGGCGTTTTTCGCAGGAAGAAGCCGCCGGGGCCGGCCCGGGGCTGGGGACGAGGGGCTCAGCCCGGAGGAGGCTCCGGAGCGACCGCAGCGCTCTGAAAGGGGCAGCCAGAGGGGCTCGGGCTCCTCTCCCAGGTAATCAGCGACAGGACAACAGGACACAGCCCGAAGCTGCGCCAGACGACGCTCAGGTCGAACATTAGGAGGAATTTCTATGCAGAAAGGGCGATTAGAATGGGCTGCGCAGGGAGGTGCTGGAGGCGCCTTCCCTGAAGGTGTCTAGGAAAGACTGGACGTGGCACTCAGTGCCATGGTCTGGTTGACCTGGTGATGTTGTGCCATAGGCAGGTCTCGGTGACCTCAGACGCCTTTTCCAGCCCAGCTGACCCTGCGCTTCCCTGAGTTCTGAACCCGGCGCCCCCTCAGGGCCTCCATTCCCCCAGCCGCCCTCAGCGCGGGAAAGGGCGGGGCGGCGGCCGAGCTCTCGCGAGACGAGACGGGAGTTCCGCGGCGCGCGCTCAACGGCGGCCGCGGGAGGATTCGAAAAGTGGCGGCTGAGGGAGGGGGGGGGGCGGGCGGGGCCCGGAGCGTCCCCGGGAGTCCCCTCCGAGCGTCCCCGGGAATCCCGAGCGTCCCCGGGAGTCCCGAGCGTCCCCGGGAGTCCCGAGCGTCCCCGGGTGTCCCCTCCGAGCGTCCCCGGGAGTCCCGAGCGTCCCCGGGTGTCCCCTCCGAGCGGCTCCCGGGGCCGGTGTCTCCTCCGGCGGTGCTGCCGTGCGCTCTCCTACGCGCGTGTCCGCCGGTTCATCTGAGGCGTCCCGCGATCCGTGAGGGTTCGGCCGCCCTGAGGGAGCCCCAGGTAAGCGGCGCGTCCGGCTTCCCGCTGCGGCTCTGCCGCGGGACGGGGCCCCGGAGCGGCCCCCGCCTCACGCACGCTAAATGCTGTGTAAGTCACTTTCCCACCGGCAAAAAGCACGTCAGGAGACACCTAGCATGGAGGGAATGTTAACGTGAGGAAGTAAGGCTCTTGGTGGCCTTGCCCATTTTCCATGGTTTTCTCTTGATAGACGAGAAAGCAGAGAATTTACTACCTCTCAGTGCTTTGATATAAGTAAATACTGTTGTTGGAGATGATAACCAGCTTAAGTAGCGGTTATGTGCTTAATAGTGCATTATGCTTTTTAAAAATCAAAAGTATGCATTAGCAATTTATTTTGCTTTAAGACTTATTTGCTAAAAATAAAACACGAAAAAGAAAACAAGCCCTGCAGCCTAGTGATGTGAATCTAAATCCTGATTCAGATAACTAAAATATGCTGGAGGGGAAAACTACTTTAACTACGTAGTGCATGTATAACTACTGGAATATATAACATATATGTATAAATGCTATGTATATAACTGATAGATGACTGCAACAGACCAAAATTATCTTGTTTTAGTATACAGTACCTTCTCTAACATTATGTTTTGGTTATAAAGTAGGGAAGCCAATTCCAGGATGAAACGTGAAGCATTTTTGCAAGTTGTGTCTAAAAAGTCAATTGAAGACTTCCTGCGCTACACTCAGAATCCTGTAAGTGAGCCAGTTTATACATTTATCACTCCTGGAGTCATAAGTCTCTTACAAGTGCAGAAATCATGTGATAAAGGGACAGAAACTATTTGGTACTTGCAGATATGTGGGAGTAATTGCTGTAGAAAATAAGTTCAAGTGGCACTTGAAGGAATGTAAGCTGAAAAAGTTGTGGAATCTGAAATACAAATGTTTATAAGCCAACTGATTTTTTTGATATTGGGGTGTTCCACATACCATGTTAAAAAAATAAATTATTAGTATTTGTGTAATTCTAAGCAAATATTAATTTTGTGTTGCTGAAATATTACATTGTTAAATTTCAACCCATGAAAAAGTATTGGTATATGATGAATAAGAGTTGTGTACAAACATAGCAGAATTCTGTTTCACTAGTATTTCTTCATCCATTTGATAGTTTGGGCTGTCCACTTGTTCTTTGATCCATGTTTAATTTTACTTGAATTGTTCTTTCTATCACTGAATGCTTTAGAATAGGGGTAGATTGCTCTCTCGAAAGGAAGTGTGGAGAGAACAGGGAGTTACAACAAAACATATCCCCTGAAATCTAGTATTGAAAGCTCATTCTCATATTGTGTATATATTGCATAATAATGAGAAATAATAATTTGCATTGAGGGGTTTTCCACTCACCTTCAATCTGTCTGGTGTTAAGATATAGCTGAGCTCTTCTCAACATCTTTTGCTTGCTGCCATAAATGGAATTGTCATTTCTTAAGTTTCTAATGGGTATTTTCCTGGTAGTACCTGTGCCAGGATAAAGTGGATCAGTTGACCTCAGTGTCTACAGAGGCATGAACTGATTTAATGTAGCAATCATGTTCTGTATAATAAGCTTACAGAGTTGGTCTCCCAGACACCCTTGAATCTTTCCCCAAGAAATTTGCTATTCCTTTCATTTGTGTTCCTGTATGGATGACAACTGATTTCCTCTGATTAAAATCTCCTTCCCATTTTGCCCTAAATCTGAACACTTTAACAAAAAACTATTCACTTTAGTATTCACTTGAAGTGTTTCCTTTTCAATTGATATGATTGTGTTGATTCTGCCATCTGCAATCAGTAATTTATTTTAATGTGCCATGAGCTATTTGGATTTAAAATGGTTGAGGTTTCTTTCATCCTTTAATTTTTCACCACCAATTCACAGGAGTTCTCTTGCAACAGCTTTCAGCTGTTGCCAGTATCTCTGGAAATTTTATGTCACCAGCTAAAATGAGTATGTTGATTAAAATTGTCTTCATGTCTTTGTAGCATAAGGGAGCACAAATATTCACATGACTTTTTCACTGTCTAAGCCATTCCAATTATTTTATTAATTTCCTTTTGAAACCTGCAACAATGGAGGATGTGTGACCATGTCTTGTCTTAATATGAGGATCCTCCTTTTTGGATCTCCCTTGAAAAATTCTTGATTGCTTTTCTGGAGGAGGTTGTGGTTAAATAAATCATCATTAAAGCTTCACTGCTTCCTTTAGTTTTTGTATTATATGTGGTACTTAGTTGGTGCTCTAGCCTTAGAATTTACCTCTTTTCAAAGTTCAGTTTTTAGCATCATTTCTTTCAGTGTCTGTTTTCTACCCATGCCCCAACCCCCTTTTTACTTCCCCCTTGAATTTTTCTTTTCCACACTAAATATTTAGATTAATCTGTGTCTTCTAAATTTCCAGGGCTTTGCTAATTTTCTATCAAGGTTTATCATGGGCTTTTCATTTTTTTCTTTGTAATATTTTAAAAATGTCACATTGTGGTGTTCTTCATTGAGATCTTCAGCAGGTGCTGTTAGTTTTTTCCACTAAATCCCATTCAAATTCAAAAAATATATGAATAATTTCTTAGAATAAGAATATAAGAATAATTTCTTAGACATAAAAATAGGAATCACAGATATGATTATCATTCACTGTCATCCTTTCACCTCATAGATTTTGGAATAATTCTGTTTCATATCATCCCAAAGAAAAATCTAAAAGCTCTGATCTTATTATGAGTTGATTCTTTCTGTTCAAAATGGTACAATCTTAATATCCTGTCTTTTAGGTTTGTTTGAAGTACAGGGCTGCAGAACTCCCTGTGAGGCTTTGGTTTATTGTATTTGTTTTCAGTTGTAGAATAGAATAGAAATTCTCTTATAAATATGTAACAGGATCTTTCTTCTCATACCCTTCTGAGAACTTACTGCTGCTTCTTTCATTCTTTTCAGTTTTTACCTTCGACTTTCTCTTTTTGATGCCTTGCAGTGTATCTGCAAGCTAAAAATATATTTATTTCAAGATCATGGACGTTCTCCCTCTTTGCTCTGAAGTGTTTTTGACCCAGTAAGCCTTCACTTCTGTATTGCAAATTACATCTCAGAAATTATCTGTTCTTTCTCTTGACTGGGCCTGGTCTTCCTTCTTCTCTCCTCTCTGCATGTTCCCTGTCCTAGCTCCTTCTTTGGAGCTAACAGATTCCTTGTGTCTCTAAGGTAAATTCTTGTAGCAGAATTCTTACTAGGAAATAGTTCAGATCAGCCTTGTGGTGCAGTCTCTACTGGAGGCTGATGGTGGCTTCCCTGTCAGCAGGAGGTGTGGGGTCAATGGGCTCAGGACCTGGGTTTGATGTGGGGCTTTAGGACAGGGCAGGGTGCAGAGCTCTGATGTGGGCAGATCATATCCCACATTAGTGCTGTCCCTATGGCTCTATGACTGCTACAGTTGCACTCCTTGCCTAAGGATTTACTTTCAACAGCCATCATCAATTAATATTTAAGAGAGCAAAGACATAATCAGGGACTTAAATTCTGTGCAGTTTTGAGCTTTTGAGGGTATGGAATTGCCTTCATCGTTATCAAGGGCTAAAGACTTCTGTCTTAAAAGCAGCACTCTTGCTTTGTGATAAATAGTTAATTAGCAGGAATTTTTTATGCTATTTTGAAAAAATATAACTTCTAGAAGGTATTTTATCTCTATAACTGCAGAGGAATATAAGTTAATCATTAATGTAAAAACCCAGATTAAATATACAAAATATGATGATGAAATATAAGCCACTTTGCTGATGTGAGATTTTGTGGTATCTTCTGATGATTTATAGAAAAACAAATCTGATCATTTTGACTTGAATGAGCTACTTCAAGAACTGCCAAGAAAGCAAAAAGAAGTGCTATGGCAGAGGTTGACACAGCTATTGACAGAGATCTTGATGGAGAACCCTGTGGAAACATGGCACAGGACTGGAGATGGTAACAGGGATGATGACATGGAAACTGAGATAGTTCCAGAAATGGTAAGAATCTTGTAAAATGAAAATATGATGAGTGTTTTGTGGTTTTTGGGAAGTAAAATGGAACATTTCCATAACATCTGAAAACATGCAAGGGTTATCAAATAACATCAGTTCCAAATATCACCTTTCTGCCCATTTTTGTAAATGAGTTAATGTCATTTTATTTAATGAACATCATGAAATCTAGATTTGACTGCCCCTTCCACAAATTTAGAATATATAGAATTTTTCTGACTTGGACCCTTATGTACTGCCTTCTGTGCTGTATTCTTTGTAGCCTTGAGAATACTGGGGGAAAATGTTATTTAATTTTGGGGGGAAGAAAATAAATGCAGTGGGCAAATCATTAGAGAAACCTAGAGGCTTGTAGAAAAATCAGTTATCTGTTCAGAGGCCAGTAGAATTGCACTTGGAGTGAAAGTCAGCAGATGTACACATCCCTGAGCTACACAAGACCCTGCTGGTTAGGGCCTTTTCAGCTCTGAAGTGGATGTGTGTTTGAGTGGGTTTGCTGCAGATGAGGGTTTTAGTGCAGGAATGGATGCACGTGTGTAGTCACAAAGTAACCTATTAGCTGGAGCTGAAACCCTTTTCAAACTTTTTGAAAATATGTACTTTAAAAATCTATTCTTTTGCCTCTTACTTGATAGGCCAGTATACTCCTTCTTGAAAATGGAAGCTTTGCTCTCTGTTGCTAAGGTTCATTTCTTGTTTCAATTATTTTTCTGAGTCCAAAACAAACTACAGAAGTGTTTCCTCAGCATTGCTTTCTTTCAGAAACAGACTGTAGCAGTGATCCAAGGAGTGGCAGCTGTCGTTACTGCTTCCATACCTGCAGTGGATGAAAATGTAAACTACAAAGCTCTTGTAGAATGTGTTTTTATACTAAATGGTGAGTGCTTCTCTGTACAGAATGTAGCATTTACAGAGGCTGTTTGATCTGACTGAAATCCAGCTGGCCTATGAAACAGAATTCACAGGAGAAAAGTTGGTACTGGTTTGAGTTCATATTTATGAGGTACAGAATTAAGGGAGTGTTTACCTAAAAATCAGCTGCACAATTTTGAAGTTGGAATGTAAATAGTTTTCTTTCTCCCAGCTGTTCACCCAGTGGAAGGTAACTTTGATTACCCTATGATTTATATTACTTTTAAGGAAAACTCAATATTCCATTGTCACTGATCCAAAGAGTTGGGCCAAACCTTAGAGTTGCCTAAATACTGCAGTGAGCATAAGCCATGAAAGTGTGTAAATGTGGCAGGAGGTAGCTGACACTGTGAGGTGTACTTAGTGTACTAACAGACTACTGTTTTACAGGAATGTCTTGGTTCATTGCAGTAAATAATTATTTCATTGCTCTTGTAGGTATTCTTCCTGCATTATCTGCATCTGAAAAAGTCCTACAGGATGCCATCCAACGTGTGTGTGAAATGTGGTGGGAGAAGGGACTGGAGGGGAAGGAGCAGCTGGGGAAGAGTCTGCTTGTCATTCTGCTGAGAAAAAGCCTCAATAAAGCTGCTACGGTAGGCTGAGGCTGTGTTGACTTTCAGGTTATTGTTGAATATTTCAAGAAAGATAATCCCTCCAATAAAACATTGCCTTCTCTAGAACAAGTTTTAAAGGTTTTTGGCATCAGTTTCACAAGTGAACTGGATTTTATTTTTTTTTTTGCAACCCTCTTCATCTTTTTGCTCTTTTGTCCAGTTCAATGACCAGAGTTTTTATTGCAATTAACTTTTTGTCAGCTCAGATTTTAAGTACTGCGTTCAGCTAAGCATAGAAACAGCTTTTGTGGGAAGCTTCATCTTCTCTTGCTTTTTTATCTTTCTACAAATAATTTTTCTTTCATTTTTCAAAATGTGTGAGTTACTTGGAGTATTGTGATACACATTTTTCCCACTAATCCAATGGGTGTATCCTTATGTCTTTCCCCTGTTTTTTCCTGTTAACTGCATGTGTTGTATGAAGTTTAAAAAGTGAAATGATGTGGTTTTAACATATTTTGCACAGGATGGCAATTTTCTGTACTTGAGCATATCTTCATTTGCTGGAAGTCAGAATTTCTACAGTTACAAATATTTTTCCCAGTAATGTGATGAAATGAATATTCATAATTTCACAGTCTGTAACAATGCATTTCAAGTTCATTATTTAAAATCCTTTCAATGCTGCTTTGCATTAAAATAAAGCTACTCCACTCTAATGTGGGCTTCTTCTTTCCTGTCAGGGTGCAGATATAGTTCGTGTATGGAATCTACATCAGACATTACTTTGTTTTGATTATGATTCAGATGAGAGTAATGAAGTCAAGGACATGTTGCTTCAGTGTTTTATGAGTGTAAAACACTTTAAGAAAGAAGAGGTAAGCCAGCTTTTATCTTACTGTGGTTTTGTGCCAGTGAGCTTTGGTTGCTTTTAATAGTTTTGCAGTTTGTCTTTTTTTATGGTACAGTAGATAGCAACGTGAGACAAATATGCTCTGACTCCAAGCTATAAATGGTGATACTCTGTTTCATTTGGAAAACTTGTTTCTATTCCAGACTAAAATGTGAAAGTTTATGTCTAAATCTTCAGTCCAGTTCTTTTATCTTGAGGCAATAAGAATCAAGTGCTTTGCTTCCAGTGCATTTCTCCCGATACTTAAAATCATTCCCTGGTGTAATTCTCTTCTTTTATAGCAGTTTTTGTTTTTTTCGAGACAAGTAACTGTAGCAAAATAATTTTCCTTCTAAATTATTCCATCTAGAAGATTGTGTTGCCATATTCTGTTTCAAAAGTAGCATAAAAAGAACCCAACTTTACAGAAAGTTTTGTTCAACTACATAGATTTCTCTCAGTGAACAGTTGCTGTTTTGTTGTTTTTAGATTGCACCTGTGCACCAGAATTGTGGTGTCCAAGCCTTTTTTCTGGTTAGGTGACCAGACCACCAGACTTCGAAGTTCTGACTCTTCCCTGCATGTGTAACATAGATATATTCCTTTTCCTGTGGAATATATGAACTTCTGTCATAAAATGAGCCCTGAGATTGCTGCATAATTGTGGCAGTTTAAGGATATGTCATTTTAAAAATGGAGATGGCAAAGGAATTAGGTGAAGTGTTTGATAGAGTGTGGATCCAACATCCAAATGTCTGGATACCTGCCATGAAGTTGGTGGGGTTTTTGTTACTTACATATGATATTTTAAGCTGTTTTAGTTTTAACTAAAACTATGATGTACCAAGGCAATATGAGAGGTAGGAATGGAAGAAGAGAAAATGTGGGTGGAAAGACAGCAAAGGCTTTATTGACAGAATTTACAATTAATTTTGTGTCCTTGGTGTATTTCATTTTTTGTCATCTGGAAAAAGTGTGTACTTGTGTGTGTTCTTTGTCTCAGTACTTAAAATGCATTAGCTATATTTGATTCTGTATGTTTTTTCTTCTGTAATATTTGAATACACTGTATTAATATTTCATCTTCATATAGGCACAGTAAATAATTGGTAATTATATATGTAAAATACTATCTGCTATCTAGGCTTCAGAAGCAAATTCTTGTAGTTCTTTTTTTCTTCCACATCGTGTGAGACTTTTAGTATAATGTGTTAATTACTACACAGCTTTTCTAAAGGAAGCTTGCACCTTGAATCTTTGAGTGAAACAGTATAAAAGTTGTGGGTTTGTTGTGGGTATTTTTTTATATATGGGGGTGAAAAGCAGTGGTATTCAGACTCAGTAATTAATATTTTTCCTGGCATATTAAAACTCATCCACTTTGCTCCAGAAGAATGCAGATTTGGCCCAACTTTGCACATTTTGTTTCCCTGCACAACATTTTTCTCTTGCTCTCCCAGGGATTTCTTGACATTTTATCACCTTTGCATTTCCATAGGCCCATCTCTTTCTGGGTGGATATAGAGAGCACCTTACTGCACTCTCTGCTCTGTCTGATCATTAGTGGTTTAAATCCTTAATTCTGGATTCTTCACTTTCTGGCTGGAAGGAGTGGCTGAAAGCTGCAGCTCCCAGCTGTAGCCAAAGGGCTCAGCCTTGGCCCATGGTGGGTCTGCCTTGGAGCCCGCTGGCATTGGCTCTACTGACACAGGGAAAGCTCCTGGCACAGAAACCACCTCTGCAGGCCTCCCCCACCGAGACCTTGCCATGCCAGCCCAAAACAGAAGTCACTTTACATCCTGCAGGACAGCAGTTCAAAGATCCCAGGACGGGGTTCAGTTAAATTAAGCGTCTGAAATAAATTTAGACATCTGTGCAGGAGCATAATCAGTACAGGTCCTGGGAAGGATTTGATTGCTTAAGTGAATGACCCATGCTACATTAAATGACCTAAGTTGCCTCAGACATCCATGTGGGGCTGGCACGTTAAACACTGTCATAGATCTCTGCCTTCTGGAAAACCATCTGGGCAAGTAAAATTGCTCTCTCTTTAGGGTGTGCCATATTAACCCTAGTCAGCAGAGTCAACAGAACAATTCAGCTCCATAAAACAGTAACTAAACAGCTGATCACATAAATCACTCTTTAGACAATTAACATTTCAGGGACTTAAACATCCAAATCCACATGTCTCAGATTTGAGAGCAAAAATCCAGCTTCACTATATGAACTTTCAGTACTTATCCAGAATGGGAACTGACTTGAATTTTCTTAGCTCTGCAGACAGGAGATTCAGAGTGTTCAAAGCAATTTCCTGTTGCTGTGAGGCCATTGTACTTCAGTTGCAAGTAGTTTTGTTTGGGATTTGTGTGCTGTGGGAGTTCAGTTGCAGTGGTAACACACCTCATGTATGTTCTCTAATTTCCCTTCCTGGGTCATTTCACTAATGATATATTTCTTGTAGCAACAAGAAACCAACCAACACTCCCCCAGTTTCTCTGCTGGACCTGTTTTTTGCATGCTGTATTGCTTCTTAAATGCTTGTAGTAATACAAAGTATCAACGTGATGTATTAATTGCTTTGAGTTGAAAGTGAGCTTCTATGTATCAGGCCTAATACTCCCTTGAATGCCTGCAGACTTGTTCTACAGTTCCTAAGAAAAGTAATCCTAGCTTTTATAGAGTACCTATCCCAGAGTGCAGCACCAGAGTAACTTAAGCTGCTATAACTCCAGGTTGCAATGATCCTGTGTTGCCATGGACTAGCATTCCTCTTTTCCTTTTCACATTGTAATGTTCAAGCAGAAATGTCATGTGTTGATTGAAGGAGGTAGCTGTTTTCTCCTAGTAAGATTATTTTTCAGACAGCTTAACTGTCTGGAATGGTTCATCATATGCAAGACTGAAGGAAGGGAAGAGTTAGGAATGCAGTCTATCTGTTCTAAATCAGATCAAACTGATAGAGAACTGCACATTTATAATTCATTGCAAGATCAGGGAGTTCAGTGTTTCTGCCTTCCCAGGCTGTGCTGTTCAACACACAGTAATATTTCTCTGAGGCTTATCAGGCTGCATTAGTGGAGTGATCCTCTGAATTCATCACTCTGTGATTTATGAAAACATTCTTATTCAGATGGGGTTTCCAGTCAAACAGCTGCAGAGCATGTTACTGTGTTTTAGAGGTGGGTCTGTTGTACTCGTTCCTTGCTCACCTTCTCTGTGTGCAGAACAAAGTCACATGCTCTGTGTTCACAAGCACAGCAGTACCAGACACTCAACACTCTGATACTGCATTAGTCCCAACGATGAGAAGTTCACAGATGAGAGATTCACCTATCACCAAGTTATCTCTCACAATAATGAGAACGTTGTTACCAGTAATTATTTCAGATCCATTAATCACAAGCAGCAGATTAAGCTAGAGGCACTTATCATTTTCAGGAGCAGGCTCAATCTTTTAAAACCTAAGGCTAAAAAGAATTCATTGAAAGCTATTTTTTGGCTTTTTATCATTTATCCTGCTGCTGAGGTTGTAGAAGATGAGTTTGTCCTCATCCTTGCCTTATTGAGGGAAGAACTGTAGGTCAAAACTCCCTTGACCATGTGTGACGTGCCAAGGGGACTCCTCTGTGTTTATATTAGGCCATCAAAGTTGGAGATAGAGACAACTCTCATTGGAAGGATTCCATCAGACTTGAAGCCAAAAACCTTGACATGGTATTTAGCCTTTAGGTCTTGATTTTTATGAGCTTCTGAGTTACTTCTTCACCCAAAGGCATTTCAGCTATAATTGTGCAGTTTCTGACTATGTGCTTCCATCTCCCTCCCCTACTCTGTGACTTCCATCTCCCTCCCCAACTCCAAGTGTGTCTGGCATTCTATTTTCTCTATTTTGTCTTAGGTGTGAATACAACTCTTGGTCCAGCTCTCAATGGAAGTGCCTCTGGACCTCTGCTATTTATTCAGTGACCCTTTTGCACTTCTGCCAATGTGCTCTTTACTACTGCACTTCCTTTATTAATATTTCCATTTTATTTTTAGCTAGAAAGCTGAGAGATAAAAAGTATCCTTACAACTGGCTGACTCACCCTTATGTGTGATCTGACATTTTGAAGTCTTACCCTCACCTGTAAGACAAGGCAGAGTGAAGCTGCATGTACACATACTGTATAAGGCTCCAATTCCTTGGACAGATCTTGCTGGTTCTGGAAGAGCATTGGCTTATTTCCTTCATCCACAGCCTTCCACTGCCTTTTGTTAGAAAATTCTGTTGCACGTCAGATTTGTCATTGTTCCTGACTTGCTAAAATGGAAGAAAACTAATTTGGGAAAAATAGTTTCTGTTTTCATGAATGAAGGCAGCTCCAGGAGGTTTGCAACATTACCTTTCATGTGGCAAGAGGAAAGGAATTGTCCTTGCTGACCAGAACATTTAATTTCTTCAGTGGCCCAGCTGTTCTCTGTGGCTTTGTTAAAAATACTTCTGTGTCCAGTGCTGGTAGAGTTGTGGTGTTTTATTTATGCCTTCACTGTCATTCCAGTGTCGTGCAGGGATGATATTGCACTTGGCAGAGCTCGCTGATCCAGCCTTGATGAGGGTGCTGACTGCACAGTCTGCTGTCGTTCTGGACTGCTGCTTGAAGGCACACCAAAACAGAAAGGACATTGAAAGAGTGGAGGCAGATACATGATCCACATGTTCATTTGTTTTGTGTTTTTTCTACAGTATGAATAAAACTCGTGCTTGAATTCTGTTTAATAATTAAGAATCCTAAATAGTTTTTTCCATTTCACCTATGCATTTTAAAATTAGAGATGTGATTTCCTTTGTATTTACTGATTTTTGCAGTAGCTTTTAAATTGGGTATTCTTCTGAGCTTTGAGTTCTGTTTGATTTTTCCTCTTTTTCCCTCCCCACAGGGAAGAAGACTCTTAAGTTTTTTGTTCAGCTGGAATGTAAACTTCATTAAAATGATACATGGAACTGTTAAAAACCAATTACAGTTCTTTCCAAGGTATGCATACCAGTTAGAATACTTAATTAGTAAGAGCTTGTCTAAAATCTTATCTTACTCTAAAAATACCTAGTGTATTGAAAAAATATATCAGTACCCAGAAACTCACAAATCTTCTGAATATTCCTATATTGTTTCAGCAACTTCATTTAATAGTAGCTCTGACATGCCTGGGTGTACAGTTATAGGAGCAGTAAATATTTATTTGCTGTTACCTAAAGCAAATGACTTTGGATAGAATTTGGTCTGCATTATTTCTGTGCTTGTGTGAGGGTTTAGGTCCATTTCTCCTTTTGTAAAGGGTTTCTATTTTTCCTATGAGTAATCTCTAATTTAATTTTCTAGGTTTATATATAAAGCATTCTAATAAGAAGTGGCTTGCAGGATAAATCATAGCCTGAGAACTTGGCTGATGGATGAAAAATATGGATTTTTTTTTTCTCTGTTTATTCAGTGAAATATTGCTGAAGTAATTCTATGTATTAAAATCAGAGGCTTTCTAATGCGTTCGTGAAGAATAATATATTCCTGTACATGTCTATAAAAAATTTAAGGCATTCTTTATGACATAACTGGTCAAGTATTTCTCTGAATTATTTGACTCTCCCACCATAAGAGATGTTTCAAGTATCATGTTGTAGTGCTTGGGTTCATTAATTAAGAGTTAACTTGGTAATTATGGGTGTAGACTTGAAATCAAGATAATTTCTTTTAAAATCCAATTTGATGCACAGACTTAAGAACAATATTGGTTCTTATACAAAACTTAATGTTTCACCTTTATGAATTGTACAGATATGGTTAGCATGCTTTCTTGACAGTGTTTCCTATATGTTAATAGAGCCTTGGTGGAATACGTTGCAGAAGTTTACTTCAGGGCCTGGAAGAAGGTGTCAGTAGAATGCATAGAGGTAACACTGTACTTGAAATTTCATTTGGATAGTTTTGAATTTCAAGGTGGGAAAGACTCATGATTTTCCACCACAGAGAGGTTCCTTTAACAAGCCTTAAAGAGTTTTTTTCCCTAAGGAAAGGGCCTCTTCAGCAGTGTCAAGGAGTAACTATATGTCATGCTTTGAATGTTTTCCCAACTGAGATTAGCTTGGCTGCAGTTAAACACCTTTAATTCTGCTGCTGAAATATTGGTTCACATAAATATGCATATACATATTTTTCATAAACATACCTGTTAGCTGAATTACTGAAGCTTTTATTCACTATGTGCAAGTCTGTATAGTTGATAGCTCAAGTATGTGTCTACTTTTTGTGGATTTCCATGGAAATTATTAAAGGCAAAATTACAGACCACAACAATGCTAGAGCAAAATTTCTGATACCAAAATACTCTTATTTACCCCGCTTTAAACTTCTGACAGTTGGATATATACACATATGTATATGTATATTCTGAAATTTTGAAAATCAGTTGAGACAGACTGAGGCCCCCAGCATGGAAAAATTTGGGCAAAGCAGAAGGCAAGTAAGAAATAATAGCAGATACTATTTTCAGTTGCTTATTTTAGGGAAAGATATAGTTGCTGAACAGCTACAGTACTTATTATTGTTTTATTGTGTTAACAGGAGCATGTGTGTGTTTTACTGTAGGTTATTGAATACAACTGCATTCAGGATTTCATGCATTATGGAATTCATCTTCCCAGAAGTTCTCCTGTGCATTCGAAAGTTAGAGAGGTAAGTTCCAGGAAAGCATGACGTGAGCTAGTAGCATCAAAATGATATCAGTTTCTATAAGGTAGAAAATTTCCATTTCATACTAAAATACCATACCAAGTGTGGCTGGAGTGGAAATACTTTCTTTCATAGCAGCCTGTGTGGGGCTGTTTGTGGTGTGCTGGTGGCACAGCAATGTTCTGGCTGCTGCTGAGCAGTGCCTGTGTGGTCTCAAGGCTTTCTCCTCCCCACATTTTCCCTTGGGAGTAGGCTGGGCGTGAGCAAGAAGTTGGGAGGTCACAGCTGAGACAGCTGCCCCGAATTGACCAGAAGGGTATTGCATGCCATACAACCACCATTCCCTCAGCAAACTAAAGGAAATTGGGTTTTGGGGAGGCAGCCATTGCTGGGAGGCTGGCTGAGTGTTGGTCTGCTTGTGGCAGCTGGTGAGTGGTTGCATTTGCCTCACTCCTTTGGGGATTGTTTTGGTCCTCTTTGCTTCATTTATGAAACTGTCCTTATCTTGACCCATGAACTTGCTTTTCTCTTCCAATTCTTTTTCTTCCCCACTGGGCAGGGCGTGTGTGCATGGCTGTGGGTTCTTAGCTGGTGACTAGGGTCAACCCAACACAAACAGTTAAAAAATAGCATATTCTGACAAATAGTGTTAGAAAAATTTTAGGAGGAACCTGCTTATAGTTTTGCACCAGATTTGTCTTTGCTGCTCAAAAGTAGAAGGGGATTTTCCAGAGTGCCAGAAATAGATTTTGCAGTCTGTTATCTAAGCTTTCTTTACCTGTAGAATTGACCTTTCCATAGATGATCACAGGGATGAAAAGTCATAACCTTCTTGAGGCAAACTTAGTAGACAGGTCTGAAATGAAACTTGGCTTTTTCTTTTTATTATATGTAGGGGATTTATATATGTTTACAGGGACAAGCTTTGATTCTAGTTGTCTGTCTGTAACATTCAGTCGTGAGCAGAACATTTGAAGCAGAATGAGACATGCAGAAGGCTTTTTAAGACATTTTTATTTGATCAGTGCCCCTTCCCCTCCCATGCTTTCTCCCAAATACCCAGAATCTAGAGTGTATACTGTGTGCAGTATACAGCTTGACATAGCAGTGTGCAATACTATAGTGGGGTTTTTGTTTGGGGTTGGTTTCTTAGGGGGTTTATTCTGTTTTGTTTTCTCATAGCTATAGGATTTCCTTGTCCTGTGATTCCTGATCGATGGAAAAGGCTTTTGATAGGGCATTTCATGTTTTTCAGACTCTGGGGCTTATGATCTTGAAAGAGGACAGTGAAAAAATATGTCTTTGGCCTGCAAGAGGAGTAGGTCTTGGAATGAATTTGAACTGACCACTAGAGGGTCAGCTTCTTTGCAAATTTTGTGTAATCTTGTATTCTGTTTTCCAAGATCTTCAGGGAATTATCAGTGCTGTATTGATCAAGGCCAGAAATGTTCAGAGGATGATCTTGTCTCACTTTCTGGTTAATTACCAACCTTAGAACACACTCAAATTGCTCAGTGTTTCAAAGTGAAGGAGTTCTTCATATCAAGTTACATTATGTCCTTTTTCATACTCTGCTCTGGTCTTCAACTTCCTCTTTTTTTTCTGCATAATTCAGATACAAAAAATAACAGGATTTTTAGCTAATTAAGCACTGGTTTGAGTCCCAGAGTGCTGATACTTGCTTTTCATCAATGCATAAAAAATGTATTAGGTTTGTACATGTGTATTTGGATAACTCCACTTACCAGATAAGTTCCGTTGTTCTTAACAGAGAAAAATCTTATTTATCTATAGTTCATAATTTCATGGTTTCAACGTATTTTTGCCAATTACTTTAAAAATAATTTTTTACAGTACCAAAGTTAGATGTTTCTGTGAACTTCTCTAGCCATGTTTTTTTCTTAGTTGTAGATCTTTATATAAACTTATTAACTCTATAAAGTTAAAAAATATTATATTTATTAGATTGTTTTAATTTTACTATTTTTGAGACTTCCTAATAAGATAGAGGGTCAATTAATATGTTTCATTTTATCATTTCCATAGCATGAAAACTCTGGTTTTAGATAATTATGAAATGTAACAGCTCCTTACCACTTCCTGAGTGTAGAATGTTAAAATGGCTTTGGGGCCTGTTTTATTTGTCTTTTCATAGATGCTGAGTTATTTTCATAAACAAAGTAAAGTCCGTCAAGGAGTTGAAGAAATGCTCTATAGATTGTATCAGCCCATCCTCTGGAGAGCACTAAAGGTAATTATCCTTTTTAGACATACAGCCATCTTTCTCCAGCTATTAAATTTTGAGTCCCTTCCACATCTTCTATTTTTATTATTTGCTTTTAAAATGAAATGGCCACAAAAACCAAAATGAGTATTTAACATCACAGATGTAGCTGAGTAACTTTGCAAGTTGTAATTAGGCATAGCATGCACAATAATGTTCTAATTTGTTAATATAATTTACTTGTAAAATGCACTTTTGTTTACAGGTGCCTAGAGTGCTTTCCAGGATTGCAGTTGGTATTCTTATCTTCTCAATCTGAAAATTCTGTGTAACCTTGTATTATCTTTTCCATGATCTTTAGGGAATTATCAGTGTTTTATTGATCAAAGCCAGCAATGTTCAGAGGATGGTTTAGTCTCACCTGTTGATTAATTACCTTAGAATACAGCTCAATGAATTTATTAGAGTATTAATTTAGGAAATCATTTATTCTAGTTGGATTGTATGGACATTTTTGTAAGTTAACAAAATACAGTATTCCATTCTTAAGGGAATTGCTGCCTGTCAGTGGAGAGTCATAGTCACTTGCCAAAGCCCAGGACTCAAATGTGAGACTGGACTACTCTTTGGAGGAAGAGTCTGTCAAACCTTATGAAATCTGCATACATTTATTTGGAGAAATACAAGAAAAAGTGTGTCAGGTAGGGAAAAAAAGGTTACTGATTGATTTGCAGCAAGACAACGGGAGAATTCCAGAAGTGGTTGAAATTTTTAACAGCTGCTATTCACAATTTTCACATCACTAGTGGTCCCATTGCTAGAGCAAATCATACAGTACTGCATGAAATATTTGGGTTTTTGAACTGTTGCTGTGACTCAGAATCACCAGGAGTTTAAGATACAGAACTAAGAAGGGAAGCTTATAAGTGTTCTTACTGTTATGGATTCAACTCCAAAGCTTGAAATGTCAGTTTAATTTTAGATAACCAGTTTGATGCTCCTATTTTAGCCAAATTCTTAATTTAATATAGTGAAGAACAAATTCTGTTCTTGAACACTGTTTATGAAATAGAAAGGACACACCAGGCCTCTTTACTCCTTCTTGCAAAGAGCAAAAATACTTCAGTTGTAAAAATACAATGAATTCCAGAACTGTTGATGCTAAAACTACTTAATTTCATCTCAGAAATCTTAAACTGAGAATGCATATTAGTAATGCAGTTCTCTGTTTTTTTCTTCAATTCTTGTCTCGCAAATACTTAGATAGCATGAGCTTCTCTTGGGGCTTTTACCAGCACATCTTTTATAAAAGCCTTTATGCAACTCTTAAGTTTTTATAATATAAGCCCATATGTATCTTCTTCACCTTTTTTTCATGTTCTTATTATGAAAAGCGTCATACAAACATAAAAGAGATGTACAGTGATTGGTTGTTAGTATGAGAAGATATATGGTTATAAAAACATGATTATTTAGTATAAGTAGTGATTAAGCTATTTCTTATCAAGCTGAAAAAGTCAAGAACCACTCCTCCAGGAATTCAGGAGGAAGTGACTCCTTTAAAGTGTTTAGTTGTCTTTTAAAATTTTTTTTAACATCCCACATGTTTAAATGAACATGTTCTGGGGATGCAGTGTTTTAAACAATTTGAAGTTACTTTCAGAACCTGTAAGACCAGTTAAAATTTAAAAGAAAGTTGTGAAAATTAACTGAAGAAAAAATTAAAATATTGTTTCAAAAGATTCTGAAAGTTTCTCAAAATACTACAAGCATAATGGTAAAGAAATTTTAGTAATTTAAATTACTGCAGGCTCTGGCATGGAAAAGTCAGTATGGATTAAAACAGTCCATGAATCCAAGTCTTAGGTTCTACCTCTGTGAAGACATTGTACAAGCCTGAATATGCAAATACATTTGGGATAGATTCCAGTTAATTAAAGGCAGGAATTTGAACTGTGCGTACTAAGTTCAGAATTAAAAGTGAGCTTAATGGAATTCAGTGTAATGCACTTAAAAAGTTTATGGAAATTAACTTTCTGGAATGGCTATGGTAGACAAGGTCTAGGTTATTGCACAAAACCACATTTGAATTAATTTTCACATGCAATGTTAGTGCAGAAGAGCTATTTCACCCTGAATTCACATATTATCTTGTTATGTGTTAATTCTTAAATATAGACAAGCTCAGAGTTAAAGGATTTTCTACAACTTTATAGGATACAATTAAGAATTACGGTCTTTTCACCTTTAAAATGTTTGCATTATCCATAATAAATAAAGAAGAACACAGGTCCCTAACTAAAGAATGTATGTATGTGCTTTATTTGCTTCTGTAGTATTCAATTTAAAATTCCTGGTCATTTTGTTGACTTGAAGAATTTTGAATGTTATGGTCCTAGTCCAACATATCAGGATTGGACAAGAAGAGAAACCCAAGATAGATTGTAAATGAAGTAATTGTTGTTCATTTTTTTTGTGTTTTTTTTCTGGTTTTATTTGTCATTAGTTTATTTAAGTCTAAATATTACATGGTTATTGCCATGTTTCTTTTCCCTGCCTTTGATCTCAATGTGCTTTATGACAAGGGAAAAAGAAAATTAAATTATTAGCATAATCAGGAAATTCCCTGTTTTGTCTTGCTGCTAAAATTAGGCCTACTTTGCTTGTAATATTGGGAGACTTTTTTTTTTATTGGACCCAAAATCTTGGCCAAATTCTTCCTTCCAAGTCTTTTTTCCAAGTCAGTAGAGGCTCTTAATCACTGCACTGCTCTCTTTGATAAATAAAATGTATTTTGGTGGTTTAGATTTCAGCTTTCTCCTTGAGATGCCTTGAATTTCTTAATGGCTTCATTGCCTGCTCTCTTTTTCTGTCCTTTAAGAGTCCACAGGATCAATTATCTTTCACTGAATAAGTGTCTAAATATGCACCCTTTTTGCACCTTTTTCTTTTTCCTTTTCTGCATTTGTGGCTCTACAGCCAGTAAAATATATGGTGGAGTACACTGAAAATTGTTAAATATGGTTGTGAGGCTTCCCATAGATACTTGATGAGCTGCCTGGAGCTCAGAACATGGTCCTAATACTTATGTGCAGAGATGCAGAACTGAATAAGTTATGCTCCAAGCTTTCTGGTACTTAGTTACTAAATACTATTTTCTTGAAGAAATAGACTTGAGCTTTTCAATTAAATCACCTGTCTCTTGACAAGCAAGTTAATTAATCCAGTCTGATTGAATTCAGGAGTCTTCTGTCCTGAAGAGGAGCTTTAAGGCCACCAAGAGAAATCCCAAATGCTTTTAATTTATTCAGCATTACAGAAAGCAGAAGGGCTCTGACTGTGATTCCTCAAGGTCATTGAAGCTGATGTGCTTTAAAAGCTGATTGTAACAGTAACTCAGGTTTTATTGAATGGGCAGAAATGTAAGATAAAACATTAAAACTCATATGTGACTTTGAGTTCTTCCATCCATTTATAAATTAATCTCTTCCATTTACTTAATTAAAAACACTTGTTTAAATGTTTGGAAAACAGTATTTGGCAGGATATACCTTTGGATGTTAACAGTTGGTCCTTATGGAAAAAAATATCTTTTCCTCCATTTTAACAGGCCAGAAACTCAGAAGTTCGAGCAAATGCAGCATTTTTGTTTGTTGATGCTTTTCCTGTTCGTGATCCCAGTTTTACTGCTGATGAGATGGACAGTGAAATTCAGAAACAGTTTGAAGAACTTTTTGTAAGTTTTAATGAAAGTAAAATGTTAAAAATGAAACTTTTTGTCAGAACTAGCTCAAAAAAAAAACCTGTTGATGCAATTAAAATTTATGGAATTTCTGGATAATTGTGGGGAAATAGAGGTCTGTGGCACAGAAAATATAAAAATAAACAAATATTTTAAATTTCTATAGTATGTTTTCTTCAGATGCTATACAGCACTTTAAACTCTAAAAAAGAACTATTTTGGTTTGTTATTCATCTGTGAATGAGAGATGCCTTTGAAAGATGTATGAATAATGATCTTGATCCTTACTTAACCTAGGATTGTGGGGGAGAGCATGACAGTTACTATGGAAACACTCAATGAAAGTTCAGTACTGTATTACTAAATACTTCTGAAACTGAGTATAATGGAGAGAACCTAAAAATCTCCTTACCAGTCCAGAGAATGTGCATAGTATTTTCATTAAGAAAATGTTGGGGAATTCCTGGGTATACATCAGATAATTGAATGAATTTCAAACTTGTTATATTGTTCCATAGGAACAGTGATCAGTGTAGACTCATATAAATAGAAGTCCAAAGAGTCTTAATTAAGTCACAAATGCAATACTTGATTGATTTAAAAAAAATAAATTCAAAAGTCCAATGAAAAAAGTTGGCCAATAGTTATCTTAATTTTGCTTCTGATTTAAATTTCTATGTTTTCTTCATAGTAAAATGCCTTGAGGGACTATTAATATTACAGTTCTTTTATTGTATGACAGGTTTCATAATGTCATGGAATGCATTTTGTTTATGATAGGCTCAGGGCAAACAGCAGTAGAGGCATAATAACCCATATACTCACAGTATTATTTTTCTGTTTGCTTTAGAATCTCTTAGAAGATCCTCATCCAGTTGTCCGCTCTACAGGGATACTTGGAGTTACTCAGATCATATCCAAATACTGGGAGATGATTCCTCCAACAGTTCTTGCTGATCTTTTAAAAAAGATAACTGGAGATCTGGCATGTGATATAACATCTGCTGATGTTCGATGCTCTGTTTTTAAAGTAAATGTTTTTTATCATGATTGTCATTTTTCTATTTTACTTGATGTACAGGTGTCTAGTATAAGCCACTTTAAATCAAGGAAGTTACTTGTTCTTCAAAATGTCTTAAGCAATGGAATTCCTAATGGAGGTTTTGCACATTTCATAAAAGCCACATATTTGGAAAACACAAATGTCTTAAAATAGTAACTGATTGTCTTTCTGACTCTAAGGTTTTTCAATTCCAGTTGTACACATACTGTTTCAACCCAGTAATTAACTTTTTTTTAGCTATTAGAAATGATGCTTAGACTTTAAACTATATGTAGTTCCAGGATTTCTTACATCGCTAGCTTGAAGGCATCCCAAGACGTGCATAATAAGGGTTTTGTATCCCACTTTGTGTGTCTGAGGTTTGAATGGATGAAAATAATTCCACTGTTTGTCTGGTGATGCCTCCTCCCATGCATTGCTCACTATGTTAGAAATAGTTCATCTACATCTTTCTGGCATGTGAGAAGTAACTGATAGCTTGGACAGAAAAATGAACTCCCTAAGCAGCATTTTCACTTGAAGATTTTGTGTCTGTGTCAGTTCAGCCTTAAATTGAAGCTGTCATCCTGTTAATCCTCACTTGCTGCACTACTGCTTCATGGTGGGGCTATCCTGGATAAGCAAAAAGTACTGATTTAAAAATGAATTGGGAAGAAACATGTATTTTTAATTTGAAATCAGCGTATTTTAGAGAGCTGGTGTGTCCTCAGGCAGAGGGCAAGACCATGGTCTTAGTGTAGCTCTGAAGCTGATTCAGCTGAAGTGAGTTCACTGAACACTGTTCACTGTAAATTTTCAAAGCAGATTTTACCAAAGAATATTACAAGAAACATAAGCATGCACAGTGTTTTCCCCTGCTTTAACATGAGAAGTGTCATAGTCCTCCTCAAGAATTTTTAGCTATGGATTTTTCAGCTCTACTCTTTCTGGATTTGGTTTTTGTATTTTAGTGCCTACCAATAATTTTGGACAACAAACTAAGTCACCCACTCTTGGAACAGCTCCTGCCTGCAACCAAACACAGTCTTCATGACAATTCAGAGAAGGTGCGAGTGGCTTTTGTGGAAATGCTGCTCAAAGTGAAGGCTACCAAGGCTGCTAAGGTAGGATAATGACACTTGATTAAGTAGCAACGAGACAAAATCAAGGCATTTATTTAAAAAAAAGAAAAGTACATTTTGAGACTGCTGCAGGGTTCCTAAGAAAGAAATAACCTGCTTTGCTGTGGTAATACCCTTAACATCTGTGGTATCCTGAGTGCTCTGTGAGGCCTTGTTCTCTCTGGATGGGCAGGGGAGAGAAGTGGGTTATAGCCTCAGCTACCCAACTCTTCTAAATGCCTAACACTTTAACCCAGTACCTTTTTTGCTTTGATTCTCCTATTTTTATAATGACTGTTTTTATTTTGTGAGCACATCCTTTGGATTTTGGTGTCTTTTTATAATTGTAATATATTTTGTGTTCTGCTGTGGGCTCTTATTTAGGGCAATACTGTCCAACCACAGGCATTATAGCATCTTTGAGCTCTTATTCCACTCTCTAATGTTAATAGTTTCTTACTCTCAATTTTGTATTTTAATTTAACAATGGTTTTGTTTCTTGCTAAGCCTAATAAAGACATAAAGCTATAAGAAAGCATATAAGAGGAGGGTTCTGAAGGTGGTGAAGGGTGTAGAGGGGAAGCCATACAAGGAGTGACTGAGGTCACTTTGTCAATTATTCTGAGTTTGCTGCCATTAAAGACAGAGAAAAAAGATAGGGATTTTTTAGGGGAAGGAAAGATCAGGTTTACATAAAGAAAAAAAATCCTAGTAAGTGTTAGATGTTTTTCAATAACTTCCTATTGATTTAAAAACTATAATGTGTATCTCTGCTAAGTCCTGGGATCACTTTAAACTTATTTTTTATGAGAGTTTTAATAGGGACATCCATAGCTTGACTTCACAGGATAATTATCGGTTCAAATATTTCTACTCAAGAGTAAAATAGGTTCCTTGGCATTGAAAAATACTTTTTGTTTTAATTTGAAATTGTCCAGCATAGTTATTTCAGAATCTTCTCACAAAAACTACAAATGTAGTGTTACAGCTGGAAAAGAGCTGTGTAGTCTTTCTGAATTTCATAGCATTTGATTTCTGTGTTGCAAGTAAACCAGAGCTCTGCTAAGGGATGCATTCAATATTTAGTAATGTAAAGTTTGGGATGGTTTTGTAAAGGGTGTTGATCCGTACAGGTTTTTAAGGTGTACACAATTCTTGTAGGTAGTTTGGTCCTACTTTGTCCTGTGAGGAGAATATGAAGCATGGCACATAATGACAATAATTGTATTTTATGGTGATATCCTTGTAGAGTAAATAGTTCTTCCCTGTATCTATGGAATTGCATTGGTATTGCAGGTGTATTGAACTGGAATTACTTGAACCACAGTTTTAGCAGTGAGTCAGAGATACCAGGAGATTTAAAACATCAAAACAGCAAAATAACATTATTGCAACAGAATTTGACCTCCAGTAATGTTGGTGTGAAAATAAAAAAATGCTCATGTTTTCCAGGTTGATATTTTTTATATCTGATTAGACTATTGACATGGAAATCACTTAATGAAGGTGAAGGGTTTTTCCTCTATTTTTTTTAACTCCTTTGAATATCTTTGTCTCACTTCACAAAGTTCTGGAATATCTCTCCCATGGAGCATCTCCTGTCTCGCCTTGAAGCTGACTCTCGGCCGGTGTCGCGGCGCATCGTGAACCTCCTGCTGAACTCCTTCTTCCCCAGTGCCCAGCCCGAGGATGTGTGGTGTGAGCGCTGTGTCACCCTGATCCAGATGAATCCAGCAGCAGCCAGGAAGTTCTATCAATATGCCTATGAATTCACTGCCCCCACCAATATAGGTAAAGCACAAAACCTTCTGAGCTTTTGGAATTACTGATGTCATGCTATGTAAATGCTTTTTTCTTCTTATTTCTAGAACAGTGGTGCATTGTTGCTATTTTTTGGGGGGATTTTGTATAATATTAGTTTGTAGTTTTGGAAGTTCTTGACACCAGCAATAAGCACAGCAGGCAGAGTCATCAGCTTTTTCAACAATCAGGAGATCAAAGCTTTTCATCTCTGTTCTTAGATGCTGTACTGTACATTCCAGCCCATGGTGGTACCTGGTTCTTCTGTTCCCCTTTCTCCCTACACATACCTTAAAATGATCTCAGTTGATACCTATTTTTCATGTAGAAATAGGGTAGCAAATACCCTGATGCCTTAAGTGATTTGAGATCTTCATGTGAAAGATTATATAGAAACTGAAAAAGTGTTTCCATCTGATAATCTGCATATCTGGGGTTTGTGGATCAGTATTTTCAAGTTGCTCAGAGAAAATCTAAAAAGTCCTCCTTCAGAAGGCTTCTGAAAGTTTCAGCGAAGAGGGCATGTACTGCCCAGAATGTCACTGCTTTTTAGAACAGTCCTATTGGAACAAGTAAAATCAGGAAAATTTTGTTTCAGAGGAATTCTGTTAAAACTCAGGTAATCAGCTTGGAGTGATTTGGGTAAAATGCCCAAACCATTGCCTCTCACTGATCATCTTGATAAGGTTATGAAATCACAATTATGAAATCAGCGTGTTGTACTTCCACCAGAGTGGCATAACCCTTTCAGTTTTTCTAAAGCTGAGCTCCTCATTCAGGAGTGCAGTGGTTGGGCTATGGCATCTTTGCCAAAGAATGGGAATTGACATAGGAATGAATATTGACATCGGAGGGAGCTTGTTCTTGAATGTGGGTCATTAAGTTAACAGCCATGCCAGATTAGATGTAGGAGTTGTGGGAGCTTCCTCTGATTCTGATTTGAAAAGGTGGTGGTTATTTGGAGTTTTTTTAGTATACTGTTTTAACAATAAAATTAAAGAGCCTGATGATAATGTTGTCATTTCTTCTTCATACTTGAGGATATAAAACATATTCACATTTTTTTCCATTTCCTTTACAAGGAATTTTTCTCCATGTTTTCATAGCTGTTTCTGGTTCTGTTGCTTACTTTTTAATACTGGCTTTCTAGCATTATAATTAGAAGCACTTATTACCAACATTCTTAGCAAATAGTAAATGTGTCATTTATTCTTACTCTATTTAAATATAGCTAAATTGATGCTCACTATTCGGCGCTGCTTGAATGCCTGCATCCAGAAAGCAATGAAAGAGAGTCTTCATGATAGCGGGGATGATGATAATGATGATGATGATGATGATGATGATGATGATGAAGATCGAAGTGAAAAGGAGAGCACTAGTGTAAGAAAGTCCACTCTATTCTAAATTCTGGTAACTTCTTTTCAGTGGTGCTTAATGTGAGAAGGAATATAACAGAAATGCCCTCGGGCTTCTTTAGAATTGGAAGGGGAGTACTGCCATTATTGGATTTTCATGTCCTGCAGTAGCATAAATCTGGTTAAGTAGCTAGAATAAGATAGAAGGAATATGAAGGCTATTTTAAATTAATAGTTGCCTAATTGCAGTGCTGATTATAAACTGGTTTGATTTTGCAGTTCAATTATTTTTAAAATTACCATTGCAAGAAATGTGAAGTTAAGAGAGATTAAGACTGAAGTTTGGAGTTCCTGTTCTACAGCAACCACAGTGCCTAGCATCTAGAAGGACTTCTTCTAGTGTCTTTAAAGCCTTATTTTAATTTAAATTTCTATTTGAAAATATAATGGGTAATATCCTCTAAATGTTTGTATTTCAGGTGCTGAATAATGTGTTGTCAGTAAATGATGTGGCCAGCATGGCAAGTTTGTTGGAGATCACTGTAATACTCTGGAGAAGCATCCGCAAAGCACTAGATCACAATGAAGATGCAAAAGATTATGCTATCAGGAAGTTTGCTTCTGTACTTCCTGAATATTTTAAAGTATTTCAGGTAAAGAAAGCCTAGATTTTCCTCTATTTTCTCAGTATTTTCTTCAGATGCTTTCATGTTTTATGTCTTTTATCTATTTTTATGGCATTAAGTATTCTTTTTCATTGTTGCTATAAGTTATAGACAGCAGCAATTTTCTTAGAATCCCACAAATGGGAAGAAACTGTTCTCCAACTGCAGTGTCTGACTGATGAACCATTATCTAAATAGTCAGCTCAAAAATACTTGTGCAATAAATTTCTCTCATTGTAAGGTTTTCCTAGCATTTTATTATTTTGAATGTTTCAGAACTTTTGGAAAACAGTAAATACAAATGTGCCATTGCAGAATAAATACTCAGTGTACAGTAGAGTCCACCTGCTTTCCTTACACACTGTACCACAGACTCTTCCACCAGAACCACTTCTTATGATTCAGTTGCAACTGAAACAGCTGAGGCTCTTTTTTCACTGAAAATGAGCTGGCAGAGTGCACTCACAGCCCAGAAAGCCAAACATGTCCTGCTGACCTGCTGGAGTGAGTCCAAAGGATGGCCACCAAGATGATGAGAGGGATAGAGACCTCTCCTAAATGGAAAGGCTAAAAGAATTGGGATTAAGCCTGGAAAAGAGAAGGCTTTAGGGTGACCTAATTGCAGCCTTACAGTGCTTGAAGGCAGCCTGCAATAAAGACAGAGAGGAACTTTTTACAAGGGGGTGCAATGACAGGACAAGGGAGAATGTATTCAAACTAAAATAAAGTAGGTTTAGATTAAATATAAGAAGAAATTATTTTTTGTGAGGGTGGTGAGGCACTGGCACAGGTTCTCCAGAGAAGCTTTGGATGCCCCCTCCCTGGCAGTGTTCAAGGCCAGGTTGGATAGAGTTTGGAACAACCTGGTTAAGTAGAAGATGTCCCTGCCTGTGGCAGGCTGGTTGGAGCAAGATGATATCTAAGGTCCCTTTGAACCCAAACCATTCTGTAATTCTGAGGTTTCTGCTAATTTGAATCTACACTCTAATGATCTGTTGCTTTTATTTATTTCTTTCGTTCAATATAGGCAGTTAATTAAAATCAGTCATTTTCAAATTGTCAGTCTCCTTGCTCTAATTCTTTCAGTGTTATTCTTGAGGACGATGCCATCCTGAGAATGGCCAATAGTGGCTGCTGCACCCACAGTGAATTTGGAAGGATTATGTACGGATATCTTTTTCTTAGTTGATTGCTTTTATGCTGCGGTATCCTGAAATATAGTGGCTGTTCCTGCAACTGCAACTTTGCTTTAGATAATCAGGGAGTTAAAAGCAGCTTATTGCTGCATATTATTCTGCAGCACAGATACACAAGTGCTCTGTACCCTGAAAGCATTTGGAAGTTGTCAAAGACGTTCCAAATATTTTTTTGTAGAGGATATAGTATCGTTTCTGAAAGGGTCTGTTGAACAGACAAGATATCCAGCTTTAGCAAGCAACTTCTTTGACTTTGATATTCTTACATAGTGAGTATGCAGCTTGGATCTAAGAGGACCTGTCATCGGAGGCTTAGTTCCTAAAAGTAGTGAAGCAGACTGTCTCTTTCCTGAAAAAGCTACAAATATATTTTAAAAGTTCTTTTAAAAATAAGAGCTTTAAAAAAAGGTTTTAGATCTTGGAATGGCTAAGTAGATGGTCATTTCATTTGGCTGTTTCCATGAAGCTTGGACATAGAGATAAACCATTTTTAAAGAGTTCTTAACATAGATTGGTTTCTGTATAACCTGAGTGAGATTATGTCATGGCCTAGACCATGTATTATGTCATGTTAAACGTTACCATCCTTATATAAAAATCCTTTTCTTTAGAGTCCTTTTAATAAGTTTGTCGTGTGAATGAATTTAAGGCCCTGATTGAGAAGAGTTAGATGGTGTCATGGTTGTGCAATTAAACCTTAGTCTCTGGTGGAAAAAAAAAGTGGTGTGGAGCTGCTATTTCTTCTGCAATGAGTCCTAATGGAACCATGACTATTCATGGTAGTTATTCTGGCAGTTTGTCAGAAAGTGAAGGATATGATAATTGGTAATTGACCCCCCAAAAACAGGAGTCAGACATTTCCAATTGAAAGCCACATATTGTTTTGAGTTTCTTTCAGCTCCATTTGTAGTAGAAAAGGGAAATCCTGAATTTGAGGAAAGGTAATTACAATTTTTCAGTAACGTCTTTAGTTTTGCTTGTATGTGTGCAGCTTTACGTCACACAGTGTAATTCTTTTATCCTAGGATGAGCGGTGCATGGCTCCCTTGATTATTTTGGCCTCCTTTATGCCCCCTGCTGCTATTCCTACATTCAGGTACTGTTTAGAAATCCAAAATGCAAATGACAAGAAGTTTCTTGTTGGCTGTATTTATTCATTTTTCACAATCTGATATATTAAATGCCCATTTGGGTAAATTAAGACACTAAAACTGTGGTAAATCAGTAAAATTTGTGATGTTCAAGTCTGTCTAAGTCGTTGGTGAATCCTTTTTTGTATTATGCTAAATGTTGTCTGCACTTATGGGTGTGAAGGTAATGTATCTGTCTGTCTGTTTTCTTTTAAGCTGTGGTGTGGTTTCCAGACTCAGAAATATTGACAGTGGAGCTGACCAAAGCAAATATTCTATGCTGATCGACTGCCTGTGCCACTGGGGTCAAGTGGGGCACGTTATGGAATTGGCCTGCGATTGGCTGTCTGACTCGTTCACCCCAAAAAAGGTGTGCTTATGCATATGACAGGGAATGTGGGAATTGCCAGACTGCTTTAAGGCATCATGCTTTTTTTAAATAAAATAAGACTGTATTATTCTGCTTTGAAATCAGTTCTAAAGTCAGATACTAACAGAGTTGTACTGGTTTTGTGCTTTCTTCCGATTCAGAGTACTAAATCATCTGGGCGTCGAGTTCGTATCCATGTAACACAGGAATCAAAGCCAGACTTGGCAGTTGATTACATTGAGTATTTATTGACCAATCCTGTCAATTGTGGTTTCCTCCTTTCTCTTCCTAAAAATAGACTGAAGAAGCTTTTGAAAATCCTCGGTACTGCAAAGGTAGTTTTCTCCTTATCATAAACTGCTTATAAAATCAGTGTTTAACATCATGTATTGCCTGAGGCAAACTAAAATGCCTGCAAGAACAAATAAATGAAGTTCATGATCCCCTCTCCCTTTGTAAAAAGATTTGCCTTTTGATTTGTATTTCCAATACTCTAAACTTAAGTAAAGTAGTTCAGATTTGTTTATAGATGGCAGTTTTTAACCAGCTTCTCAGTTTTAGGTGTCTCAAAATTTTTGTGGTCTAGTTTTGACTGTTTTTAAGGGACATGGCTTTTAGAATATGTGAATTAGGAGTAGTCTGAAAATCAGTTATTGCACTGAAAAATTGGAGTAATTAGAGTATGCTTGTTGCTTATTTGGGGTTGGTGCTTTGCTGTTTTCATGTTTTGTTTTTTTTTAACCTTTTGTTTAAAGCTGTTGAGTAAAGAAACATTTGACACGTGTTTCTGAAAAATATAAATGTAAACCTTGATATTTCAGAGGTTTCTTGGCTCAATTCTGAAGGGAACAGATTCTGGTGGCTGGAATCAAGCAACCAGCTTAAGAGCCTTCAGCCTCTTTTGCAGATTGACTATTCATCTTCAGCAGAAGGTATGATTATAGCTTTCCAAAATAAGCTGGAGTTACAGTTGACAGTACAAGGAAGTTCCAAAACAACTGGAGAAACAATTGGTAAACTTCCCTTTGGGTTTTTTTTTTTTTCAGTTTTCTGAAGAAGGAAAAGATCACCTTTCACTTCTGAAGGAGACAGGTGCTTGGATAAGAAGTCAAGTTGTACCCTTTATACTAGCAAGTGCTCAAGAGGATGATATTTCAAAACACAGCGAAGTTTCTGAATTAATTATCCAGGTTAGAGGATTCTTATAAAATAAATAAAACTGCTTTCAATTTTAAAAGCTGTAGGTATAGCAATTTGCAGACAAACTGCATTGGCATTTGTGTCATCACTTGCAGTATCCCTTACCCCTGATCTTGATTTGCCCTTCAAAGAAAGCATTTGATGATATAATGTGGGAGAGGTTTTAGCTAGTTCAGAATTGTTTTCTGTTGCATTTCTCTGACGTTTCATTTAAACCAAGGTGGATTTAGCACTGAGCTTTTACCAGGTTTTGGTGAAAGGAAAGATTTGGCTAATTTTGCTCCCAGTCAATGTCTTTGAACAACCCAGCTCATATATACACAGACTGATTAAAAGTTGTCACTCTGTCTATACTTCCATCTCATAATCTATTTAGTATGTAATAACCAGTGTATCTGTAGGGAAAAGCTCTTTTTGTCTGCTGATTTTAATTTTGCTATTAAAGGCAGGTAGAGATGTCATATTTTGCCTAATAAATTATAAGTGTCAATGCCTTTGATCTGAGCCTGAGTGAAAAAGAGAGGACTTATTGCCTTTTGAGAAACTATTTACTGTTGGGAAAGGGCAATTGAAGCATTTGAAAGACTGACTGAAATTCGTGCTTTCCAGAGGGTGTGTACTGAGTAACTCCAGTTTGGTAGACCAGCTCTCAATTCACACCTTGGCTAAGAGTTTGTGGCTTTATTATTTTGAGTTTTAGAATGGTTACGTTACATAAAGTTTGAGTTTCCTATAATTATGCACCTCTCTTCTAGGCCTACCTGACGGTGTGTAAAGATGTCATAATGGTGGGCCTGGGAAATGTCACGTTTCAAGCATACGTTTTAGAATTGGCTCTTCAGATTATGCAAACAGGTACCCTGTTTTGTACTAATAACAACATCTGCATTTATACTTTTCTGACTTCTCTTGTATTAGCAAGTTAGTTAATCCCTTACTTTTAAGAGTTGAAGGGAACACTGGATTCATACTTAAAATGTTCATTGGACTGTGAAAATTTCAGCTAAGGTTGCTCAGAAAAGAAATGTGTTATCTACACTTGTAAACTATCACTGTTTGTTGTATCCGAGTTTCATGCTAAGCTTGTACCTGATGAATATTACAACTTTTATATTATGGTATTTATATCTTTCTCTAGAGAGAGGTGGCTCTTGTGCTCCAGTGTTGCTGTGTATTCTAAAAGAAATTATTGAAGCTTCTTTAAATCAGAATACTGAGACAGAGGAAGTGACAAATCTTTTCCACACTCTACAGAATGTCTTTCAGAAAATTTTAGAATGTATGGCACATAGACTTAAGAAAGAACAGGAAGAAGGAATTCAGGTATCATATTACAGTTCAAAATGCTATGTAATTGCTAATGTGTAGATGACTCCATAATTTTTATGCAAAAGGGTATACTTAGACATTCTGAAGTTGTTACCTTGCTATTACCAACTGTTTGGGTAGACATGTGATGAAATTTTCAGTTAAATTTTCTAAGTTTTCTTGCTGCCAACTTTTTTGGTCATTTTTGGTCTCATCATGACAGAAGAACCAGTAAATTGCAGAACAAATGCATTCTGTTGCCAATGATTCTGGACCATGCTGTTACTTCTAGGTTGTTAATCTTACCTGCAATTATATGAATTTCCTCAATCCAGAGCAAAGGATTTGTTTATATATATGTTATGATCTTGGGGGGAGGAGAAATGTCTTTTATTATTTATTTCTTTTAGCCTGAATGATACCAACTTCAAAATAGGTGTGATGTTCTAAAATCCTTGAAAATCTCATTTCTTCACAGAAAAGTAGACTTCTTGCCTACTAAAGCGGATCCTAAGTAGTAGTGAAATGGGTGGATCACTCTGAGAAATTTGGTGATCTACTTTTCAGGACTTTTGAAAAACATTCAGTTATTTTTTGTAAGAACCACTGCTTTGTTTGTTTCTCAAATTTATGAGTAGACTTCCCAGGTGTTGCTGATTCCCTCTCTGATCCCAAGTGACTAGAATACCTCTAAAGCTTTCAATGTGTGATCTGCACTTCACAGAGAGGCTTGCTAGTGTATTTCAGTTATACTCAAGCAGTCTGAAAAAACAGGTGTGTTTTTCTGTTTGGTTTTAGTTGATTCGCTCTATTCAGATGCCTCTTGGAGAATTCATGCATGCACTGCAGTGCTGGCATTCCTCATTGCCAGCAGTTCACCAGGGTGTACTCTCCACTCTCCTGGCTGCAATAGTAGCAGAGATAAATTGTATGCTACAGAAGGTAAAGTTAATCCTGATTTTCTTTTTTCTATTTAACGCCTTTTTGCTTTTTAAGTGTTATGTTGGAACGACAGAGCTTTATTCAGAAAATTGATCTTTGTACTGCAGATGAGGATTTTTGTGTGTGTTGGCATGGAACAAACAGGAAATTATATTTGCTATAATTTCATGTTAGAGTTCATCTCTCAGATTTCTGACTACAGCTGTGGAGAAACAGACTTGTCCTGATACCTATTTCAGTATCTGCCTCTGACAGGAGAATTTAGCAGTTAGGCAGTGTTGGGGATTAATAACGTGGGTTCTGGGATATTCCCTCTGTGCTTTTGTAGTGGGTCTGGCTGGGAAGGAATCAGCTTTCCTCTCTGCAGTCCCTGTGCTGCTGTGGTTGGTATTTGTGGCCAAGACATTGTTGGGGACATACCAGTTTGTTTTGGCTGCTGCTGAGAGTGCTTTGCAGGGTGTCAATGTTTCCCTGGTTCCTTCACCTTCACTCTAAAAAAAAAGTAAGGCTGTCGGTGGGCAAGAGGCTGAGAGGGAGCACAGCTGAGACCATGGACCCAAACTGATGAAAGGCTTGTGCCACACCATGCAATGTTTTGTTCAGCAATTAGAGCTCAGGGGAAAGAGGAGGACAGGGGCTCGTTCTAAACCTACCTCACTTCATCGCACCCAGCATTAGGGAATTTCGGAAGTGAACCACTGATGTGTGACAGATTCCCATTCCCTAAATGGTCCCAGAAGGTTCTGTAGTCCTGTTTCAAAGCAGGCTGATGCCCTGCTTGGCACCGATCACTTGTGTATCACTTGTGTATTCTCTGCTTCCATACAGAGACATTTCATGTGCTGCATCTTTTTTTTTTCTTCCTTTGTTTTTTGTGCAGAGGATTTCCAAATATCTGATCTGTGTTGCTTTTGGAAAGTAAAGAAAAAGTCTCTAATGCTGAAAAGAATGTGTAGACAGGAGTTATTTCATGTTCTAAAAGTCTCAGGAACCGCAACTGTCCTTGAAGGAGAAGGAAAACATTCCCACCCCATTTTTCTAATGCGGGTAGTGTTAGAAGCAAATATGATTAGTAAGATTGGAAGCTTTTAGACCTGAAATGGAAGAGTAGAGGCTGTAGTTTTGCTGTGGGTTCTGCAAGTGTCAGAAACAGTTGCCAGAAGGAACCACAGAGCAGCTTCCAAGGTTCTGTTACAGGAGGCACTGAAGGAGACCCAGCTGCTTGCCTGCAGATGTTGATGTATCAGCTGAGAGGCTGTGGGCTGACAGGTGCCCTTTACAGATGATGCAGTCTAAACGTTTCTGGGCTTGAATATACTGGAGATTCACATTCAGAGAGTATTCATTCCAGTCACTTATCTGAGCTGGGGTTTTCCCTGCCCCCAAGTTGTTGTAAATCAAAATTCAGTTCTAACTAAGTATTTGTCATCTATTCAGAACTTTATACCAAAAAGAGCAGGTATCCAGAAAATCACTGTCACTGAAGTTACAGTTAGAAATCATGGATGCACACTTCAACTTGCAGTCACAGAGGGTTCTCTTTTGTGTTTAATAGGCTGTGCCTTATAAAGAGCAACCACCAGTGTAGTTTAATGAAACTTCTGGTGAAAGCAACTGCAGAGAGTATTTGCCTTGGTACAAGTATTGTTTATGTGGTTTAGTTTCAGTCTTTCTAATTTAAATTAGTTTTGTTTATTTGGACATAACACAGATTAAAGCTATTCAAAGAATATTTGTGAATGTTCTAATTGTTTAAGGATAGGTCCTGGTTAGTGTAATTATTGAAATACAATATTCTGCATATACATCTTTCTTGAGCTACAATGATTGTTGACATTTTTCCTTTTTAGGCTTCCAGTGAAAAAGACTTGGTTATACCAAAGACTATTTCAGATCTTCCCCCTCTTTCAAGCAGTTTAATGGCTGTCATTATGAAGTCAGTTAATGTTGTCAGGTAAATGTTTCTATGTTAATTTTTCCAAGGTTTTTGTTGCTATGGAGCAGTTTATATGTTGTCAATAAAAATTTAATTTCTAAATTCAAATTAATTTTGAAGAACTAGTTGCTTTCTAAATTTATCTGGACTATTTAATAATCCCTTTTTCTTGACATATTGCCTGTAGGGATTGATTTCTGGGGTTGATTCCATTTTTTTAACCAAGAGTGCTTCTTATTTACTGTTAATCATTATGAGTTTTTTAATTACATCTTGTTTTGCTTCTTTAATAAGATACTTATAGAGCTGAGTCCCCTCAACACAGAGATATTAAGATGAGATAAAATATTTGCCAGAAATAGAATTAATCCTTTAGTTGAACATCTCCAACAAGGTGACATGTACCTATGACTGTATGAAATTCACAACATCAAAATAGAAAGTATCTAAGTGTTAAAAGCCTCCAAAAGTGAGCTTATGTTATTTATCTTTTAATACTTAAACTGGAGGGGGAAGGGTATTTACTCTATTTAGTGAAGGCCTTAAATATCTTCTAAAATTGTCACAACTGAATTTCAATTTTTCTTAACATGACTATACACACTAGACTTGCTTTAAATTATAAAGGGCCTTAGAAATTCTATTGCTCTCCCTGATTTACCACAACTAATTCCTCTTCTTAACTTCTTCATCTGACAGGCATTGAAAATCCCTGTCTCTGCTATCATGAGGTCTTTTTTTTTCTTCTCAATCCTTCTCCAATTCTAGTTGAACTTGCAAAACAAAAGACTCCAGAGACTCCAGCAATAGTCCAAATAATCCAAATCTTGCTCTTCCATGAGGCAGCAACTCAAGGTGTTCTCTTCTAGAGAAACAATTATTTTACACATCTCTTTTCAAAAGAGATTAAGAAAATCAGTTAATTCTTGTGAAAATTTTTCTTGTAGTAATCTAGGTGAATCTTATCCATTCTTGGTGGAGAAAACTGCAAGTTTGGGCCAAATTGTTTCTGAGTACTTTGGAAAAATGTATTTTCTAGTATTTATCCTTTTAGGGCAAAGATTTAGAGATAGTTTCCATCTGGTTCTACTGGTGTCTCAGAATTGAGACTACTTATAAGGCTCTTTTATAAATCTGTATTGATAGGCCATAATCAGAGTTCAGTAGTGAATGGTTCAGTATTTCAGAAATCTTTATGTCAACATGAAAGCCTTTGATGTTACAAAATCTAATGTGAGGTTCTTCTCTGTGAGCTCAGGGTCATCTTGCTCTGAGTTTTGCAGAATCTGTTTTATTTTCAGTACTAACCAGTCAGTCTCTAGCACTGAATTTCAATCCCCTTAGAACTGATAGTACTGGGAGGCTTGGAAATATCTGTCCAATTGTGTGCATATCTTTCATTTTATTAGGGAACTATCTGTATAGGAACCAATTCCTTACCTCTGAGCCTTATATGTATTTTTAAATACCTTATTGTTCTGCTCTATTTTATCTTTGCCTGCAGGCTCATGTGACCCTTTCTCAGAAGGAGGTGGGGAAAGGCAGCTTCAGTGAGTCTTGTTAGAGGTTAATAAAATTCCAGTGTTCCTTCATGGAGGTTAAGAGTGTGCTTAGTGACCCAAACAATGATAACAGCGAAATCAGGACTCTGATCCCAGTACTATCCATTAGCAATTTAAGAGTAAGGTGAAATAGAATCAATGCTTGGTCACATTAGTCCACAATAATACAATGAAACTGAAGCAATGCATGAGCAACTTCATAATGCTTATTTCTGAAGCTAAAGATTTTTCATCTTTCTCAGCTCTTAGAAGCAATATTTGAATTTCTGTAAAACGTTTTTACTGAATTGGTTCTTAACTGCATATGTCATTTTGATATCTTAGCACAATAAAAGCCTGAAGAACAATCGAAGTCAGAACTGGCAATGTATGATGTTCAGTTTTCATAACAGATAATAGTATTGCTAAAGCTTTTTAGAAATATGTTAGGGAAGGTTTCTGTAACATTCTGCTCTCAGTTTTCCCTTCAGTTCTTCACAGAGCATTTTACTTTGTGCTCTGAGGAGTATCAGGATTATGGATCTCTTCCATCTCCTGTTTTATTCCTCTTGTTCTTTTTTTCTCCAGTTTTGAGAATTGCTTCTAGGTTAAACTTGGGATTTTTACCACAAATACTAATGACCAGTTAGTTTCCATTCTGTGGTATTGACTTATTCCCTACTGCAGTTTAGTTTGGTTGCAGGACCCCATCTGAGACTCTCATTTTATTTTTCTTACCTTGACATATATCCCAAAACACCACTAGAGTTTGCTGGCAATACTTACATCTCTTGCTAGAAGTCACAAAATCTCTTAAGCTACATATTGAGTTAGTATTTTACAAGGAGGTGCTGTCATGGTTCTGTTTTTCTGTCCGTATTTTCAGTAACTAGGATGTTGCTGGAAGTGTTTCAGAGCATTGTTTAGTTATAAATTATCTTCACTGAGTTGTAATTGGAAAAGCATATATTTTAATATTTATGAGAAACACATTTAAGGTCAAAATGTTAATTAAGCCAGAGTAGGTACTAGCAAACCAATAGAGTCATAGAATATATTTTTTCAAACTTCAGTAGAAATTTGAGTTAGAAATTTCAGTACAAATTTTATTAATTAAATTCCAGTAGAACCAGTAGTTTTTTCATGGATTGACTTTGCTAAAATATACCACAAGCTCTTCACTGTTCTCAACAGCCACTTTTTCTGTTTGCAGACTTTTTTATTGTCTTCCCAAGCAATTTACCATGCTTTGATATTCTCAGATCCAGGGGCAGCACATAGTTTTCAGTTACCCAGTCACACTGCTTTGTCCTGCATAGTATCTTTGAAGCTGTGGTGGCAAACTAGCATAATTACAAACATGTTCTGTTCAGTTCTATTTTGAAAGAAATGTGGTTTATAACATATTTTTTTTTATTTTTTTCCTTAGGTCAATTTTAAATGAATTAATGGAGTGCATTCTCTCTAAAGAAATTGAAGGGATTTTTAGTCTAACTGCTGCTGTCTGCATTGTGATTATAATTAAAGGTCAGTTAAAACATCTTTGTCCTTTTTCCATCTTTCTTTTTATGTACTACATTGAAGTACACAGTAATTAATCCAGGACAGTGAAAATCCAATTTAATATCTGATCTTCCATTAAGCAATATTTTATGTTGAATGTTATTATCTGAAAATATGGAAGGGTGGGGTTGTTTTTTGATAAATTATTATTTTGTCCAACATTTCAACTCATTTCAAATAGGTAAGCACAAAACTTCACTTCTAAAGGATATTGCACCTGCCATTCAAACGAAGCTAATAATGTACAAGGATACTGCCACAGGAGAATCCAGCAGCACTGAAAGGTGGGTGTACTGTAGGAAAGGAGCACTGAGCTCTCTGATCCCCTCTCTGCAATAATTGTCTGTGTTCTGTACTTACATAATACTGTTAGAGTGTTCTGAGTGATTGATGGCAAGGTTTAAAATACTGGGGGGGGAAAGTGGGAGGTATTGAGCCCAGCACAGTATTAAATTTCCTGCCCTTGTATCTGCTGTGATTGCAATCTTTACATATTTAGCTTCAGGCTTTTTTCATTTAATTTGAATGTGTTATCACTTGATCCTGTATATTGAAGGATTCACTTCTGAAATCCAGGTCTGTTTGCAGCAGGGGTAGAACAAAGCAAATAGTCCAGTTCCTATTTCTTATTACTAGAAGATTTTTCTCCCACTTTGGCATTAGGCATAGGAATCCAAATCTATGCAGGCAGTAAAAATTAACTGAATATAACAATGTCTTTGAGACCTTTCCACAGGTGATTTTATTTTGCTCTTTTTGTTGAAGGGGGATTTCAAGTATCATATCTTGTGTATCCTTTGGGAAAAGTTTTTTGAAAGTGATTGGCTGCATTGTATTTGCAACCAGTTATCTCAGGCCTATCGAGAGAATGATGCTTTAGCTTCTAGTGTCTCAAATTTGCTTAAGTCTTAAAATTTGTGAGCATCTGATTTCTAGTTAGCCTAGTTATTGAACTGCCCATGGAGGCAAAAAGTGTGCAAAGGAGATATTATAAGCACAAATACAGAATGTGAAGAAACCAGACTGGGGTTATGGGCATTAATCCAGAATTACTGAGAAAGTTTGCAATGCACCACAGAGGCATGAACATGCAAAGCCCCTTGCAGTCTTTCATTCTTCAGACTGTGAAGAAAAATGAAAGTGATCCTTAGTGATCACTTACATTGAATCAAACAATGGATGTAGACAGACTTTAAAATAAAGAAACCAAACCAGAGACTCCCAAACAGGCCAAAAAGCCCATTGTGTAGGAACCTCATTGTATAGGAGCTTCATTTACTCAGTTTCTTGCACAGCTCTCCTAGCCTGAGCACACATCCCCATTGTGCTCTTATGGATCCTTGGCCTGAGGCACGTTGTTCCTGGCATTTTAGTGACTTGACATAGACATTGGTGGCTGAGCTGTGCCTCCATGCAGAGGATGGTGCTCTGGGTCCCTTCCAGTACCTGAAAGAAGCCTGCAGGAAAGCTGGAGAGTTGCTTAGGTCAAGAGCTAGCTTAGAAACTAAATCAAACACAAATAAACAAAACCCCATTCTTTTCCTCATGAAATTACTTTACAATGGGTTGCCAAGTGTCCTACTAGAACATTTTTAACAATAATAATAATAATAATTATCTGGAAAGGAAGGAGAGCGGCGGGGTATCGTGTTTCAGTTTGCACTTCTTCTAATCAAGACAGTAGAAAAAGCTGTGAAATTAAAGTGAATCTTAACATGATTAAATAAATAGGCACATTAAAGTGAATAATTGCTGCCACTTGAGAGCACTAGTGACTATAAATTTCAGTGAGAACACAGATAATTGCTTTATGAATCTGTATGATTGTCTCTGCCCAGTGAACTGGGACAAATCAACCTGTGTGTTGGGGCAGATGAAGAGTATAAGATGCTACACAGTGTTTTAATTTTGTGATATATGAGTGGCTACCTTTGTATAATAGCAATCCAGGAGGCAGTTGCAGACAAAATTCAAGGGTTAGGGATATGAATATGATAATGTTTTTCTATGAATTGGAACTTCACACCATGATAAAATTCAGAAGCTATCATACAGCTTTGCAGAATTTGGGGGGATTTCATATTTGTACAGTTATGCTGGGGAATTTTTCCCTCCAGAAGGGTAAAATAATTGATTCTGGAAAGAGGTTTGGAGGAAGTTCTGCAGTGATCAGGTTTTGCAGGATGAATTGAAGTGTGTTTGCAGTCTCACAGCCAAGACAGAACGTCAGACTGGGCCAGGCCTCTGGTGGCTTCTGATGTGCCATTTGTAGTGCTCTGCTGCTTGTTGCTAATGTAGCTAAAATGTGATTACACATGTTCTAAAGCTTGCCCTATTGTTTGTAAACTATTTTATCATCCTGTTCTGCTTACCAAACACCAAATTTTAGTTATGGTATGCTGCAAGCTAGATCTCTTGTCATTAATTTGAAGGAGTCCTCTAACACACATTACTGTGCTGCTGCTGGCTAAAATACTGGGTTTAACTCATTCTTAATAATATTACTATTTTTTGCTTCTGAATGCATTATCTCCTAATAACTCCTTGAGGGATTATTTTATTCAATACCCAGGTATACCAGGAAATGGTGACATTCTTTAATTTCCCAAGAGAACTGGTATTCTGTGCCAGCATCTTAACTTCAGACTTAGGAGTAATCTCTTACATATTAGCAATGAAAGAAAAAAGTAAAAAAGCTGTCTGGTGTGGTAATTAAGGTGCTGCCCTTATACAAGGAATTGGTGCACTAATTCAGAAGCAAAACTTTTCACTGCAATTTACTTTTCCCTCTTCAGCTGAGCTAGTGGTTTCAGATAGTCCTGTGGGTCTTTATTTTAAAAATGCTGTTCAGTGCATTTAAAAATTCTGGACAACATACTGTGTATTGAGAGAATTTCCTCAAGAGTAATGGCACACATATTAGTTTATAAGATGCAAATATTTATGCCTAACAAAAAATTGCAGATAAACCATTTGGAGGCAAGAGAAAAATGTCTCACATTCTGTAAAACCTAATGTGCTATAGGATAATAACTTTTACATAATACTGTGTATTTACTTGATTTAACATTTTGATATATGAATATTAGAATTTAAATTTAGCTAATGGCTGTGCTGAATTTTTTTTTTTAGTATTATCATTTAGCTAGTTCCCAAATTCATAATTGCACTCCCATTGCATCTGTAAATTATGGCCCTTGAATTGTTTTGGCATATAACTCTGGGTGTGATTTCTCTGCCTCTCATCTTTAAGTTCCCTAGAAAGGTACTTGGTAAAATTGACTTCAGCTTGTCTGGGAGGAGCAGAGTTATCCCAGGTGATGGCTTTTGGCCAACGTGCCAATGGTCCCACATGACAAATCCATCGGGTTTTTAGCCTTAAACTGTAAGGAAATAAAATTTCTACAAAGCAGCATTGTGCCTAAAGGCACAGAACTTAACTAATTATCCTACTTCTGTAGTACCTTGTAACACTACCTTTAGTTGACACTGGAGTTTCATCCTGGCTTAAAGGCTGTGGCACTGCAGAGAGGAGCGTGAGACTGGAGATCAGAGTCGCAGCGGGACCGAGAGGAGCGTGAGGGCAGCTCAGGAGGCAGCTGCTAGTAAGGATAACAGCAAAAGCTCGGGCTTGGAAAACAGTTGTCATGGGAAGAAAAATTGTAAAGACTGAAGAGTGAGGGAGAAATCAGGAAAGTAAAAGAATGAAAAGTGGTCTTAGAATGAATTACCCGTAAAGGATTTCTCTGTTTTGTTTGAACAAAGGAGTAACAATGCTGTGCAGAAAACGAGTGGGTTCTTTAACTAGATGATGAAATATTAGAAAATGTGCTTGAATTGACATAGTAATTTAAACTGGTTTGCTGTTGGTTATTCTAATGACAGAGATGATCAGGAGAAAATGGAAAAGTTGAAAGAAAAAAGAATCCAGCTATTTCAAAAGTAATTTCTAAAGGCATTTTAATAAACTAATGTGGACTAACTGGTCAAAGAATTCATGTGGTAGCTGGACTCTAAGAATCAAATAGTTGAGGATTGATTTGGCATTTAGCATTTCTAATTCTGTTATGCATTGTTTTATGGCATTTCAGATTCCTGTATGAATCATCTCTGAAAATTTTGGATGAGTTTTTGAATCCTTGACCACAAAGAAGCTTTTGTCGTGAAAATTGAGAGAAGATGTATTGCTTTGTAAAAAACTTACCTTGTAAATTTATTAATTGCTTAAGATTATTTTCTGTTATTCTGTACATTTAAAGTAAGCAAATGTATAAAAGTGTATATAGACATTATGTAATAATAAAGATTTTTCAACAGCTGCAAAGGGGTTGCTCTGTATACAAATGTCTTCTTGAGGGGAGTGCAAAATCAGTATTTTTGTATCTTTGTTTTTGTAAAACAGATAATAATTGTATCATAGATACTCCATTCTTGATTAAGACAGGCTCTTCATTCTTGATTAAAATTTGTGCAAAGCTGTACCTCCCATCTGTCTAAACAAGCATCAACTCTGCTGGTTTTCTTTCTGTGGTAAGAGACTGTAAGGTTTTTTCAATATCTGCTGTCAGTGCAAACATCAGACCCATACCTGGGTTGATATATAAAGCTTCCTTACTGGATAAAAGCTGTTTTACCTGGAATATTGATATTTAAAAGCAATACCATTCTTAATAAACTGGCAAGCTTTGCAACAGGATAGTCAGTGTGTGCATGGATTTATGAGTTCCAGATTTACTTCACCCACAAGAGTGGCCTGACCAAAGGAACTAATGCTGCCCCAGCAGGTAGCTGCAAATCTGCCAACTGTTTATCTATCAGCATCTTTATAAAAACTGTGTTCTTTGGCCTTCATTCTTCTACATCTGTTAACAGGCAGGTGTTCCGGTAATGACCTTTTAAATCTTCTGATTATACAAATTACTCAATGAATATGTAAATAAGTTTCTTTTTTCTGCTTCTCATTCTCTCAGTATTTGCTCATATCATTAGATTAGAAAATAATCCAGATTTACTGCCTTGTTTTTCCTCAGTGTATAGCTTTGGTTTTTTCCTGGAATTCATGGTTACATCAATATAAGAAATGTGGATTTCCTTTGAAGAACTCAGGTGATACTGCTAGGTAGGGTAAAATATTTAAAGATTAACCTTTGTCTTCCTGATGGCTGATACTCAAGTGATTCTTAAGAGGGTTGAAATAATTTTCTGGTAGTCCTGCAGCTGGTAAATGTATTTCAGCTCAATTTCTAGTCCAGCTCTACTAAAATGCTCTGCCATGAAAAATCATTGGCTTTCTGCAACACAAATAATGGTGGTGGCATTCCTTGAGTCAAGGTCTGTCAGGGCTTTGTCCTTAGGCCTTTGTGGCAAATTTCACAAGAATATTGGAGGAGTTCTGTGTTTCACTTGCTGTTCTCATTGCAAACCTTAATCTTGCAAAACTTTAAGTCTACATTCTCCTTCTGTTTGGAAGAGACAAATAAATAGGACACTTCTTAAGCTGTTATCTTTTGTAAACCTGTAAAACAGATTTGTTTCATCTTATTAATCAAAAGTGCTGTTGGGGAAGAAGTGTTGTTCTTTGGGTGTGTTTGAAAACTTCCCTTAATTTTAGGGATCTCTTCAGCTTTTTGAAGAAGTTGAACCTCACTTTGATTAATAAAATTGCTTGAAAAATGAGCAAGAAAACAACAGTCTATGACGCTCCTTTGGGCACTGTCAGGTGCTGGTGATGAAGAGCCGCCCGCAGAAGAAACGTTCTGGACACAGTTGTACTTGTGAGGGCAATGTCAGGAGCTCTTCCCTTTGTGCATATGCATTCAGGATCAATGAGACTGAAAAAATCAATAACTTTGAACTGCTTTCAGTAATCAACATTGTTTGTAAGGACTTGGGCCCTTTTTGTAATGACAGGGTTCATTTGCTTTGTTGTCTGGATGGGAAACAAAACTCTGCATCTGCCACCTATCACAGCTTCAGCTTGTGAGCTAAGGAAAACCAGGAGAAATTCTCAAGCTTCTTCCTTAGCAAATAAGTGTCTTCAGGTATGGATCCAAGCACAAGCCTTCAGAATAGTCAGGGAAGTAAAAAAAAATCCACCTTGCACCTGTTGTTTACTTCATGAGAGCTGCAGCTCACTTTATATTTAAACTCCCATATGCTGCTCTCAAGTTTTCTGAGGTCTTTTGACTTTCAGAAGGAAATCAGGCTAATTTTGACCAAATCTTTCACCTTACCTGAAGGATGCTTAGTGACAGACACTCCTAATAATGACTGTGATGTGAAACCATGACTCAGAGCAGTGAACTTTCCATGTTCTTTGCTGATCTGCTCCAGACCAAGACCATTGCAGAGTCCAGCTGTGCCTGTGCCAGGAGCCCCCGCTGTGGCAGCTGCCCGTGTCTGAGAGAAGAGCGTGGTTTAGGATTGGCACCTGGACAAGCAGCTGGCCAAGGGCAGCTTTCAGGAACAGCTGCAGAGCTTTCCACTGGAGGCCAGCAGTTCTTCAGGTTCATTAAGCCCTTGCAAATAGGCACAGATCTTGCCTAATTGCTCTGGATAAGAATTCTTGGTCCTGGCCTCTGTGCCTGTTTGTCTGAGCATGACCTAAGCCAGAGCCCCAGGTTTCCACCAGTGCTGTATCACTTTGGCTTTCATTTACTCAGCAGTCAGTGGGGGGGTTTCACTTGGTCAGGGTGTTCAGCATAGATGTGTTCTGGCTCTTCTCTAACCAGAGTCCTTTGTCTCTCCGGTTCCATATCATGGTTCTAGCAAAGTTGCAAAAATGATATGCTGTGGCACTGAGGAAATTTCACTCTCTGTTGTATCTGTCACCAGTGTTTGAAAACAGTGTGGCAGTAGGAGTTCTGTTACTTTTATTTTGTTACTGTTCATGACTCTAGTAAGCAGAAACTGTTACCAATATTTTTCTCTTGTGTCATTCTTTTTAACCAGAGGATCACATTTTCTTAGCAAAATAACTTGATTCTCAAACACATGATGTGACAATTGTTTTTTTCATGGTGCTTTCATTACTTAAAATGACAATTTTCTAGATTCTTCCTATGTAAAATTCTAGCATTTTGTTTTATACTGTTGACTTGTCCCAGTTTCAAATATATGTTCAAACTTCATTAGTTCATGCTTATTTTTTGTGCTGTCATTAATGAAAATATTAAATAAGATGCTTTTCCAAAACATCATTAGTAATTCCTTTTCAGCCTAATCTAGTTCCCTCTTCCGTTCAGTTGGTTCCTTAACCATCTTACTACACCTACAATAAATCCTTGTCTTGGGTTAATACATTTTTATTATGCTGCAGTAGCAGATGCTCTGCTGTAAAGCCTTATGTTTCAAGCAGGTACATTTTAGCAGTTCTTGCTGGAGAGGTGCCTGGATCCTGTATGACCCCATGCCCACATCAAAGGACACAGAGGATAAAGCCAGCCCAGCCTCCTTCAGAGTTCTCTGCAATGTGTAATGACGTGTGCTTCCTGCCTTTTGGGGTAATTATTAAACATTTAGGTAAACTGCGTTAGCTTCCATCTGAATAAAAAATATTGATTTGGCTTTTTTATTTCTTGTCATTGTTTCCTAGTGTTGGCATCCTTACTTACCCATTGCCTAAAACTGTACCTAAGCACGAGCTTCTTAGTGAGAAATTCAGGCTTCATGCACAGGCCTTTCTGAAATCTTGCCATGGTTATTAAAAAAAGGTGTTTGCAACTTTATTTTCTCAGAACAGCCTCTACAGGAAAAATACAGCATCTCTAAGAGCCTACAAATTCAATTAGACCAATCTAGGTCAGTCCTTAGAAACAAAACAAAACAAAAATGAAAACCCAAAGTAACTCTACTTCCTGCTCTAGTTCTGGCTATTTAGGGACAGTGTGACTGTCCTGCATTGGAGGAAAAGCTCCTTTGACAAGATCGGCTCCTTTTACTGATCACGCTGACAAAAACTGTGTCCTTTCTTCCACCAGCCTCCAAAGGCTTTTACTCAGTATTTTCTCAGTTCTGCATAAAGAGAAGTTCTAAGGCTTGATCTGTATTTAAAAGTGGTCCTTTTTAAAAGGGGATCATTCTTCCTGACAAAAATCATTGCTTTCTCTTTTGTCCCCAGTTTCCCTCTCATGGGCTGCTCTCCTGGTCTGCAGGACAGTGGTTTTCATGGGTCTGTCCCCCCATGATGTGTAAATCACTTCTTTCCCAGTGCCTGAGCTTGTCATTGGGCACAGCAGATGAGTTTGCCTCGTGTACAAGAGCTGCTGGGAAATGTGCAATGACCACAACAACCTATATTCGAACTCAAAGACCATAGCAAAAATGTCTGAGATGGAGATTGCATGGTGCCCTCTATGTCCCAAGAACCTGATTTTAAATTAAAGAAGTTAAAGGTGAGTTTACCCTATTCCAGGTCAGAATTTTTTCCTTTTGTGTCTTCTATTGTGACTCCTATTGTCTGAATTTTAAAAGCTAATGTTATGCTAGGGCTCAAAAAGAATACAAAACCAGTCTACGTGCCATGAAATTGAGAACTGTTTGATGCAAGAGCTCAAGGATCTGATTACAGCCTCCTGGTTCCCTGATTTGATCTACACTGGAATTGACAGCAAACTTTGGTTCCTAAGCCATCCATCACAGGTCAGCCAGACTCTGGGGGATTCTTATCTTCCCAGTTGAGATCACAGAGCCTTAAACTGCCTGAGTAGCACATAGAGATCAGGGAACCTTGCCTGTTTTTAATTTATCAGTGGATCATGATGCATTGATTGAATGCTTAAAAGCAGGCCTGTTCCAGGGTGATCTAATATTAGAAAGCACTCTGTGCTATCTGATGAGACTCTCCTGGGCAATTAGCACATCTGAACAGGTGTGATGCTTTTGACTCTGGAAATAAACTGACTGGGAAAAAATACATGGAACCATTTTTTTGGTTGGTTGGGGTTTTTTTTGTTGATTTTTTTTGATTGTTTGTTTTAATTATAGTGAGAGGGAAGCAAATATTTTTTTATTCATAAACCTGTTTGTGAAGACCATATTTGTTCTCTTGGCTCTCAAGCTTCCTATTGTAGTTCCAGTTTAGGACAGCTCTTTTATCTCTAATTTTATTCATCTGCTTATGAAAGAAAATGCCAGTTACAAGTTTATTTTTGTCTTGGTATTTTTTCTAATTGTGTTTAATGTAATTCCTGCCAGTAGAATTTTGTCCCTTTACCATTTTTTCACCATGGTTTTTCTTTTTTCATTGGCAGCCTAGATGAAATGATAGAATATTAAGTATCCATCACACACCTCAGAGCAAGACTCTTGTTCATCTGTTTATGTACCTCTTCGTCATGCACAGTAGAAACTCTCTTTTACAGAGCAGAAAAGTTAATGAGAAATGCCCAGCCTAGGAGGGAGATTCCCTAGAGAATCAAAGTAGGTATTTTTGTTTGGTTTTTGATGCTCCATTGGAACACTGAACTACAACAGGGAGCAACAGGTGGGCTTTTAAAGTAGTGATTCAGAACAGAATAAGAGCCTTGTCTTTTCTATTATTCAACTTTTAATACTTTCTCCAAAGCCATGATTTTTCTCAACATAATCTTGTACTTGCAGAGACACATAATGTAATTTCACTGTAGTCTAAACAATGTTCCTCTCCCCAGCTGTCATTACCATGAACTTTCCCTATCTTTTTTTTTCAAGATCACAGCATATTCTCAAAAAGTGACCTTCCGTTAAAAGAAATGCATCATAGGCCCAAGCAGTCTTGTACTCTGAGATATCAGAATGCTTTCAGCAAGACTTCCTAATTTTTAACTGGAAATTATGTGCTTACTTTGTTTTTTATTCATTTTTAGCTATTCAAAATAACCCATGTAAATAAGCATTGTTATAAAACTGCAGTGAAAAGGGTCTGAGCTCAGTTGCTCCTGCTCCATTCTGGGTTGCTATCTAATATATTGGTCAATTCTACATTTCCTTTGCCCTGTACCTACCAGGAGGAAAATATCCTGAAGCTTATAGACACACTGCAGCTATCACAAATATTCTAACCTCTGGGCAACCACCAAGTTTACTTCTGTGTTTTACAGTAAGCAGGACAATGTTCCCTGGATAGAACATTGAGGATGAGCTTACCCCCAAGGCAGATTGTCTCCAGTAACAGGCAGCCAAAGTGAGGAGAGATGCTGGAGAAAAGAATAAAGGGGAGCTCAGGTGACTTCTTGACAATTTGCTGTCCCACACTTCCTTTCACCAGCACAGCAAGGGGCTGAAAAATGCAAGAATCTGCACTTTGTGAAACCAGATCCTCCCTCGTATGTTTTCAGGATGAGAGGAATGGCCTCAAACTGTGCCAGGTGAGGTTTAGATTGGATATTAGGATCACTTTCTTCACTGAAAGGGTGGTTAACCATTTGAATAGGCTGCCCAGGGAAGGGATGAAATCACCATCACTGAAAGTGTTCAAAAGACGTGTGGATGTGTTGCTTGGGGATATGGTTTTGTGGCAAACACAGGGTTGCTGGGTTGACAGTTAGATTCAATGATCTTGGAGGTATTTTCCAACCTTAAAGATTCCATGATTCTTTGAAACACATGAAGACATGGTTTAAGAGTGTTATTAGAGCTGAAATTTCAGGCACTCAAAAGTCAAGTGAAGGCATGCACAGCTTAAATCTCTCCTGTGATTATGTGTCAAGTGACACATCTTCAATCACGTTAAGAGAAGTTACTCATTCCACACGAACTGTTCCCTGTACCTGCTCCATGGATCATGCAAAGCCCTTGCTGATGATGACACAGCAAATGGTCAGTGCTTTTATCCCCTCATGGTTCAGCACACAGCTGCTCACTGAGCCTGCTGCCTGCTGTGCATCCCCAGCTCCTGCAGTGGCATTACTATGGCACTGCTCACAGCACTCCCTGAATTTCACAGTGATTCATGTCTCTTTCTGGCTCCCTGTAGGTTTACTTATCACCATCTTAAAAATGCACAGTGACATTAAGGTAAAAATTTCCATGGATTTTCTTGTTTGCCAGGTTATAACACTTGTTTCCTCGAGACACCCATCTCCAGCTGTGGGTGCTCAGCACTGGAAGCAGGCTGCAGGTTCTGAGTCAGGTACAGCAAGTGGGAGACACATAACCAGCTTCAATCAACTACAGGTCAATTCTTTCAGAATGACAAAGTGCAGTAATCTCACTCATCCTTTAATTGAGTACAAGAGGAGTGGGTATCCCAGGGGATAGTTACTTGTAAAATCCATTCACCAAGTATCAAGTCTTACAGATTAGCAAAACTGGATGAAAAAAGAATTTTTAAACTGTTTTTGAACTCCCTCCCATTAAAAGAACCTAATTAATTTTAAAAATTGTCTCCCTATTGACATTTCAAATCAATTTTGATCAATGGCAATCAAATCTAATTATTCATTGCACACCTAAGGGTTTCAAGATGGTTTTGAACAAGAGCCTATTATCAAAAAACATTACAGTTGTCTAATCCTTTCACTTGAATCATAGTGTGCTCAGACAGCAATTTTTTAAGCTGTGCTGAGGCCTCTAGATGCCCATGAAAATTAGCAGAGATTCATGTGGTTTTGTCTGAGAGACTACAAAACAGACAAGTCCAGCTCAGCCTGTGCTGGACTGAGGTGACAGTGGGTATTAGCAGGAAATACAGCCTTTCTCAGTCAAAAGGGACCAGCTCCAGAGCACCTCAGTCACCTGTGCTTGTTCTCACAGAGGCCATCCCTCTCCCAGGGAAGCCCAAATTCCCTTTTGTAGCTTGACTCCAATATAAAGATGTGAGAATGGCCTCAGAGTTGGATTCATCAGTTACTGTAGCCCTGCCTTGAGACACCAGGGGTCTGTTCTTCGCAGGTTCTGGACATCCACACATTGTTACTTCACTCCACCTTTCCCTTCTCTTCAACAACTTCACACCAGCAGCTTCAGCAAACTTTTTCCTGTAGGTATCACAATCAGTGGTATTTGAACAAGTCAGCTAGAATTTTAGATGAGGCTTAAATGAATTTGGGTTCAATCCAGACCTGCAAATGCCTACATTAACAGAAGCTGCTTCTCCAGCATCCCTAGCAAACCAGCAGGAGAGATTATGGAAATTTTCCTCACACATGCACACTGAAGTGGCTGGTCTGTTACCAAGGCTTCTTACAGCCTTGGAAGTCAGCCCTGAGCACTCATATACAAAGATGTTTAGGTCTTCAGTTAATGTAAGTCACATCTGCTATTCTCACTGGTAATTTTCTCTAGCTGCATTTCATCTCTTAGGCCTTGTACATTCCACTTTAGGCTCATTTCCAGAAACACATAAAAACCATTATCATTCAGTTACAGCACAGGGAATAAAACACGGGCTCACATCTTAGCAGTCATAACTAAAATCAACCTACTTTTTTTTTTTTTTCACTTTTTAAACTTCATCAGTCATGCACTTGCACTGTTCTCTAGAATTTTTCCTTCTGGCTCTGTATTGAACTCCTCTTCTTCAGTGATGCTGAAATATCTAGAGTAAAACTTTGAGTGTGCACCAGAGCAGAGGCATTTTCTAATACAATTTTTGGAAACAAGAAAAAAAAAAAGCTTTAACATAGCTGAGAACAGCCAGACAACATAATTCTTAGATATAACAGAATTACTATGATATTCATAAAGTTAATCATACCACTATCTTCCATCAAGCAGTCTGATATTTTCTAGTCCCTGCAAATATTTATTTTAATGCTAAACTGTATTCAGTATGAATGAATTAAAAATTTCTAAGGCTCTGCTAGTTTTATAGACATTAAATAAAAAAATACTGAAAATCGGTAATTTCTGTATCAACATGCTAAAATCCTCTCAAATACTTTTAGTTACACTATGAATTATTCACCAATTGAAAAAGACCACAATCACTGCTGATATGACCTTGGACTATACATTTTCACACCAATTAAAGAATTTTCCCTTGAGGAACTTTCTATTTCTTGTCCTAAAACTTTGTCCCTGAATTCAGAATACAACCACCAAACTTTAGAGATTTAAGTGAGTATTTTTACTGCTAAGGAGAGAGTGGTATGATTTTAGGTCTCAGTAATCCAGGCTTCTGTAGAGCTTCTCATGCTTTAAACACTCTTATTGTCTCAGGCACTGGATGGCTTTTTAGACATATTGTTTATAACTATTGCAGAGTAAAGTCTTTCCTTCTTAATTGCTTTAAAATATTAACTATTTAAATTCTATATTTTAAAAAATATGTACATGGAATAAGTTATACATTTTCTTTTACTGAAAGGATCCAATACACAGCGCTATATAACCACACCTGTACTTTTTCAACATACGTGAGTAAAAGAAGTTACTGGTTAAGTGCATAGTACAACATTTCTATTAAACTTTCTTGATATTTTTAATACCAAGGGCTATTACAGCCTCTGCAATACAGTTGCAATACCCCCCTTCACATAATTTGAATATACATTTTATGACTTTAAACTTTTCATCAACAATAGTGAATAAATGTAACTAAAATATGCCAGGATATGAACGTGTGAACAGTTCTGCAGTCACTGTTTGAGTGTCTCTGCAAGATCACCCTGAAGAGTGCCCGGTGCATGTCAGCTGCCAGAGCAGAGTTTATGACTGCTCACCCCAACAACCTGCAAAGTGGCAATTGGTGCTGCCCCTCTTGTAACCATGGCACCCCAAGATGTGGCTCTAGAGATGGGGTTTGTGGCCTCATTTTCCACAGTCTTGTGAAAGAAGTCCTCAAATGACACACAAGGTGCAGGAGGATCACTGCTGCTCAAGCAGCTCTTTCTGCCCTCAGAAAGGTGTGGTGGATCTCACACGTGCATCAGAGACTTCAAAATCTCCCTCAGTGTCTGTAGATACATCTACAGGCTTTGAATATTTTACCAAATCCTCTCAAGACAGAACGTGGAAATAATGAAACAGTACAAATTCTGTCTTTTCTGGGCACAGCTACAGCACAAGCCTCTCTATCTCTTTCTCTATTCTTTCACCCTTAACCCCCAATACATCTTAAAGCTCTACCAAGATATCTAGATTACTGAATCTGAGAGATAAACTGTCTGATAGGTATTGTTCCCTGTGGACTTTGGGGCCATTAGAAGGACAAATGATCTGCAATTAACGTGCTCAGAAGTCTTGATTTGGGGAGGGGACAGGGGGATGAGAGGAAGAAAGAAAATGAAGAAGGTAATTTTAATGCTTTTTCTTTCTCTAAGGGCTTGTTTGTCTTTGCAGGTACAGTGTATTTAGCATAGCTGGAACTGACCTTTTGTTCAGGCTCTTCTTTATACTTGGATAAACTGACAAATAGCTCCATGATCCTTGGATGAAACGTGCACTTCCATCCAGTAAAAAGATACAATCTTTCTACAATCACACAGGTGTACCTATGCTTATAAATATAATTCCTATTTTAAATTAGAAAACAGACCTGCAAAGGCTTTCAAAGACAACCTCAGTAACTAAGTACACAGTAAAACTCAGATGTTACCTTTGTGTGCTAAGTTCTAATACTTAGCCTCTAACTATCCTGTATTATTTAAATTCTTGTATTTCTATTCATTTCACAATTATTACAAATTGATAAGTATTAAGAGTATTTTCCCTTTGTGTATCTTTATGCCTAACTTATTCTCTGGCAATGTTCTACTCTGACTGAATCCGGTGTTTCTTTTTTACACCCAATCAATGTCTGGTTTGTTTAATTTTGACATTTTTTTTTTCTTACATCTCTAAAAAATTCTACCATTAACCAAATTCCCAGCTGATTAATTCACTACTCCTAATATTTTATTCTAAACAGTAATAAATCAACAAAATAAATCCTATAATGATCTTGCCTCTCCCATGCTAACTGCTACCTACAAGGTCTTTTCTAGCATGGACATTTGCTCTTAATATAATCTTGAATGGCCCAGTGAAATTGAGAGAGGCTGACCTAAATATCCAGTGGTTAGTTCATGTCTTTGAATCAACCAGAGCAAAAATTTGAACCTTTAATAATACCAGGCTACACAGGTGTTCTGGCTACTGGGCTAATTAGCCATCCTGGGACCATTTCTGGTCCCCTCTGGATCTCTTTTTCTAGCTCTTACTAGTGGATTTTTGATTAAAACAAGTATATTTCTCATGAAAAACCTTAGTCAGACAACACAGCATTTTCAAACAGAAAAGTGTTCCCTTGAAAAACTCCTGTTCAGCTGTGGTTGCCATGGATAAGGATGTAAATCTTTCACATGCATAAAATCATATAGATTATCCAGCTCTCCTTTTACTTTGCCTAGCATGTTTTTCACATCTAAATGAGCATCATAAAAAGACTTCACTCCAGTAATTAAAGACATGCTAAACCTCAATGTGTTGGACTGGATTTTCACTGGGCTGAATTTTTCAGTTCTCTAATTCCCAATGTCATTCTTTCATGAAGCCTCACACTCACCTCCAGACACACTAGCAAGGGAGACCTGATATTCTACCCTACCATTCAATATCTTTAGAATCCCTTACCAAAAAGATTTAAATATGCCCTTACAGAAATAATTTGCTGATACAGTTCTTACAAAGCTATCAAGTCCTACAGTTCTGTTTGAGCCCCATAACATCCCTAACTTCAGGAATGGAGTAATTTCTCTAGTCTTTCCAGAAGTTTTCACAAATTACTTGCACACTTTAGGATTTCTTTTTCCAGAGTTCAGAAACTTATTGAAAACATAATAAGAAAAACCACAATCAAAACAACCTCACAAGGTTGATAGACCTAAACACAGATGCTTAATTTATTATATGAACTATTGAAAACCTTGGCACTGATAATTGTCTTGATAAAATGACTGTGAACCAGCAAGGAAGATGCATGTGACACGTTATTTACACTCTGATACTGTTTTTCATCTAATTTGCACACAGACTCAAGCCTTGCAGTTTTTACACTTCATTAACAAAATTCATTATACCTAATACCCATTACTTCAATCTGTCTGCTCCTGGGGCTTTAAGACAGCTCTGTGTATCTTTGTTAGGTGAAGCCTACTACAAAACTGTAAAATACAGCCAGGCTGGGAAAGCCTTGCACTTCCCAGTCCTGAGAATTGCTACTTGAGTTATCCCCAAATGCCTAATTCACCTACTGATTGACTCTTTACTCTTTCCTTGACACCTGACTCCTGTTTTTACTGAATTTGTATATTCAAGGATTCCTTCCTGTCCTCGATGAATGCCCTTTCTTGTCCTGATTTTTCACATTGCTTCAAATGCTTTTGAACAAATGTTATTTTGCTAATCCTCTGCACGGAGTGGCTATGAGAATTTTAATTTCCTTTAAAAATCTGCATAGTATTTGATCATAAATTCACAGGAACTATGCAAATCATTCCTTGCAGAGCTGCACCGATTCCCAGTAATATCACTGCTATTTTGTATTTTGACGTACAACTTGTTCTCTCGCTGTGCCTGCCATTTGCTGCTTTCTTACCTTCAGTTGTTTTGCAGTTCTCTGCTAATTCTGATGACCTTTTTCCTTGTTCCCACTACTAGCTTTTAAAGCCAGATGGTTTGCATAACCCATGAGAATATACTAATTTATGTTTCAGCACTTTCATTTCTCATCTTGTCCTTTCCTTTTCCCTCCTTTTTTGTTTCTCCTTTTTTAGTGCTCAGATTTCTCTCAGTGTCATCAAAATTGATTTTTTCTGAGGCAAAGGGACTTTTGGCTTAGTGAAACCACTCTCCTGCAAGACATAAACAGTCATGTAACAGAGCTCAAGAGCAGAAATGTTCGAAAAGACCATCCAGTATCAATAATTTTTTTTTGAAATTTGTGTTTTCTGAATCAAGTATTGCCTTTTTTTTCATCTGAGTCACCAACCTTAACCACAAAGGAAAGGAGGTGACTTTGCACCAGTTCTAGAAGCAATGAGGGTTTTTTCCAGCACAGAGGTTCATGGTTTTCCCACAGAGCAAAACTGAGAGGACAAGAGTTGTCAGCAGCTGTCTGTAAGTGCCCCTTGTTCTCGCCACAAGCTCCCACCCAGCCCCCCTGCCCCAAGCCTTGGAAGTGAGCAAGGAGGAAGGTCTCTGCTCTTCCAGGGTTAATCTGTTCTGTGGACTTTTGTTATTTGCTTTTCTGCTCTATGGCAAAGCCACTTCATGTACTAAAATTTTTACTCTTCAAATACCTTGAGCATGTCTCAGACTGGTTAAAGCCAGAGATGAACCATGTCAGGTATAATTAGAGCTGTTTACCTGAAGTATGAAGAAGGTCGTGGGAATCTTAAACTTCAGGGAGGGATAAAATAGACGTTTAGATGACACAGAAGGCTGGGACCAACATCATAAGGTGTGGCATAGAGCTGGCTGTCCTGGCCAAAACCACATCCCCCTGAATGGAGACATGGCACCTGTGCTGTGTCACCTTGGTGGCTGTGACTGCTCTGTTAAAGGCTGAGTATTGCTACAGTGAATTTGTGAGAGAAGGAGAGCCTGTGAACAGGAGGGACTCCATGAGCTTGAGCCTCCCTATCCCTCCTGGTAGCCTGGACTGATGTTCCCACTTGCACGGAGTCATTTAGGGACAGGAGCGGGAGGATGAACATGTCACACATGGATGTCTCCCAGGCAAACTCACAGAGGTATTTACCTGAAGGCCCTTTAAATCCTTTGGAAGAGCAGTAATTTTCTGTGGAGAAAGCACTGATACACAAGCAGCTGCTGAGGAGACCACAGGGAGGATCCACTCAGCTGGCACATGTTTCAGGACAAAACTTTTATAGGGTGGACTGCTTTTACAGAATCACAGAATTTTTAGAGTTGGAAGGGACATGAGATCACCTTGTCCCTCTCTGCCAAAGCAGAGTCACCCGGAGCAGGTGACACCGGAACGTGTCCTGGAGGGTTTGGAATGTCTCCAGAGAGGGAGACTCCATGACCTCCGTGGGCAGCGTGTTCCAGGGCTCTGACACCCTCAACGCAAAGTTCTCCCTCTCGTTGAGGTGAAACTTCTTGTGTTTCAGTTCATGGCCATTGCCCCTGTACGGCTCCATTGTCTCCCCGTACAGGTGTGTGAAACAAGCACGTTAATTCAATTCCCATGCCCAGCCATCTTTACGGGGGCTGCCGGCGGAGGGGGGCAGGATCCCGGTCTCCGTCAGGGTCAGTGAGGGCGACGTGGGCGGGGGAGCCGCGGCGCTGTCCCGGCGCTGTCCCTGCCCGGTGGGGGTCCCGGCGCTGCCCCTGCCCGGGGGGGGGCCCCGGCGCTGTCCCCGCCCGGGGGAGCCGCTTCCCCGCGGTCCCGGCGGGGCGGGCAGGGCGGAGCGGAGCGCTCCCCCCATCGCGGCTGCCGGGCGGGCCGGGGCGGGGCCGGGGGCGGGCGGCGCTGGTCGCTGTCCTGGGTGTTGAATCTGCTGCGGCTGCCGGAGCCGGGGAGCGGCCGCGGGAGGCGCAGGGCGGGCGGGCGGCATGGAGTGAGGGCTGGCGGCGGCGGGCAGGGGAGCGGGGCGTGCGATGGGCCAGGCATGATGGGGACGCTCGGCTCCATCCTTCCGCTGCTGCTGCTGCTGCTGCCGCCGCCGCCGCTGCCGCCGCAGGTGCTCGCCGCCGCCCCGCGCATCCAGCCGCCGTCCGCGGGGGCCGCCGCCGAGGCGCGGATCGGTGAGTGGGGCCGGGGGGAGCGGGGCTGGCGGGGAGCGCAGCCCGCGCTGCTGCCCGGGAGGCTCCCCGCGGGCGGCGCGGCAGGGCCCCGCGGCCGCGCCCGCACGGCGGCCGCGGAGGGGCCCGTCCGCCCGTCCTTCTCCGCCGGTCCGGAGCTCCGTCCTCCGTCCCTCACCGCCGGCTCCCCATAAGCGGCTCCGGCCGCCGCTGCCCGTCCCCCGGTCTGCCAGGACCCGCTCCCGGCCCCCCGCACCTCCTGCCCCGCCGCCCCTGCCCCAGCCGCGTCCCGTGTCCCGGCTCGGGGGACCCCTCTGCGGGCGCCTCTCGCCCGCTGTCCCCGCACGCTGAAAACTTCCGCCAGGGCACACGAGGCCCCTAAAATCGAGGTGCGCCAGCGGCGAGTCCCCGAAAATGCTTCCAGCCTGCACGTATTTAACCCTTCTCCCTGTTTGCTGGATTCAGCCCACTGAACTACCCGTATATTTCAAGGAGACAGGAAATCTCCGGGCCACAATCCCCCAGATGCTGCCTCTGGTGGAGTCCCCCCTCCAACTCGTGCTGCTGGAGGTGGAAGTCAGCACTGGCTGCGGGTTAAGGCTCTTTCAGAGCTGTCAGAAATCCCCCGGTGCGGACCATTAAACAGCCGCTTTTTGTTGAGACACTGTTGTCTCAACATTGTTGTCTCACCCCTTCTTCATTTAGAAGGTATCATCTGCACTAAGCATCCCCACCTGGGAAGTGACCCACACAGGCATGAAAGGATCCTGAAAACAAACTCTGTTTCAAATCTCCTGTGACTCTTTCCCTGGCAGTTCTTTCCTTGCATTGAGACATTCAGCACTGTATGCTCACCTGGATTGTCTATTAATATCTATTAATAGAGTCAGTCTCATTTCACTTACAGTATCTTCCCAAAGCTCACTTTAAGTCAAGAATGTCATGACTAGGAAAATTTTGTATTTTTTTGCATTTTAATATCTGCCTATGGTTATGGAGATCAGAGTGAAAGGTAAACAAACTATCCTTAAGAAATCTTTTTCTAAGACAAAAAAATTAAATTCCTTTAAGAAACAAAGAAAGCCTTCCAGAGGAATATTGCTGCAGTTTTCCTCATGTACATTCTGTTTATTAAGAAGGAATTAAAATCAGCTGACCATGTTTATAATGAGGCTTCAGCCAAGTGGCAATAAAAATGAACTATTATGCTTGCAATAGTGAAGGTAGTGATGCAAGGTTTTAAGGAGAAATGGCTTGGACTGGATTTATCCATCTCTCCTCTCTCCTGGTTGCTATAGATATAGACTGTTTCTCCTAATCTGCTGAAGAGAAAGCTTGCATAAAAAAATTGCAAGTAATAGCTGTAATTTTTACCTCTAATAATGCAATAGCCTGCACTGTGCTTTCAAATAGTCAGATTTTGATTCTCTCTCCCTATACAAAACCTGCAAATCAGTTTGGGTCACGGAGTATTTTTCAGTTTGTTGTAGCTGAAACACAGAAACAATGTGTGTGTTTGTTACTTCCCTCCAGCTTCCCTGTGCTCCTGCCTCGGCAAGGATCCCTGCCTTGGTTTTACACAGTGAATCCCCTGCTCTGGAGGTATAATTTGGAGGCATTTCAATGGCAGCAAAACAAGCTGAGCCTCCCTGCTTCTTGCTGGGATAGGGACCTCACTGACATGTCAGGGATCTCTGTGAAAGATGGGAAGGGATTGATTGTGTTTGACAAGATGCAGGAAAATGTTTACATTGCTCAAAGTGAAACAGTTTCAGTCTGTCTCTTCTATTAGAGCTCCTTTATTTCTTTTATTGACTAGTGTTTCAGATCTCATTAGTCTTGAGTTCAAACTATTTATTATTGTAGATTCTGTTCAATTTTGGAATACAATTTTTAGACACAATCAGGGGACATAACTGTAATTGTACAAGGTATCTGAGTTTTGGGATTATTTGTAGTTATAGGTGGAAGATGCTAATTTGGTTTCTTCTCGTGTGCAGTCCCATCTTCTTTAATTGAAAATGAAGACAGATAGATGCATTATGAGACCTCTAGAATGTGTGCTGAAAACTGCCTTAAAAGCAAAGTAATTATAGAAACATGTTTTTTTTTTCCCCATTATTTCAGAAAGTCTCCCTAAAAGTTGTTTGTGAAGCAGAAGTTCATGACCTTTACCATTTCATAGAATGGATTAATCCAATTTAATTCTTTCCCTCTTTTTTATGGTCAACTTTTGTCTGCACTTTCCAGTATAGTGAGTGTCTTAATATGTTGACCGTTATTTTGCAACAAAATTACAAACTTATTTAAGAAATTAGAAGAGTTAAAGTTGTAGTTAACTGAGATACACAATTTGGACTCCTGCTTCTTCTGCCTCTGTAATTCATGAAGCTTTGTAGATCCTTCCTGTTAAGGTGTTAAGGTACAATTACCAACAGAAGCACATATTTTTCCATTTCTTGACATTTATCTTTCATCATTCATCATTCTGTGATGATTTATAGTAGCATTTTAAATGTGAACAAATAAGGAAAAGCAAAGTCTTTTCCCCCTGTCTTTTTCTTGTCTAGGTCTGGGCCAGGAGAGAGATTCTTCTCTTTTTCACAGAAAAAAAATCAACTGAGTACACAGTAGTATTCATTAGTCTTTAATGAAACACTGTGGTTGGGAGTTTAATATTCTAAAGAAATTTTTATTAATTTATAAGACACAATTAATTTAAGATTATGGAACTTCTTTTTAAGTGATCATCTGTAATCATCTGTGGAAAAATACATCCTCACCATGTCTGCTCAGTTCCAAAGGTTTGGGTTATTCCATTGTTGTGTTGATGGTCATAACACTAAGCAATACCTTCAGTAAAAACTGCAGCTCCAACTACTGAAATATTTTCATTGTACAGCCTTTTAAGTAGACTAATTGATTCAGAATGTTGCAGTGGTACTTTATTTTCATTTTAGGTAGGCTGGGTGAGATAGAGAACTTGATAACAAAGTAAGCTGTGAACATTCTTAATAATGTTCTTCCATTAGTACTAAAACACTGGTACTTTATAGAAGTTGTCCTCATCTGTTTCAGAAAAGAGTAAATCTGCATGCTGCAGTGCCTTCACATTGACCTTTGATGTGTAAAATGATGCTTATAACCTTCAGCAAATATGATTTTGCAATATAATTTGATCTTTTGTGCTGTGTGCCATCCCATTTTTCAGTATGCATTTTTCCTCTTAAATTGATTGATATGCTGTGGAAATTTCCAGAAACATTTGTTCCACACTCAACGTAAATTTGTTCCATACACTGTGTAAAAGTTTCTTCAGAGTTGTATTAACTAATCACAGGCAGAATTTATGTTAGTCAAATGAGTGTGTGAATTTAGTTTTTCACTTGCTAACAAAATAAACAAATCACATTTCAGCTTATAAATATGAAATATACTCCTAAACTTTTAGTTGTGAGTTCCTGACACATGCAGTGAACAGTGTCCTACATTTCTCTAGGATTTAAATTTAATTGAGGATAGAAACTTTACTCAAAGACTTAAAAAATGTTGCGTGTTAAGTTTAGTACTTTCATAAAGTACTGTGTGCATATTTAACCACTGAAAAAATATTTTAGAGGTGGGTTAGGAGTTGCAAGTGACTAAAGTTGATCAGAATTAAGAAACTGCAACAGCAGGGATTTCACTTACTATTGGTGAAAAGCGTTTCTCCAGTGTTGAGAGTGAAATACAGAGTAGGATAGATGCAAAATTATTTATTTAGATTTTTTGCATTTCATTCAGTGTTTTGAATGCTATCCACAGGAGGCAGCTTTCATCTATGGGTGTTGCATGAGGAATGGCAAAGAATTAAAAACATGTGTCTTGATTTAGTTCTTGTTGGGTGGATGTTACCTTAACAGAACTGCCACAGCTGTTGTCAGCCATCATTGTTCACTGCTTTGAAGATCCATGAGGACAGAAATTTTGCTTCTTGCAGCAATTGAGCTGAAGCTCACTGAAGTCAATGTCAACCTTCCCACTGACTTCAGTAGCATTTGGACCAAAGTTCTGGTTTGGGGCTTGTTTGGGGCTTGCAGCAGACTGGGTAAGAAAGTAGGAGAAATAGAGTTTTACCATCTGTTCAGTAAAAAAAAAATTGCCTGACTTTCCAGTTGTGCTCATTTGGAAATTCTCACAGGCACTCTGTTTTTAAAATAATGTCGTATTTGATGTAATTATTGATGGTGGAGTGTAATTTATGATATAATACTAGAAAATAAAAATAACAGCAAAATAATTTAATTAAGACAAGGTTGTGTGCTCAGAATGTGAAGGATTCAGTGTAGGAAACTGGATTCTTCCCTTCATCTGAAATATTTTTGCATATTCTAGAAATATTTCTTAAGTTATCAGTTACATTAAAAAGCAGCTTTAAGGTAGATTGATATCAAAGCATGTCTATCTGTCAGTTCCACTGAATTACAGGTAAGAACATGCATTAATATTATTGGCATCGTGCCATGACTGTTCTACAATAGCTTTTTTACTGTAACTTGTTGGTGTTCAAAGTTGCAAGTGGACAGGAAGTGAATTATTTCTCTATCAGTCAAATGAAGCAGTTGCAGGGTGCTCTTGAGGTTGCTCATAGGATGGGAGTTTTTTTTTTGTGTTCTTGTGTGTTTTATTGACTAAGAGAAAACAGAGAAGGTTTTGGCAAGACAATCTTGTCTCTGCTTCCTACCTGAGCATGCCCCAGCCCTTCTAAACCTCACCTGAGCACACCACCACGGTTCCATGACGTCAGTCAGCCTTCTGGGGGGAATTGCCTTCCTCCTGGCAGGAGATCCTGGAACATTTGGGCAGCTCTGCCCAGGGCAGGTCATGTTGACACACTGCTGATAGGCAGGCAGTGGCCTGTGTACTTTGTGCCTGTGAGCAGGGTGGGTTAGAGACAGCCCTGTGCTGAGACTGCCACGGAGAGGAAAGGGCAGCTGCAGTCCCTGGGGGTGCTGAGCTCATGGAGGACAGCAGCTGAGGTCCCCTGTGTCAGTCAGATCTCCACTGCCTGGAAAGAGAGCATAAGAACATGAGCTCAGTTGTAGGTGGTTGCCATCATTCATATGTGTCCAAATCTGTAAGGAGACTTGTGCAAGTCAAAAGGCAGTGTATATTCCAGCTGCCTGAGAATGATACATATTTTGGTCTCATCCCACTGACAATGTAGCCTAAAATTTAGCTAAAATTTCTGCACTTATTCTTACAAAATCAGTGTATCTACTGTCTTGCTAAAGTCTGTGTTGGTGTTTAGGCAACACAGACAAATTTGGGAGGAAATTCAGTAACTGGAGGAAAGATTGACTTGGTTGTGATCATAATTTTGGCAGAGGATGGAAAGTCTTCAAGAGGCAAAGTTCACTGCTAGCTTCCATCACAGAAGTGCTGAGCTGGATGTGTATTTGTCTGGGCTCAGCATTGTCATTATTAATAATCTAGGAAGGCAGTGAGTAATACTGTTGTTGGTCAAACAGTTTTATATTTGCAAATGAGGAGTAAGCAGGTGAAGATGCAGATGAAGAAGGAAAGCAAGCAGAACAGAAGCCAAGGAATAGAGAGAAGCATGTTGGAATGTGGATGTTTAAAGGACAGAATGAGAAATTAATTCTTTAGACTAGGAGATCAGAAATGGAGATTAGTCAGTTATATATGATCTGTAAAGATGTAAGTTTAAGATTAAATGGAGTTACCTTTTCTCTTGGAAGAAACAGTCAATTGCAGCAGCAAACCTGAGATGTTCAGTGTATAAGTTTGAGGCATGAGAACATGAAGGAAGGTGAGTAGAAGGATAAGAGATTTGCAAAATAAAACTATTAATTCATTCTTTCAGACCAAAGTTGTGGCAAAAAGTGGAGTTGAGAAATGCATATACACTATGAGAAACTGCTCTGGGAATAGAAAGAATTTATTTCTCTTCATGTAAGGGTTGGGAATCATCTAACTAAATGTAATTAATTGAGCTAATCACTCTAGGCTCCTTGTAACCTATTTCTAGTTTATAAATTTCAATTAATTTTACCCAACTGTACATATCTAACCCAGGTCAGATAAATGTCTCCCTGAGTGCAGCTATTGCTTTCCACTTAGCATTATCTTAAATACATTTCCCAGGCTAGGGCAAGTATCTGTAAATATCTACATGGTAGGTACTGCACTTCAGTTCTTCAAAAATCGATGCTCAGGTTAAACCTGGGGAGAGTCAAACACATTTGGAGAGTGATTCACCTGTCTTTCCCCACTAGGTGAGACTAATGAAGTAGCTCAAACTAAAGTTAGGTTGCTTGAGGCTCACCAGCTACATTTCTTCAAAACCTTTCTGATATCTATAGGTCTTGCCAGTGAGCTGTTTAGGGAGGTTCTGTGAGTAGTCAAGTAGGTTTGTCACATAAGGGACTGAAGTGAGGTGGCTGATGGATAATTGTAATACTTGAAAGAAATTTCTCTGAGAAAATCAGCCTCTGGTAATTGCAAACAAGGGAAAGGGACCTCCAAATGACAGAGAGGAGAAATGAGCATTACAGAATGAGCAAGCCAAGGGAAAAAAGCAGGTAAATGTGCAGGAGCTCTGCAGGCAAGACAGAGAAAAAGGCAGGGGTGTCTGGTATTAGGGAGCTGAAGGAAGGGGACCATGAAGACATGAGTTATGGACAGTCAAGGGAAAGCATGAAGGGAATGGATGTTAATGTGTACATACATTAATGAGATTTTTATGGGAGTTTTAGGGCCTTTATTTGTGAGGTGGTGGAAGGGTTCTATATCTACCTTAACCATTCCACAGTGTCAATGCATTCCTGCATTCCCAGTAAGAGTTTGCCATTCAGAACAGCTGTACTCATCCAACAATTAGGGAGTTTTATTTCTGAAGATTAGAGAAACTTAACTTTATAGATTTTATTCTTTTTGAGAAGGAATTTCTTAAGAAGTAGATTAGTAAATGACCACATCTTACAGTGTTTTTTTATCCCTATAGTTTGTTTTAGCAAATGGTACTTAAATACCAAACCAAACCAAATAGTTTGTTGATACACAGTCTCTCTGGACAGAGAGTTAGTGCTTACAATGCTGTCTATTTTGCTTCCAAGTAACATATTGACTAAACAAGCTGTTTTTACATGTAAAATGAGTAACTAGAAGTTTTATGGGAAGTACAGCTGGTTGTAGTGGGTGTAAGGTCTCTTCTTTCAGTCATAGCTTAGCAGCATGCAATGATGGTTACATAAGCTTGAAAACACATCCAGAAAGAACAAGGTAATGTGCAGGGATGGTTGTGTCTCCCAAAATGTCACAGACTTCCAGATGTCCTCATAGAAAACAATGCAGCAGGGACAAAACACACACTATGTATTGCAATGAACTTAATATTATTAATATAATTCAGCAAACCTCAGGACATACCCAGATACATGTAAGCCCCCTTTTTTGCTCCCTCTTCCCCAGTTAAGCTTTGCTCTCTCAAGTTTGAACCTCAACATATTCTACAAGGTACCTAATGAAAATCAGTCATGGACGCTGAATGTTTTAAATTTCTGGTGCACAGAAATCTTCTGCTCACATTATTCTGCACAAGATGATTACCTGCCTATGTGTTGCTGCCCTAAAAAGGGTAAAGGTGTTATAACCTCTTATCTTCTTACTATTCTGCTCTGCACCAAGAGCAGAAGTTGTCTTTTCTCTACAACTTTTTAGTTGGTTGATAAATTCAGTTAAGCTCAGAGCAGTTGTTTCAGGCAACAACTTTACTTCACCTGGAAGGTCATGCCTCATCTTCAGGCCTGAGGAAGACTTTGTGTGTCAAGCAATTGTCTGTGTTTTTTTTAACTACTGCCAGCATGCATCTTTGCAGTACAGAAGGGCAGTAACAAAATTTTATGCTATTCCTGACAGTGACTGTTGATCTTGCTTTTGTAAAGGGTATTGGTTTAGATGAAATAAAAAAAAAAATGGACTTAAACCACAGCCTTGCTCACAAGCAGTGAAACCAGTGCTGGTATTAGTGCTGGTGTCCATGACATGGCAACAGGGAGATGGGTTTTGAGAGTAGGATTAGTTTATGCCACTATTTCTCTTAAGGTCTGAAAGGCATGAAATCTTGACTTGTGCCTGTGTAAAAGAGAGTCTCCTATTAGCCTGGCCCCTCTAAAGGGGTAGATTATAAGTCAGGCATTATAAAGTGCAATTGTATTTGTGCTGAATTTAAAAAATAGCCAATTCTATTTCTTTTAAGAATGTATACTTTATTGTTTATTTCTCTTGGAAAAATGGTTTGTTATAATATTAATTTGTAGTATGGAATACTTAATATATAAAATACTTATGTTTCAGCTTTATTTGATATCTGATGTGATAGATATTAACTATCAAATACTTTTAGTGAGCTATTATGAAATCCTCCTTCCCATTCTAGATTTCAGCAAAGCTCAGTAGTCTCATTATGCAGTCAGTCAGTGCCTTACTCAAACCAGCAAAATCTTCCACCAAACCTCTTCTGAGACCTGGCCACACCTCCCAGCCCAGCTGCTCAGCTAAACACTGCCTCTTCTCTTCATGGCATCAATCTGTGGATGATGCAACTCCTTCCATTTGGAGATGGCTGAACTCACTGGTGACTATCCCAGTCCTTACTTTAACATCCTAAAGGAAGAAAAAAAGGAGGTGAAAAGGAAATTTGGGTATTGGTCTATTTGGAGATAGCTGAATATTAATGAAAACAAGATACCAAGCTAAATATCATCAAGCATTTAGATAGGTCACCTTGGAGGTAGTGACACAGTTGACAAACATAACTCCACCCCAAATGTTTTTCAGTGCAGAGTATTCATTAAATTTTGATTTTTTGTTTGGTCTGTATTTTAAAAAGTATCAGTTTGGCTGTGCTTGTTTTATTTTGCTCCTATTTTTTATTCCTTTTGAAAACTGGGGTCAGGTTCTGTAAATTTCTCTTACCTCAATTTTAAAGTTGTTAAAATATTCTTGTTAGTACTACCTACCTGGAAATTTATTTTAGTTAACTAGGTCAGCTCATAATTACAGTTTACCAACATATGTTAGATGCAGGGGATAAATTCCAAGGACAAAAAGTGACAATAAAAAATGCGCATTCAGAATAAATGTGACAAGAATTAAAACAGAAATTTTGAAGGAAAACTCAAAGTTAATTGATGCTATCCATTGTAGGAGCTGCAGAAAAATAAAACAATCATTTTATTTGGAAGAAACCACTCACACTTTCAGACAATATAAAATTTATAATGCTATAATCAAGTGACATTTGAAAAGCAGAATGGGAAGATTGTTTTAGTACTATATGTGCTGGATTTCATGCTGCCCAAGAAAGATCTAGGGATGAGGGTGAGTTCTTTTCTGTCCATTTGCTTTTGTTTCTCTGAGTAACACCTGCTCTAATCAGTTTGTAATCTGAAAGTAAATAACTGAGCAGGGAAGAGGAAATGGGCACAACACACAGGCTTGAGAATAAACAGCTGTCAAATGGCTGCTGTTTGAGAAAGTGGAACACACGGTTTTGATTCAGCTTGAATGAAGGAACTGATCACACCCAGTTGTCAAACTTTCCTAATAGAATTACTGAGAGAATTCTAGAACAATGTGTTATCCTCTTCAGATTATGGAACTATTTTCACAGTTTAGCAGGTAGGGAAGTGCTCTGAAAGGATCAGCTGCCCACTGGTGGGGTGGCTACACAGGTTGTAAAAGGAGTGTGGCTGTGCTTCTTTCTCTTGCAGTTAGGGAGACTCATGCCAGAGAGACTAAATTAAATAGTAATGCAGTAAAAGGGGATGAGCATCACCTATGTCTTCATGAAACTGCCAGAACCTGAATTTATGTTACATATGTTTGGCCACTTAACACTTTTGTCATTCAGTGTCTTTCTTTTTCTCCATCTGGAATCAGAATAAAAGCAACTTGCTTTTTATTCTGCACAAGGAGACTCTGCTACTAAGAGAGGCATGTAAAATACAACTTTTAATGAGTAGTTTCACCAGTAATCCTGACTTTGTTTCTGTGTTTGGTGTAAATTAGAGGGGTTGCAGGTTCAGTTCCTTCTGATGCCACTAGTATTAGTTGAACGTTCCTGGATTTAAGGGGATTTAAGACACCAAATATTTAAACAGGGCTTGCCTGATTGTATCGAATATGTTTAGCTCTATTTAAGATAAAACATTACCAAATAAATATTTGGGTGTTTTCTTTTCAGTCAGTTTTCCATTGTCTCTGTTGTAGTCTGGAAGACAGACTTGGCTCTGAAGCTCCTGTTTTTTTCTCCTATTTGACCAAGATACTCTGCATAATTCTTCTCAGTGTGGGGGATCCTTCCTGCCAGATGATGGGCTTTGGTGGTTTGATGGAGCTCCATTTTACACCCCTGATCCCATAGATTGGGGTGTGAGTTTTACCTTGTATGGGAATGTCACTCTGGGAAACAGAGGGCAACGTTTCCTTAGCTGGCCACACCTAAGTCACTCCCCAAGCCTGGACAATGTTCATGTTTAAATGAAAACCAAGTATTCTACTCTATGCAGAGTTCAGTAAAACAACTATGGTACAAAAGAATAGGTGCAGAGAAAGATCACATAACATTTTATAACCTGTAATCTTTACCAGACTGTCAGAGTAAAGTAAGTATCAGAATGCTTAATTACATTTCCCAGGGACAGATTATTTTTGGTCAAGTCTCATCCCCCAAAATGCATACTGATTTTACAGGAAGAACCTGCCTTTCTGCTATGGTTTCTCTTGGGAGAAGGCTCATTCATATCTGGGATTTCTCCCTACCTTGCAGCCCTTCAGCCCCTGTCAGCTGTGCTAACAGAACTGTGTTTGACCAGCTTCGTCATTGCCCTGGAACTTTTGGAAAGTCCTTCCCAGCTGTACAGATGTCAATTAAACACTACTTTGAGAAAAAAAAAAAACAAAAAAACCAAAACAAACAAACAACAACAACAAAAAACCAAACAAAAAAAAACAACCAAACAAAAAAACCCACCAAAACAAAAAAAAAATCTCCCAAACCATTTACACACTACCAATACAGCTCTTCCTGAACACACATTATTAAGCTGGAAGTCAGAGTACTCTAATATTATCTGTTATGTTGGAGTCAGTATGCAACAGCTCTTTTTCCTAGTTTTTATAAGTAAAAGTTGAACTGGCAGCTCTGTTGGAAATAGATTAATTTCAGTAGTTTCTTACCACTTCTTCCCACCACAGTATTTTACATTATATTTATTCCTAATTTATTTTTAGTCACATTTCATTTGTGAATAATGTGTGTCACTTATTAAGATGATATTTTTCACTTCATAAATCAAAGAAGAGCTATTTCTGTTATAATTTATTACATGAAAGCTGTAATTAAGTCTGTCTGTTTAATTTTGGTACTGATTGCCAATGCAAAGAGTTAAGCATGTGCCCAACTATAAGTAAATGATGTTGTCACTTAGTAAACGTGAGTGTTCACCCCTTATGCTTTCAGCATGGAAAAATACAGGTCACAGCAGTTTTGTTCTTTGAATTTTTGTAGAATCTCGACCTTTATTCCACTCATTTAGTTGGTAATTGAGCACTTCGATCACATAAAAATTCTACACACTAGAAAAACTTGTAATTCCAACTTCATAGTGCTGTCACTTGCATACATGTTCAAGGTTACTCAAAGAATTAATTGCATTTCCAAGTAAGATAGTTTTAACAAGGTTTCTTAAATGAGACTAGATAGACATTCCTAAAATTGCCTTGAATCTGCTGTTTGTAGTGCCTTGTGCAATAAAAAAGACTTTGTGTATTTAACTTTTAAAAATTTGATATGGCACAAATCTCGATGAGCTAGAAGATTTGGTTTTCATTCTTCTCCAATGAGCAGGATATCTGCTGACATCCAGGAAGGACTATAAAACCTACATTTGGGAAGATGCAAATGAAATGAATATTTATCTGAAATCAGATTGGTGCCAAAAATCCACTAACTGATGCTTTACAACTGCATGAAAGTTGAAAGAGGTTATTCCTCCTTTTCCAGAGATGATCCTCAGTATGCATTTTGCCAGTGCTTCCCCAGAAGAATGACTTGAGCTCTGGACCTTTTCTTACAGACCAGTGAGATAATTGTGTAGTTGCAGAAAAAATAAATATAAATTCCTGTCAGAATCCCCAGGTGCCTCATGAATGAATTTTGAATTCACTCTGCAATTTCTCAGTTCATATATTATCTGTGTGTAGTTATTCTCCATAAATGACAAATTAGAAATAGCTTTTTAGTCTTGGTTTCATCTCAGGAGGTGAAAACTTATTTCTGCAAATATATCTTTTTGCAAATGTAAGCTTTTTTTTTTTTTTAATGAAGATGATAAGTTGCTCTAGGATAAAAAAATTATTAGGGAATTTTCCTTAGAGACCATTGAGAATTCTCTCCTCACAAGAGAGACTACTGGGTGGCAAGGGGAAAGAAAGTAGGACAGACCACAGCAAGTGAGAAGTCATTATGGAAATAGATTAAAACTTTAGTTCACCTTTTTTGTTCCCTCTTCCCCATGCTGAATATGAACTGGATCCTCTGAGGAGCTTGACTGTGCTTTTTAACTTGACCTAGAAGTCTCTTAAGACAGTGTTTAAATTTAAAGGGCTTGTTAGGAAGATGTTACTGTAGCAACAGGAAAGTAATATTTTTCAGATTTGACAAAAAACTTTAGTGTCCTTCTTGACTGTATCTTCCAGATTTCACAGTATGAATTTTTTTTCAAAGTCACATATGGTATTTGTTGGATGAATTACCAAAAAATAGTCAAGTAGTGCAAAGACAAAAAGGATGATTTCAGATAGTGATTTTTTAAAATAATCTTACCTACAGTAATATGTTGCCATTCCATTATATGAGGCCTTAAAATATTAATAAAGTGATGATTTCTGTTTTTTCTTGGATCTGCTGAGGAATCCTCTGTTGGTGGATCAGCTCTCCAGGCTGGTATGAGGCCTGGCAGATCTGAGGATGTTCCACAGTGATGGATGGCTGGCAGCTGGGAAGGTCACATCAATGTGCTTGTAATGATCTATTGCCCCATTTTTAATCTTCTTTCCCTCAGCAAATGCTACTGGTTTCTGTCAGAGAATGATTTTGGTTTAATCTGATTTGGTTCTTGGTGTTGTTTGCCCCTTTTGACAAGAGCAAACTGAGTAAGCACAAATAGCAGCCCTGAATAATGCCTGGGCTCCCTTACAGACTGATGGGGCCAGGAGGCTGCAGTGCTGAGGGCATTCTGGAGAATGATAGAACAGTTCTGATGTGGACAAAGATTCTAGGTGCAGGAATTCAGAACCTTTCCTTTAGAAGAAAAAGAAATATAGTCACAGGAATTGTGAATCAAAATTTATGCTGGTATTTGCTCATCAGGCCCTGAATAAGAAATATTTAATGAGAAACAAAATTGTATGGATTTTTTGCTACTGAGCTGCTAATGCAGTGCTAAGTGTGGGCAGAAAATACAGCAGTTAAATGGGTTTTTTGTAACTGTGTTCTGGCCAAAAATCTCCATATTAAAGTGCCCCACTGGGCTCCTGTAGCCATGGAAAGTCTGTAACTAACTTGGGTGAGAGGAAAAGCCCTGTATTTGCATTGTAAGTGGGGTGTCAATCCAGGTAAGAAAGTGTGAATAGGAAAATGTCCCATCAAGGCAGAGCACACAGACTATTATGGTCTGCTGAGCTGGATCATTCTAAGCTAAGCCAGGCCCCCCTGCATCCTCCTGCCTCTGCCTTCAGACTGGGTGGCAGCTCTGCACCCACCAGCGTGGGAGAGCTGCTGAAAAAATGGGCTTTGGGGTGTGCAGGTGGGATTTCAGTGTGGCCTTCAGCTCATTTCTGTGCTCTCGGTGATGGGAAGGAACAGAACTTCTTGGGTGTGAAATAATAAAAGTGCATCTTTGTGCATAAGATCTGTGTGAGAGGGAAGATTCAATTGCAAGTGTGCTGAATTTTAGGAGAAAATAGCTCAATAGGGAACTCAGAAAATAGGTAATTGAATAAAGTAGAAAGAGGTACAGTAAGTGTGCTGATTAATCATGGTCATATCAAATTGGTGGATATTATAACCACAGCTGGACCAATTTTTATTCATTGCCTTGGTTTACTTTCACAAATGAACAAAGTCTTAAAAAATAAGTGTGGAGACAAGCAAACCAAGGATGATGATATTAATGAGAAAGGCACTTCACATTCAAGATCTGTTACTATTTTGTAACCTTGAAGTCACAGAAGCATGACTTTTGAAGGCTTCTTTAAAGGAGGAAGGTGAAAAATTTTTTAAAAAATTAAAATTTGTTTCTTTTAATAGCACTTCTAGGTATTTGAATATGCAGTTTAAAACAGAACAGTTCCTTGAATCTTCCAGCTGTCAGAACAGGTTTGTTCTAAAACAAGCTTATAAGAATATATTTATCACTTTCTTTAAAATTAAAATATTGCAGGAAACATTTGACTCTTCCTCAAAAATTACTACAGTGACATAAAATGGCAGCTCCTCTAAATCTGACTGTTGTATATAGGTTATTTGAGCAATGATTGTGAGATTTTGCTTGAAGAGCAAGAGATCTGAAATTACTCCCAAGTGCAGTGTGGCTGTGTAGAGCTGCTGTATTTAAGTTCTTGAGCCACTGCTCTTGTGTGATCATTAGATTAAAAGTCTTCAGTGTAGTACAGATACTAAAGTTATGTTTTACATGACCTAACAGAACAAGGAAATAATTATATTTTTGGGATGGTTTTGCCTGGATAGTTTTTGTGGTTTTTTTGCTTTCATTCCTTAATTGCAGCAGAGAGTATTCCTTGAAGAGATTTTAGTTTTATCTGCTCAACATGTGGAATTTTCCTTTATAGGAGCCTCTCATGTTTTAACATTTGTTTTTGCTCCATCTCAGAGCAAAAATCAAATAGAAAATTAAAATGTATTAATGGAATAAACCACTTTAAAATATTATTTTTACAGAAGGTAAAATATTGAAATATTTTAAAATTTGGGGGTTTTATGTTAACACTGAACTTTTTCAGCCTGAGCTGAAAGGTTTGGCAGCCTAAGGGCAGAGTGAAGGATTTGCCAGTCCTCATCCTAGAAGTTGCATCCTCAGATCTCGTGTGTCCACCATGGGCAGGAGAGCCCAGTCTTGCCACTGGGCCAGGCTCCCCTGCTCACCTGATCCAGGAGGCCACACTCTGGAAGGGGAATTTGTGACCCAAAAAGTCACAAAATCAGAATATACTCACAGAATGGCTTAGGCTGAAAGAGACCTTTCAAAGGTGACCTGCTATGAGCAGGGACATCTTTAACCATTTCAGGTTGCTCAGAGACCCATCCAACTTCTTTCTTTTATCTAAGGTCCCACCATTCACATCTGGCTCAGATGCATTGTAGTGTTAAATTTACCTCAAATGAAATATTTTGATTATATTATTTATTTCATTAGAACTATCTTGTAGAATCTCCATTTTCTGAAAACTACATTTTTTCTTTGAAAGCTCTGTTGACAGTCTCCATCAGCCTCAGTTAATATAAGGATCAGAATGTTTAGAGAAGTCAATTGGTTTTTTTAAAAAAACCCAAACAACCCCAAATAAAGCAATCTTGTAATTTTTCTTACATAAGAGCAGAATGTGAGTGAAATTTTCATGTAAATGGTGGGCTTTTTCTACTGCTTCTTGAGGTGTCTGCCACCTCGTCTGTTTTTTTTTTTTTTAATACCAGGAAAAGAAATCCTGTTTCTCAATTGTCTGCAAAGAATATTTTGATTTCACTAAAAACAATAAACCTATCTTAAATCTGACACAGACTGCTTTTTATATAGAAATACTGCATTTTTTTTCAAATATCTATAGTGAACTATATAGTCCTTATTTATTTATTGTTGCCACCTAACATGCTGGAAAATTAAAGATGCACTTCCAGCCTGAATGGGTTGATAAATTAGGTAGGATATATAATTAATGCAAGGATTTAAAGGCTGCATAAATTAATAGTAGTGTAAAGATGGTTAAAAATATGCTGGTTACATTAACTTAATTTGACAGTGAATCCTTTTCTGCACTGTAGTAAGAAGAGAAATATTTAACTCATTGAAGAAAGAGCAATATTGTAGCCACTGTGGGCTGAAAACCCAGGTCTGAGGGGCTGGAAAGTCCATGGATGTGGGTAAGGAGGGATTGAGAACTGGTCACACACAGGGACACCTTCTGTGCTGGCCCATGACAGTCCTGAGGGACTGGATTTTAAGATGAGCATTAATGAACAGAGGAGAAGTTGTAACTTGGTTCAGAAATGGAACTCCAAATGTATTAACAGGAAGGCAACAGCAAATAAAAGTAAAATGAGTTGGAGGACTCAAGTTGTTTGACTGGAGAGGTGGGGGTGATGGGAGAAGAGAGAAATATTAGGAAGCAGATTATGAAGGGCTTTGAATGTCAAGTGGCCATACAACAGGATTTGATTCCCGTTTCCTGCTATGTGACATTAGGCAAATAATGACATTTATCTGGTTTTTATAAGTCAAAAATGTAGATAATGCTTGCATGCCAAGTAGCAAACTGTGGTGTCAGCTCTGATCTTGGTGCAATGTAAATGAGATATTTAATTAACTAATTTTAAAAATTCCTAAATGAACACGGTGATGTAAAAGCATTAGATTCGCACTTTCCTTGAACTTACTTTTTGTAGTACTCATTAACATATTTTTCTGTAATCAAGATTTCTGCAGAGCTTGATTTCTGTATACAAAGCTTTTTATTTATGGAAAGCAAGTTTCTACAAGGTGATTTTCTTTCTAATCTGTAGCCATATTGAATAGCTAATGAGGAAGTGTCCTTCTATTTGCACTTCATGATCCTGACAATTTTTTAAAAATACATAGGTAGGAGATTATACTGTGTCACAAACTGTTAAATTTAGTGTCCCTATTCATTACATAAGAGAAACATGTGCAATACCATTGCCAGCTGCAGAAGCACTCTGTGCATGTATTGATTTTATTTTCCAAATAAGAACCTACCACATAAGATATGCTCAGAATGGTACAGTTTGTAAAAGTAAAATGCAGTACTGCAGAGAAAGTGCAATGTTCTGGAGGGAATACTTGGTTTTACACAGGTATTCCTTTTTTTTTAAGGTTAAAAAATACTAAGAATTGAATCTGTTTGAAGTTCAAGAATTGTCGTTATATCCATGATGATCTCACACAATATTATCTGCAAGAATTCCTGCCTTCCATGTCCAGCTGGCTATAATACCATGTTTCATGCTGGTATATGATGACCAAAGCTGGAGTTTACATCCTTTCACTGCCTCTCATCTGGATTTCACTAGGATAATACTCTGTGATTTAAACTTATGCTTTAGTAAAGGGTTACTAATCCAGAAAAAGGCACTGGGTGAATTCAGCAGCACAGGCAGAGGTGAGTTGGATTCTGTTTTGAACAGTGGTTTCCTACAGCTCAAGATCAAAGCTACACCCTGGTGTGTAAGTTGGAACTGGAAATAGATGGGCAAGACTCAGAGAAATTCACAAAGAAGGAGAGCAATAGAGAGAAAACTTCATAAAATTACATATTAGTCATGTCAATTCCACATGTCAATGCACTGGAAAACAGTTGGATATGACAGCAATCCAAAACCACATAATGACAAGAAGTTCTTTATAAAAATACCATGGAGCTCACGTTTGAAGATGGTAATAATTTTATTGACATTTAAGAAAACTTATCCTTTCTGAAGTTAACATTTTATGCAAAATGATTGAGAGATCTGGAGAAAACCTATATGTGAATGAGTCAGCTTGTGGGTTGTTGAGTGGCTTAGGTAAATTAAAATGAAAACAGTTTTTCCTTCTTTTGGTATTTGGATATTTCCCTCATCTGCAATAAGTAAACAATTTTCTGCTAATATTACTTGTATTTTTATTGAAATTATACTTTAGATTATGACTGGGGAAGCAAAGTGTTTCCCACTGTAAGTTAAGACCAAGTTCATGCCACCTAGAGAGTCTGAATATACATAAGTTGATGGGACCTGGTGAGATGCATCCCAGAGTCCTGAGGGATTTGGGTGATGTAGTTGCCAAGCCACTCTCTGTGATATTTGAAGAGTCATGGCAGACAGGTGAAGTCCCAGATGACTGGAAAAAGGGAAATGTTGCACCCATGTTAAAAAAAGAGTAAAAAGGGAACTCTCAGCCTGTGCCTGGGAAGATCATGGAACAGATCCTCCTAGCAGATGTGCTAAGGCACATGGGGGACAGGGAGATGATTTGACATAATCAGCACGGCTTTGCCAAGGGCGAGTCCAACCTGACCAATCTAGTGGCCTTCAATGCTGAGGTGACTCCATCAGTGGGCAAGGGAAGGGCTGCAGGTGTCGTTCATCTGGACTTCCATAAAGCCTCTGACACAGCCCCTCACGACACCCTTCTCTCTAAATTGGAGAGAGAGAAGGATTTCTCTCTCCAGTGGTGTGTGGACTGTCCAGGGATGGTTGCATCCAGAGGGGAGTGGTCAGTGGTTGAGATCCTGATGGAGATCAGCGACAAGTGGTGCCCTCAGGGGTCTCTACTGGGCCAGTGTTATTTGATGTCTTCACCAACGCCACAGCTGTGGCGTTGGTGAAGACATCAAATAACACTGGCCCAGTAGAGCATGTTTAGAGATGGCACCAAGCTGAGTGGTGTGTTTGACTGCCTGAGGGATGGGATCCATCCAAAGGAACCAGGACAAGCTCAAGAAGTGACCCATGGAAATCTCCTGAGGTTTAATAAGATCAAGGGCGAGGTGCTGCACCTGGGTCAGGACAACCCCTGTGGGATGAGCAGACTGAGAGCAGCCCTGCCCAGAAGGATCTGGGGGTGCTGGTGGGTGAGAGGCTGGACATGACCCAGCCATGGCACTCCCAGCCCAGAGACCCAAACGTGTCCTGGGCTGCATCCAAACCCCGTGGGCAGCAGGGCAGGGAGGGGATTCTGTCCCTCAGCTCCTCTCTAGTGAGACCCCACCTGGAATATTGCATCCAACTCTGGGGTGCCCAGGAGAAGAAGGACATGGAACTGTTGGAGGGAGTCCAGAGAGCCAGAAAGATCATCAGAGGGCTGGAACAGTTCTCCTATGAGGAAAGCCTGAGAAAGCTGGAAGTGTTCAGCTTTGGGGTGACTTTATAGGGGCCTTCCAGTACCTGAAGCCTGTAAGGAAGCTGGAGAGGGACTTTTTACAAGGTGATGTAGTGACAGCAGAAGGGGGAATGGCCTTAAAATGAAGAAGAGTAGGCTGAGATTAGATATTAGGAAAAAATTCTTTACTATCAGGATGCTGAGACAGGGATCAGGTTGTCCAAAGAAGCTGTGGATGTTCCATCCCTGGAAGTGTTCAAGGCCAGGCTGGATAGGGCTTTGAGCAAGCTGATAAGGGAAGAGTCCCTAAAAGTCCCTGCCCACAGCAGGGAGGTTGAAAATGGGTGATTTTTAAGGTCCCTTCCCATCCAAACCATTCCATGACCCAAAATGTATTTATAACGTCCAATGTAATAAAATCTCTGCTTACACAAAAAGCTGTTTTTGAAACATGGATTGAGAAGACTTTGGGGAGTTTACCTGACAGCTTTGTAGTTCTGGTAAAGGAAAAACTTCATTTGTCGAGGAAAAAGTCATAAGAAATGGTGGAAAATTTAACCTGAAATTGAATAAATTATTGCTAAAAGATGAGGGGTTTTTAATCACTGGGATCATAAACCATCAAAATTATTCAAGTGGGCCATATACTTTAATTCAAACAGAAATTGTGGACTAATTGCAGTGACCACCTGATGATGGTGATGACATTCTCTGATGTTTTCAATGTAGAATGTTCTCACCATGGTCTTTTCTGACCTTGAAATCTATCAATCATTCTCATATGACAGAGTGCATTACTGTGAAATGTGCTGTACAGATTTTTTTCTTCCTCACTGTTCCTCTACTATTCACAAAGTGTTAATGGTGGTACCTATTAATTCTGGAGTAAAATGATTTTATGGTGGTTTTATTATTAAAAGAAAGCAATTTTTAATGATGTTAAATAATAAGGTCTAAGAAAATCTTACCCATTTTACCAGCATGCAAAGACAAAAATGCTTATCAGCTTAAGTTAAAATCTCATTTGATTGCAAAGTGTTGTTTTATTGAATGCATTTTGTAACAGGTTGACTGTAGAAGTTGGTGCGGATGGTAATTTTGTATTTATCCTTTTGTCATTTATGGGTTGTAGTCATATAAGAAAACAGCTAAATGTTTCTTATTATTTTTGTACCAATTGCAGAAGGAAAGCATGGAGGTCCTTTTATATAATAACAAAAGTGAAGTGGAAAATATTTTTTTTACCTTTTGTACTATTTTAAAATTGATTTTGAAGGCTTGCTTGTGAAACACTGAGGTACTCAAGAAAAAAAATCAAATCCTTGAGTAGTAAACCAGAGAAATTATTTCTTAAATAAACTGCCAGAAGACATTTTTCTAGGTCTTGCTTTTCATCTAACAAGTCTTGGAAAGGAGTTCATTTTTACAAGGTCTTTGCCCTTGAGAACAGTGGTTTTCAGCTCCACCAGAACTTTATGAGGTTACTTAGTCTTTTATTTTTGTTCTGTCTTAGTAATATAGTGGTATTTCTAGTAGAGTTTCAACAGAACAAAACTAGTCTGAGTTATTTCCTATCAAGATAGTACTCAAGTGAGAGCATCTAGTTGTTTTATGCTGAAAATCAGAATGAATGAACATCACCTTGTAGCCCCATATCACATCTCACGTGTAGTGCTCAGTCTAAGATGATACATTTTGGGAGAGTCAAATCCTCGAGTGGCAATTTTCCCCACATGTGTGTGTATGTACATGTATATATTATTAATCTCAAATTAAGCCCAGAGTTCTCATGTTTTCATGTTCTGATTCAGCAGTGCTCACTGTCCTTAGATACTCACTGCATTACAGACACCTCCAAACTGAATTCTTCTTCAGAGTTCTGGTTGCAGTTCAACACCAGCATTACAAAGCATCAGAGCTACCTCTGGATTCTTCTGCACTTGTCTGTTAAGTTCCCTCTGCAGCGTTTGAGGTCAGACAGTCCAAATCAGCCCAGCTGATTTTATGGTAATTAGGAAGGAGGTTTCACAGGGAAAAAACTGATGAATCTGAATTCAAAATGTAGCAATAATAGCTTTTGACCCCAAAGCACTGTATGAATTTTTATTATTTTGATGGAAAATTTTTATTATTTTGATGTTATTGGTTTTGGCCTGGTATTTTGCTGCAGTGCAGATTTCTATGCCTTCTTCAGCTTTTTCTGTGGTGTTCCTCACTGAAGAAAGAGAATGAGAGAATGAGTCCTGTGACTTCAGGTCAGTACAGGATCATGCCCCAAAGGGCTCATACAGAGCTTCAGTCTTCTTACTCCCTGCCAAACTCTACATCAAAGAGAAAGAAGGCAGCAGGTGTTCCCATATTGCATGGAGAGAAATGTATCTGAGCTTCTATCTGCTCACATTCTGCAACTGCTGCAGAGATTTTTAGGGAGCAAGAAGAGGCTGAAATACAGTCATCTTTCAGAAATGAGCAGAAAGTTTTTCAGACAATACTTTGTCCTCTGATTTTTTTTTTATGATTAGACAATAAAATCTTCTTATTTTTAAAAATGACTCCTCATGACTCACCCCCCTGCTGCTGGCTTTAAGTTTCATACAGTTTACATGAAAAATAACTGGTAGGCAATACATTAATAGCAAAAAAAATTGGCCATGACCACAGAAGCATGAAAGGATCACCTGCCTTAGCTTGTTTGAAATAGAATCTTATATGTAACAACAAAAGCACACATAGGGAAAAAAAAGTGTGTTATTAAACACATTTTTCTTGAAAATACAGTTGTTGTAGAGACAAATGGAATGTGAGTCATTAGGAGCTGTGGTCTGATTGACACTCAGCTCATGTTGTGTTTTGCAAAAATAGATTGCACACTTTTCAGTAGCAATAAACTGAAACTTTTCTTGTTGAGAGCAGGAACAATTGTGGCTTGGATAATAAAACTGGAGATATAAACCAATTTCACTGCATTTTTCTTCCATTTTATAGTGTAGAAATTTGTGTGACTTAAAATATCAATAAGGAGATAAATTGCTGGCTTTCATTGTGAAAAAATAATAGTATGATTTTTATTATGCCAAAAGATACAGCTGTTAAAAAGTAAGATGGGAACAGCTATTTTGAAACAGCAGACATTTCTTTTATTTCATATTCTTGCACGTATTTTTTCTAGCTATCGAAATTTTTATGTTATAGCTGTTGAAGTAATGAAGCTACTGAAATATTTCTGTCCTTTCAAAATTATTAGAGATAAGAATGTCATAGTTAGGAGGTGCTTCCAAATAGTCTGCTGTGCTAGCACATTGTCCTAAAGAAAGGCATGTCCTTATAGACCCAGTCTGAATGTATGGGAGCTCCAGCTGGGGTGAGCTCATGGTGCAAAAGTGTCACAGCTGCAGGAAACAAAAGAGAGCCAGAAAATGTTTGGAGAGTGAAGGCAGCAAAGAGAGGATATATTCAGTGATCACCGCGTTGCTGATATCTGAGGGTGCATGACTGGAGCTGCAGGGAATGCTGTTGTGGACAGCTCCTGGTGATGGCCCCACATCACCCAAACACTGACCTACCTCTGCTGCTCTTGGTCAGACAACTTGCTGCCTGCTTCATAGGGAAGATTTTTTATTTCACCTAGTAAGACTGATTCTTTAGTCTATAATATTTATTTTATTAAATTTTCCTAGCAACATAAGAAATACCAATATTTAGGAACGATGGCATGCCTTTTAGAGAGTCTTCTGTTTTAGAAATTATCACACGTCTCAGAGTACTTGGTGCAACACAGGCATATAGAGCCACATTCACTGGCAATGTGTGTTGATTCTGAATCTGAGTTACTTAAAAGAGTGAGGGAATTGCCTTGCTAGGAGTGAGATGATTCTGGAGTTGGGAGATTCCCCTCAGAATCATGGGGTAGTTTTACTGAAATTTTTGCTGTGACACAGCACACTCTCAGAGCTCACCAAACGAAGGTTTAAAACATTATGGAGGGCAGTTTGGTGTAGGAAAAGAGAGAATTAAAAAAAATATATATAAATTATGGAAAACCTAAATTTTAGAGCACTTATGTGTGGTTCTATCTACATAATTATGGACATTTAAAAACTTTCCATGTCTATTGGTTTAGTTAACACCAGTGAATTAAATCTAAATTCTTACAAGATTTGTTCACCTACTTCCAGAATGGAATGACCCTTGTGCTGCAACTACCTGTGAGGGAAAGCCTGTGTTCTTGACAGAGGTGCCACTTATTTCAAGAGGAGACATTTCTGCTTCTGGTAGTCAAATTTGAGTGACTTAACACAATTGAAAGTTATATCACTTCATTTAGAACATGAGATCACTGGAGATACAAAGTAAAATGTGAGAGTGGGACACTGTTCAAGTAGAATCCATAAATTTGAGATATAAAATTGCTTTAGCTGAAGCATAGTAAAAGGCAGTGTGACCAGAACAACATAAATTGTTGGGCACTGAATTGTGACAAATTTATGTCACCCTGAAATCAAATAGTTTGATTTTTAAACCTGCTTTGTTAGATTCACTTTGAGGAAAAAATGCAAAGGTTTTACAAGAACAAAAAGAAATTAAGAGCTGGTCTATCAAGAGGCTTTAGGCATAATTTCCAAAAGAGAAAAGATGGTAAAGTTGGTGCTTTCTGCTTCTCTCACCAGACTCTTCAGCTGATCTATTTCGTTCTGAGGTCTAAAGTTACTCAAAGCTGAGCTGGTCCTCTTGAATCTGCTCTGTGGTCTGCATGAACCAGCCAGGGTTAACCAGTGGAACTGCTGCTGGTTTGGGTGCTTTGGGCTGTCAGGGGAACTGGGGTGCAGGTTTTTTGTCTCAATGAGGCTGCAAGGCCATCTTTTTCTCAAAATCCTCACATTTTCTTGATAGACCTCACTGGTAAGGTGCAGCATAGCAGAAAACCCCAACCACATTGTGATTTCTCCATCAGGACTCTTTGCAATGTTCTGAAATTACTGAACTGAAGCTGGTCTAATGGAGCTGAGATTGGGTTGAAATAATATCTTCGATCTTCAGTGATCTTCTACTAGATCTAGTATTTAAAAACAAGGTGGAAATCATTAGTTTGTTTTTGTTTTTTAAAAACTTTTTAATTTTAAATTGAGAAATAAATCCATGTTGTTCATTCAGGCAGCAATTCTGCCATGCAGCTCTATGATCAGGTTCTAGGACTATGGCATAGGAGTACTACTCATGTAAGACAGGAGCAGCTCATTTTTTTCCAGGAAAGAGAACTACAAGCAGCTATCATTACTAGAAGCAGATATTTCTATTTTTTCACAGGAGTAGCAGTACCTATTTTTAATTTCTGATAGTTAACAACTCCATGGAAAATTGAAAAAAACCTATACCTAGTAATTACAACTTCTTCTCACCCTGCAGTCTTGGAGGATCCTGTCCTCTGCTAACAATTATGAAATCTGGCACTCTTGGATCAGGCTGCATATTAGGTTAAACCTAAGTAGCTGTCAAGGAGAGGAGCTATCATACCCAAGACAGGCTACCAAAGGAGGGCTGCATTTCAAAAAAGTTTGAGAATTGCTGCTTTATCCAGTCCTAGAGGCACAGATTGGAATGAGCTGTCAAATACAATTTTTCACAGACTATTGTTGAGTTTATATAATGAGGAGGAACCTACCTGCAGAACAGGATGAAGAAAGAGAAGATTAAAAGAGACATTGAGTTCCACTGGCTGATCTCTAGGATAGTAAGAAAAAAAGTGGAATTAGATTTTTTACTTAGACGAAAACTCTGTATCTATTTATTTTACAGGCTGGAATAGTAAATGTCTAAGGGTTTAGTTTGGGTTGTTTTTTTTTTTCTTTTTCCAAAGCTTTTTATGATAAAGGGAGTAACTGGATAAGGGGTTATATTAGGTGGCCTTAGAGAACAAATTCCACCTTCTGCAGATCCATGCAATTCTTTGATGAGTTGGTAATGTGGACATATAAATTTGAGTGTGATGTCCAAGACTAAGGAAGTATATTTGGTTTATAATAGATTTAATATAGAGCAAGAGTTTAATTGTATGAAAGTAGTATACACATTTTCCCCCAAGAAATAGAGATCATTTAGCTTTCAAGCAAGATTTTACTACTCTTACAAATCCATACTCATGCTTAGCTGCAATGTTAATAATGATTTACCATCCCTGGCTCCAACAGATGTCAATTTTCCAAGTGCAAGCAGCTCAGAAGGAGACACGTATGAAGGACACAAATAGATGTACAGAGCCTGGCTGGAGCAGTTATATCAGGCTGACTGATTCATGAACATATACTGAAAGAATTTAATATGTGGCAGTCTGAATTAGTGATTTGTAAGAGACGACACACATAGCCAGAAACACCTTACTGGCTGAGGACTGAACCTGGTGTTTCTGACCATCTCACAGTGTGGTAATAAGTGTCAACAGCTGTATTTTATTTCTGCTGCACATCTTTGTTCAGGCAGTGTGTACTTGTCAATTGTTCTGGTCTGTATAAAATTGCAAGTGGCCATGTACAATGTGGTTTCCTCTGTTTTCTTCTTCCTACAGGAAACACACTCTTGATTCAAATATTTCCTTTCATCTTGGAATGAGGGACACTGATAAAATGTAGAAAGCCAGAATTGGCAATTTGGACTATCCATTCTCTCTTGCTTAAGGAAGGAAATCTTTAGATTTTGATACAGCTTTATGTGTTGATTTTTTCTTTTAAGAGTAGGAAAGAAGTGCAAAATACAGCTTGTTGATGTGTGAGACCTAATACAAAAGCAATGTGAGACAGATTTCTTTGCACAGAATGTAGATTCCCACTTGAAAGGCTAAAATACCTAGAAAGTCTCCTGTGATTTAGTTTTAGCTAGCTGGCAGATGTTGAATGATCCAGGAGCTGTCTTTGTTGCTATTCCACAGTAAATATGTAGCAGACTGACTGTTTATAATCTCAGTAATAGGGGATTTGTCAGTCTTCCTTTATTACCTGTAAAATGGATTAGGAGAACAGTAAGATTGGACTGGCTCTCTAAGGAATGTAAGACAGTTAAATGTCCATCCTTATTGGGGATTTTAATGAAAAATATGTCTTTAGTGATTATATTAAAAATAGCAAGACTGCTGTCTCTACTTCAGCCTTCTCTATTTCTTTTCATCCAGCTAGATCTTAGTACTCTCACAATTCCCACCCTTTCTAAAATTACTGGGAAATTACATTTATCTTTGGACAGAAAATGCTGAGCATCTTACTAGAGCCAGTTTATGATTTAATGTCTGTTCTCAGTGATGCAGTAGTAATGAAGATGCAGATTTGGCTGGGCAGATAGAAAAGGTTTATTTTTCCACAGATGTAGGATTTTCCATCTCTTATCTTTAAATGTTTGATTTTGGTTTTTTTTTTTTTGTTGGGTTTTTTTTTGTTTTGTTTTGTTTCAGGCTTTATTAGCAGTGAATTGAAAAGATCAACATTGACAGACGTGACGTGTCTGTGATTCCAAGCTGGAAACCATTTCTAGCTTCTTTGCTGGGGAGGCACAGCACTATTCAGCTGGAAAAGCCCTTCAAATGTGTCCAGTCAAATATGAAGCAGCAGTTGCATGAGAAAAGTGTGCATTTTAATGAATTGATTTTCAAACATCACATAGCAACTGAGAAAAACCACACAATTTAAAGCGAAAAAGAAAAGCTAAACTAAAAAGAGCCTTTAGGCTTGTCTGATCTGTTAAAATGTACATATTGTGTTAGACCTAAAGTGTATACAAGTGAAAAAAATGAATGCAGTAAAACCAACCCAATAGACCAGTGTGGATAAATCACATAGTTAATTATAAAAGATACTCAAGATTCAGGGTTTAATTTAATCAGTGTGAATAAATCATCCTGAGGTTCTCTTTTGGAATCCTAAACAGTTTGTCTTTCTTACCCACTACTGCTAATATGAAAAAATGCTGTTCATGAGTTAATTTATATTAACTCACGGAGTTGATATATGGTTTAGTAAGAGAACAGAAGATAATAATTTATTAGAATTAATGTAATCTGTTTTGCTATGGAAATAGAGAGTTCACAGTGAAACCCAGAGTAAAACCAGTGTTAAGACTGCCATGCAAGTGAGGACAGCCTGATGAACTGTTTTTCTGAAGAGATATTCACAGATCCATTTCTTCCAAGGTAGCAGCTAAATCCTACTGCTGGCCCATTGCTGCAGCAGTGTCTGGGAACACAGGCAGTGGCTGACAGCCATGGGAGGTAGAACATAAAACTCATTTATTTACTGAGGTATTAAGCAAATTTCGGCAATCATTGTTAATGCTTTGGATGATATCCAAGGCAGAAGACCAGAGTCCTGTTGGCTCGGGAGTATAAGGAAGCTTTCTGGAAAATTGGAGCATTAATGAAAAGCTTATCTTACATACCAGGACTTGAGCAAAAGGCAAGAGCATCTGATAGAAGTACAGCAGTCTTCTTGTGAGAGGTTCTTTTTTTTCTGAGAGGGTCTGACTTCTTTTGGAATAAACAGCAGAGGATTGGCCCATATCTGTAACTTTACACTCTAAAGTCAGGTGGAAGCTTTGAAGTATGTTTGCATGGCTGTATAAAAATCAATTCCAAATATACCTAAAAGAGAAATATACCACAGGCTTGGTGTATTTGCTTGGTCAACATTTTTCTTAAGGTTCAAGGTAAATAGGATTTGAGGATAAGGCAGGTAAATGTATCCATAATCAAGCATGAGTGGCTGGAGGTTTTGTCAGTAATTTTCCACTTCAAAAACAAAAAACAAACAACTGCAAAACTCATATAAAAATCTTGGGAACCCCATACCTTTTCCAGGCAGCCTGGAATGCTTGGAGACCTTGAGGAAAAGATAAGATTCATAGGTTTATATGCTATATAGTTGCACAAATCATGGAGATGATTTCTGCAAAAAGATTATGTGTGGATGCTGGATGGAAGGCAGCTCATAAATGCAATTTTGTTGCTGCTTGTCTTGATGAATATTTCTCTGAAATGCTTGTGTACCACAGGGAGATCATATACTGCTGATCTAACTTGTACATGGTTCAACATGGGTAAAATGAGCCATGTCTCCCCAGTAAAACTGGACTGAATTAAAGTTTCATTTGGTTTTACCCAAATTTATTATGTTTAAGAAGATCTTTTCTTGTTTTCTTCATGCTTTTGTTCTGTTGTTTCTATTATATTACATCTGTTTTTCTGTTCAGGATTTTGTCACCACTATCAGGTACAGGTTAATTGAAGGGATGAAGGAATCTATACCTGCTGCTAAATGCAGCCAATTTTATGTCATACCCATCCAGATGTGCAGCTTCCTCATTCAGATGGGCTGTATTTGTGAATCTGAAATGAATATAGTTCTCTTATGTTGCTCTATTGCCATTAAAAATTTAATTTACAGTGAAGGAAAGAAGTGTTTCCTTGCAGTTGTTAATGTGGACATTGACTGTGATTTAATCTTGTATTTTGAGATTTTAGAAGGTTAACTGGCAACTTTCTGTGTGTAATTTATTTGGACTAGATGATTTGTTGGTCCCTGCTAACTGAAATATTCTGTTTTATTCTATATGGCTGCTGAATGTATTTTTTGAGAATATTATAATCAACGTTAAGTAAAGCAAGTCTTGAAAGGATCAATGAGGAAATCATGAGAGAGGGCAAGCCCAGATCACCAACAGTAAGAAGAGGAGTGAAAGGATAGAGGGAAATTAGAAATATTGATAATTGTCTACTAAAAAAAATATTAAGATTATGACAATATTGGAAAACATGTAGGAAAATCTACAAGTGTTTAAGAAGAGAAATGTTGATGTATTTTGTCACATCTCATCAAAGATGATAAGGAGTATTTTTGCCTATGTGTTGCTTATTTTAGCAGTAATGTATAACTGACACATTTCCTTCAGCTACATGAGAGGCCATCTATCCTTAGCTGGAAGGCATAGTAATTTATATTCTTTGACCATACTGCTCTGTAGGCAAGCTATCTCCTGAGTAAAATAGACTGTTCCTAATCCACAGAAAATTAGCAAAGTTTTTGATATTAAAATAGTTGTGGAAGTGAAGTAGGTATCAAATGAAGTGCCTTTCTATGACTGCAGTGAGAACAGGAGAGCAATATACAGAAAGTGTTAATGGTAATTATCTGCTAATGATGAAATCCTGTGCAAAATCTGCAAGCCAGTGGAGTTACAGAAAAGCCAACACTCATAAAAGGTCTCTTCTCTATCTCATTAAGTGAAAAGCTAGAAGTGAACTGAGAAACTCGTTCTTGATTATGTGGCAAAACACAATGATCAGAGTCTGCACTAATAAACCAAATGTCTGACCCATTTTCTGACCCACAGTGATAAACTCTAGACAATAAAACAGGATTTATTAACTTCTGTATTTCACAGAAACTGCCATTCTCATTTCTGAAAGTAGCCCAGATTGATCACTGCATTGTGGAACTAATCCAATATAAAATCAAACTCTGAATAATTTATGACAGTGCTTGTAAGCCTATATTAAGAAAACTTCTCAAATGCATAAGTCCTCCAAAGGCCAGAAAAGAGTAATGAGTTTATATTTGTCTTATTTCTGCAGTGTAGACAGGTTCTTCAGTGTATACTGAGAGACTGTTCATGATTTGAAATGATAGAAATTACTTTTTAAAATAAAAAAAATGCCAAACTTCTGTTTTAAAACCTTTTTATTATTTTTTCCTGATTTTATCACAATCTTTGACTAAGAACAATGGCATTCCAGATGTTTTCTTATTGTTATTGGCATATGTGGATTGAAATGAACTGTTTCCATGAAAACTTCACCAAAGTGTCCAAAAAATCCCAATATAGGCAGAAGAGCCTAAATCTCATTGTAGAATGGAGAGTCTAGCATTATAATAAGTTTCTACTTTTCTTACTGCCCAAATACAATAAAAATAGGACATAATACTAATTATACTGGTCAGATTGGCAGTAGTGGTCTGGTTCAGAATATATTTCATCATTTATGTTGCCAGGAACATGCATTTACCATTATGTTAATAAAACAAAATGCTGTGAAGTTGGCAGCCAGAGCCATGATTCTCTTCATGATTCTCATCATATGATTTTCTAGTGAGGTCCATGGTTACTTATTTAAGGCTTTTTAAAAAGACTAATATTTTGCCAATGGGTTTTATAGCTTTCTTCACTCTTGGGAAAAAAAAAAGCTTATTGTTTTGTTTTTCCACTCTCTGTGCTTCCCCCCAGTCCCCACCACCCCTATGTCAGTACATATTAAAACATTTGAGAGGCTGATTCATCATTGTGGTGAGGCCACTAATTTTCATGATGAACATTTCTCTGTGTTTTGCAGTGAATTATTGACAGAATTAAGTAAACTCAAGAGTCCTGCCTACTAATGCCCAACTGCATTCTGAACACCAAGAGCAATAAGAACATTATCAGTAGCCCTGTTCCACTCCCCCAGGGCTGCTTTGCTCATGAGACCCTCAGTGTTTTGCTGCTGGTCTGTCAAAATTTCTTCCAGTTCCTTTTATCCTCCTTGTACTCAGAAAACAATATATAATCCCTGTTTGGAGCACAGGAAGGTGTAGAAACCTGTTGGGTTTTATTATTGGGTCCTCCTTTGCCTTTCTTTGACCTGTATTTAATATGCAGAACATGATAGAACGTTGGAATATCAGAATAAGGAGGAAGAAGAAGGGTAGAAAGTGGAAAGAAGGTACTGCATCCTCTGTTACTTTTGCTCATGAAGAAAACCTCAAATTTGTCACCAGGTTTATTCATTGCTCTGAAAAGTAGATGAAGGCTTTCAAATAACATCTCCTTTGAATGTAATAATCATTCTGGTGTTAAAGATTTTCTTATGATCACAGATTTCTTTCTGAGATCATAAGAATAATGTTTTCTAAACTGGGTCCCAACTGGCTTCTGAAACTCAAAACCTTAAATTTCTCATGTAATTTGTCACCCTGCTGATGAGTTTTGAGAGCTTGCTGTACTGCACATATATATTTAATGTCTCTTTTATGGTAATACAGATTATGAGCCAAAATGTAATACAGGTTTCTTAAATCCATTATTCAAAACTTACATTTCTGTCACTGCAGTAGATTTGTGGTGAGTAATTTCATCATTTTGGAAAATAGCCATCAACTGAATGACTCAGAGCAAAGGGTTTTACACAAACGCAGATTATGACGGTATCAATTCTTTCATAAAAAGATTCAATCAGTGACAGTAAATGTTCTTAATAAAGATGTGTTCCAGGGGCTCAATTAACACAGTCTTTTTATATGCAACCTTTGTGTTATGAAACAAAGAACTTGTTTTAAAAAACCTAAAATCACATGTACTTTCTAATTTAGTCTCATGTTTTGCATAATTGTCCTGCATTCTCTATAATAAACTTATGAAGGAGAATAATAATGTGTTCCTGGACATGAAAGGCCAGCAGAGGCTTTAGAGAGACATTGAGGCTTTCAGGTGGAATAAACAGCAAGGTGCTTGTACCTGATTCCCAGCCACATCCTGGGCTGCATCCAAAGCCCCGTGGGCAGCAGGCGAGGGAGGGGATTCTGCCCCTCTGCTCTGCTCTGCTCTGGTGAGACCCCACCTGGAATATTGCATCCAGCTCTGGGGTCTCCAGCATAAGGACCTGCTGGAATGAGTCCAGAGGGGGCCACAAAGATGCTCAGGGGGCTGGAGCACCTCTGCTGTGGAGACAGGCTGTTCAGTCTGGAGAAGGCTCTGGGGTGACTTTATAGCACCTTCCAGTATCTAAAGGGGCTACCAGAGCTGGACAGGGACTTTTTCAAGGGTATGGAGTGATAGGACAAGGGGGAATGTTCTTAAGATGAAGGGGGTCAGGTTTAGATTAGATACTAGGAAGAAATTACTCTGAGGGTGGTGAGGCACTGGCACAAGTTTCTCAGAGAAGATGTGGATGCTCCATCCTTGGAAGTTTTCAAAGTCAGATTGGATGGGGCTTTGAGCAACCTGGTCTAGGGAAAGGTTTCCCTGCCCATGGCAGGGGGATTAGAACTAGATGATCTTTAAGGCCCCATCCAACCCAAGCCATTCTGTGATTTTATGAGTCCATAACCTGATGTTTCATTTTTTAAATTAAAAATTAGTTAAGAACAATAGGAGGATGTGACAGTGAAATAGCTTTTGCAACAAAGTAAGTTGGTGAACCTATAGTTTTTTTATGGATATTAAAGGGAATAGAAGTTTTTGAAATAGAATCAAAATGGTAAAAATATGAAAAAAAGTAAAAACCAAGGGATAGAAAAGTTTCTATAAAAATATTAAATAACTGAAGAGTTTCTAGCAAGACCAGGTCTCATAGTACATCTTCACATTTCAATTAGAGGAATGCAGTTACTTAAAAGTAACTTTTAAGCAGTTGTAAGTACAGGTGACAACTGAAGAAAACTAGGCTTTTCTAGTTTATGTTTGTATTCAACTATTTCTCTCCAGGGAGTCAATACCAGTAAGCAAGGAAGTAGTAGTAAAGGTAGTATAGAATGACTGGAAAGGCATGTTTTTGATTTAAGAATAGAAGCTGTAACTATGAGGAAGAAAGCCACTTTAGGAAAGGCATGTGAAAGAAGGAAAGCACTAGAAAGTGCTAAAAAGGAAATTGCTAGACTCAGGGGAGATGCCTATTAAAAAGAGAATAAAATCTCCATTTTATTTCCTGAAGGATTACTTAAAGAGAAAAACCAAGCCTTCTGTCATCAATGCACACTATCTAAATAAAGTATTTAAATCAAGACTAATGAAAGAAGCAAGAGCTTTTTGTATGTATTTATCTCTCACGCAGTAACAGCCAAGTGCTGTTTCAGCAGAAGTAAAAGTCTGAATGAAGAATGGCCCAGAAGACTGTGCCAGGAACAGCAGAGGCAGTCTGCTCCCTGGGCAGCTGAGGATGGGAGCAGGGCTGGCACAGGCAGGAGCCTCAGGGACAGGGAGCCAGTCCCACCACAGCTGGGCAAGGCAAGCAGGACAGACTGATGACCCCACCCAGGTTTGGCTGAGGCTCTGCACCACAGCAAGCCCATGGTGACGAGGAAGGCCTGAGACCAGGCTGAGACATTAAATCTGAAGGTCTGGATCAGGGTCTGGATCAATAGGGAGCATGCCAAGGCACTGATGTGGTGGCAGAAGAACTGCAGTGCAGTTCAGACCAGGGGACACATGTCGGAGTCCAGGACATCCCTCTGGCTGCCCTGGCTGTCTTGAGACCCTGGCAGGGGGCTCAGAGACCTTGGCACAAACTCAAAACCACCTGTGGCTTCGATTTTGACCCTTGGAAAAAACTGCCAACTTTGTATGAGGAATTAGAACCCACAAGGGTTTGAATAGTGTGGTAGCTGAATTAACACAGGGTGAAAAAGTAGAATTTTAGGGTTTTTAGATGGAGGGATTTGGGTATGTCCTGACTTTCTTCTCTTTCTCCTTGTCCTCCATGTCTTGCTGTGATGTTGACACTTTCCTATTGGTTTAAGGTAGAGACACAGTGTCTAACATAAATGATAGATATTGGCACATTGTTGTAAACATAGTACATGTAGTTTTGTAAAGACGGCCCTAGAGTGTGGACAGAATGCCATGGCCGACCTGCTAGAGAGATCTCAGCAGGTCAGAGAAAGAATGTTCTAGATAAGGAAAAATAAACAACCTTGAGAAGCTGATCCTACACATTTCAAGCTTCTTTGGCTGCATGAACTGGGAGAACAAGGACTTTTACAATCTTGGGGTCACCTCGACACCACAGACCCCGAGACACAGTCTCAGCTTAACAGCAGCTCCCAAGAGATGGAGTGGGGAGTTCCCAATTCCAGCTTTTTTTTTTTATTTATTTTTTTTCTATAACAGCTGAAAGCAGTGAACTGGCCTCGAGCTGCTTTTAGGAGGGGAGAGAACTCAGGGCCCTGGGGACATCACAGTAAAATGGTGGTTTGCATAAGAAGAACTCAGATATAAAAGATATGATTTGGATATCTAGAAGAAGACTGAGTGAAGGATAAAATCAAAATATAATAAGGTAACAGATAAATTTCAGATTAATTTTTTTTTAATGTATGGCAGGAGAAACAGATAACAGACCTGAGACAAGGAACAACCCCCAGAAAAGGTGCAGAAGAGAGGAAAGAAAGCATGTGGAATAACATATTCTTTGTTTAAAGAATGATTGATGGTTTCAAAATGAGAGAACTAAAACCAGAGAATAAGAAGAGGCTGAGAATGACAATAGCACAGGAAAAGTGGAAAGTGATATCTGGACTAGGCAAGAAAAGGCAGCAAAAATGTTGAGATCCAGATCCAAATAATTTGGTCATTGTTAGGACCACCTGTTCCAGACATGCAAATAAATTAAACTTTGGCTAAGCAATTTTGGTTTAGGCAACAGTTTTCCAAACAGGGAACAGAAAGTTAAGCATCTGATAGAAATTGGGTTCTTAAGAATGGAAATCCACATCAGTAATTGGGGGCTGAAATGAAGCAGCACTCTAAACTCTATCACCTGTCTCAGTTGTTGTTAAACTTTCATGTTGAGACTGCAAGCCTTCACCTTTTAACTTTGACACACTGTGATAGTGAATGAAACAGACATCTCTCAAAATATTTTTGTTAAGGGGTTTGTTAAGGCTGTTTTGTGGAACTCACACTGCCAACCCTTGGCAGAGATAGCCCACCACACTGAAAAGATGACTAAGTAATTTTTGAATGATTTCTCCATTTTCAGATAATGTCATTACGTCTTCAAGCTGACAAAGGACAGAGGAAGCTACTTCCCAGGGAAGAATATAATTGCTTTATATAAAATAAAAACCAAACCAAACTTCAGTGAAATGCACCCATCAAGAAGTCTATTTCTCCTTACAGTTCCAGGCAAAAAAAAAAAAATCTGTCACCTAGACTGGATCATCCTCTAGGAGAATGAAGTTATGTCTTTGTTAATAAACTAATCCTGGATACACTTTGGACCTGAGCACAGATATGAGATCATCCAAACTCCTCAACTGCCAGCATGGTCATGTCCATGGTGCAGTTTGGAGTGTTAAATGAGCACATTTGCAGACAATGCCTTGGCAAAGTCTGGCAATCTATTATGGGCCGAGGATCCAGGGTGGCAGGATGCATCTCTTTTCTTTTGGAGAAAAAGGAGATAGAGTGAGAGCAATCATCCAAATGCATGTGTGCCATGCTGTGCTGATAAATACCAGGGTCAGAAAATTGTTGCTGGCCCATTTCATTCATTTTTAGGAGCAGCCTGAAAGGACAGGTAGCAGCATCTCAGAGTTATCTTGACATTTGAAGTTATGTATTGAGGAATCATAAGACTTAATAGCAAGATTGCAATGGCACAGGCACCAGCTTTGGTTGTGGTCAGGTAAGTAGCTCCTTGATTTAAAACCCATTCTCTAAACCTTGCTTTGTGTCAGTGAGTACCTTCTGTCTGTGTTGAGTCAGGGCTGCAGAATGTGAAAGCTTACAGGAGCGAGATAAGAAGGTTCAAAAAGTTAAAAGCCCAGTTCCCAAGGACTTGTAATAAGACCTGAGAATCCCTTAGGTCTCTTTGAAAATCCTATCTGAAAATAAAAATTGGATGAAGTGTCGGATTTATTGGTTCTGACAAAAAAAAAAGAAATAGAAACAGCAAGTTTTCAGACAAGCTGCAGACTGGAATAACAGAAGAGAAGTGATATGAATTTTCTAACAAGTCTTGTCAGTTTTCCTGTCCTTATTAAGGAGAACAGAACATCTGCAAATGGGGCAGACATGATCCTGAAAATAAATCCTGAATCAATCAATTCAGCAAAGAACAATCTGTACACATGATTTTGGTTTTGGCAAATCATCAAACAGCTATTAACTGGAAAGCTAAATGGGGTCAGCAATTCAAGTCTGGCTGGAAGATAATAAAGCCATAAAAGCATCATAATATGCATTACTCAAATGTGAATAGTCAAGGCACATTTGAATTAAGTGTGGTTGTTTTCAACTTCAGATTGTGACACCCATGTTTAGATGAGTTCATGTAGGTGCCTATAATGAATTAATTACCTAAGCTCCCATTATAGTCATTATGGTCTGTCAAGGACAGAGGCCTTTTCAGCTGATCAGATGTGGGGAGTTCACTTAGAGTGAGCTGGACAGCTATGGACTTCTGTGACCACTGTCTCTGCTTGTCACCCATTACAGCTGCTCCTTTCTTTGTGAGAATATGCCTTTGTTTTTGTCAAATTCATCACAAGAAACTTCTGCAACACTTGGATTTTAAGCAAAGGGCTTGGAATGATCTCTAGGATCCCTTCGTTACCCTACTGACTATTTCTTCTAATTAAAATACAAATCCCCTGACTACAAGATCTATGAGGAGCTGATCATCAGTATCCATGTGCTCTGTAGAAATAGAACTTGGAATTGAATATCCCGTGGAACTCCTATAGCTATTTTTGGCTTATATTTTCTTCAGTTTAACTTTGGTCCTATTTTTAGCTGTGGAATATCAGAGCTTACCAGTGAACCTGACAAGAGCAGGACACACACAACCCATACATTCTGTTTTGCATTTTGCATTTACCTGTAGCATTGGTGGCCTATAGCATTTACCTAAAAGAGTACAAAAGAATAGGGCAAGCACATATTCACATTTCTTTAGTTTACTTTTCCAGCCTTCAGAAATATTCAGCTCAGAAGGTGCTAAATCAAAAATTATATCACAGTCTTTCTTATTGATTTCTAGAATTTTATGAGTCCTTCTTTAAAAAACTCTTGTGTGTTGACAGGATGGTGAACTTAGCTGTTCATGTTTATGTTTTCCATACTATGTAGGAATTTTTAATCCTTCTGTTTTACACACTCCCTTCTCCAGCTGGAAGACAAGCTGAATCCTTTCACTGTTTTTTCTGGATTTACTTATTTGTCCATAACATGTTTTTATGGAACCTATTGGCATAAGTCTAAGATTTTGTTCCCTAGTAATAATTCTAAAAGGATAGGTGAATTTCTGTTTGTCTAACCTCTATGTTGGCAAATAAAATTTACATCCTAAATTTTGTTATTCTAATCTTAGTTTGAACTAATGGCAAATAAACTTCATAAGAAACATGTTAATAAAAGGAATTTTTCACAATAGTGGTAATTTTACCTTTTGGACTTTACTGATCCTGAGAAATATTTTGTAATTCTATCTTTTCTGAGGGGAAGAAAATTAATGGTAACAGAAGTTTTCTAAATCAATAGGAAACAGATGTGATTCCCATGAAAACTCCTGTATTGAGGCTTCTTTATTAACTTGTTTATAATGTTTAAGTAAATCAGCTCTAAAATAAGTAGTGCTGTGGGGCAGAGGACATTGATTAACTGCCTGAGCTTGGAGGGCAGTTTTACTCAAATCCAATTTCATAGGCATCAAGACAAGTGGAAAATTTAAACTCATTTCAACACTAGGAAGACTTTTTAAGACCATTTATACAAATTGAGAAGGTTAGTCTAATTTTTTAAATTAATGCATTATAGTAAAAACAAAAGATCAGTTTTTCTTGAGATTAGACATAGATATTAATAGTAATTAAAAGTGATGAATGGGACATACTTAGAAAAATTAAATTCTAAATTAATGAGATTATGCTCTGCCCTGAACTAGTGCAGTTCTAAATCTCCAAATTTCCTGATAACTGCAAAAAGTAGGCAACAGTAAGTGTGTAATATTTGAGTAGAATTATATTAATTGATGTAGGTTGGAAAAGCTCAGTACAAACAAAATGGTGGAGGTTAAAAAGGCTCATATAATCTGTGAAGCTTTTGAATGTAAGTGAGTTGGAATATAGCTCTGGCAAAAATTTGAACTTGAAAAAGCTGGGGTCTTAACTGTAAAGAAATTCTGTCATCTTGAAGGGAAATCTTCCTTTGAAGATGATAATTCTTTTGTTTTGTCATGCTTATGATTAGATTTATTCATATGAATAATAAATTTTCATTAATATTAAGTGAACCTCGATTATAACTTTATTTTTCTACTTAAAAATGTAAAAAAAAAAATCTAGAAGAGTTTTAGACCAAAAATGTAAGCTCTTTCTTTTTGATTGCTTTGCCAGGATATTTTACTCTTCTCATGATGGTACGTTAGGTTTAATTCATGGTTTGGTTTTTTTTTTTTTTTTTGAAGGGGAGGGGATGTCTTTTTTTCCCCCTTTAATTTTTTTTTTTTTTTTCATATTTTTGCATATAGCCTGGAGCAGAGCTGCCAGCTTTGAAAACAAAGGTTTTAAGTAAGATGACATATACCAGTTGCTTCTGAAGCGAGGTCATCTGGGATTTCTCACCTCTCATTTCGAGCTCTGGATGAAGCTCAGGATACCAGATGCTCTCAGTCCTCCTTACCTGTTCCATCCCAAAGGATTCAGTTTTGTGGTTTGCACTGTTCCCTTTCATCATCACAGGGCCAGTGACAGCTTTGATTTGCATTCTGCACAAAGTATGTTGAGATGGAATTTGGCCAATTATATTTTTTTTTCCACTGAGCTACAATAGTAACTCTGCATGAGAGCTTAAGGAAAAAAACTGCACTAATTACAAAGTATTATAAATTTTGTATTTAGAAACTTTTTTTTTCAAAGTGGAGATACATCACAGTGACAAGTAAGAGCAGCTGAGATGCAGTAGTTTGGAATAACTGATTATTTCTTGGCAGAAAGAGCAGTGATTTACTGGTGAGAATTTCTTCCTCTGTTCCTCTGACAATCACCAATAAATTACTCTGTCTTTTCCCCAATTTTAAATATTTACAGGCATCCCAGGAGAAAAATGTATTCTTCATTCTCTGAACGTACTTTCTGTGTCTTGTATCATCACTTACTGAAGGCATTATGACACAGTGCTATTTAGGATCTCTCAGAATCACAGCTTGAAGCCATCTCTGTCTTCTGTTTGGCTGTATCTCAAATCAGGTGACACGTTTCTCTTCCCTTTAAATCTGTCCTGTGGATGTGTGATATTTAATTGTTGAATTTAATGGAAATACAGGGATGAGCTAAACCACTGACCTCCTGCAGGAAGCAGCTTTCATTCATCTTGCAGTTTGGGACTGTCACATTTGGTTACTGAGCAGCTTTTAAAGCAAACTGTTCCAGACTCGTACTGATGTGAATCAGAGGGGACAAAAAGTAACTTCTTCTTTCTGCACCCTGGAATTTTTGAGGTTTATAAATGTGCTAGTACTGCCACTCTCACTTGTTTACTTAGGTTTCTAAAATTGGAGTAGTGTTTAATTTTGACAGAAACTATGGGATGATTTTAAAATTTGATTTCGTTTTTTAGTAAAAACTGAAGCCTAGGCTGTAATTAATTCTGTCATTCCATTTCATTCAATGCTTGTCCCTCTAATATTGAATTCTTTTTATGTTACTGTAGTTATTCAATGTCCAGTTACTTTTCCCATTGCTCATACAACTTTTAGTTTTTACATTTTAGAATGCCATTCAAATACGTTCTTTACATTATAACCTTTTTTTTTGCGAAACAATTTTTAATCATAAATTTCAAACAGAAATGCAATGGAGACATTCTCTGTTAGGAATTTAGAAATTTCATTTGAATAAAAACAGAAAGAAAATGACGTAACATCTTAAAATACTTAAATAGGATTGCAAATATTATAAACTCAGTATTGCAAAAATTGGAAATATTATGAGATGCATCCTAAATCAGGATCAATTTTGTAATGTAATCTAAATAATGTTTTACAGATTTCTTCCATAATTTTGAGCAGTGGAAGCTTATTGTTGGGAACTAATACTTTGTTATTTTATGTTATGTTGTATTTCATTGCTAGCAATTAAGTTTAATGAGTTGGCAGCAGTAGTTATTGTGCCAGAGTTGTGGAATGGTTTGTATTGGAGGGGACCTTAAGGATCATGTATTTCTAACCCTCCTGCCATGGGGAGAAACATCTTTAACTTGTCCAGCTTGCTCAAAGCCTCATCCAGCCTGGCCTTGGACACTCCCAGGGATGGGGCATCCACAGCTCCTCTGGGCAACCTGATCCTGTGTCTCACCACCCTCACTGTGCAGAATTTGTTTGTAATATCTAATCTAAACCTGCCCTTTCAGTTTGAAATCATCCCTCCTTGTCTTGTCACTGCATGTCCTTGTAAGAAGTCTCTCTCCATCTTCTGGTTTGTTCCAAAGCCTCCTTGGATAACTCTGAGTTTTTGCCAGTGTAGCGTAGCTTAAAAGATTTTTATGTCTCAAAAGGTTTTCAGTAGTGAAACTTTTGACAAGTTACTGTTTGAGGGGTTTGCAAGGAGTGTTTGACAAACTTTTAAAGAAATTGGAAGCCAGATTTGTCCTCTGTTGGTCTCAGGTTCAGTCAAAGAGAGAAATGGAAAATTTCTAACCAGGCAGAAGCCTGAGAAACTGCTGAGAAGAATGTAAATAAGTTCTTTATCTCTCTTGTTGTTCACATTGTTTATAATTAAGTTCTACCACTGTGCATCCTGCACTGTACACCAATAGTGTAACTTGTTTCCACTTCAGGACCAATAGAGTTGGTCTGCATGAAGCTCTGTATAAAAGAGTGATGTATTTTAAAATAAATCAGAGCTATAGTCACAGCCTTCTGAACAAAGTCTATTCATTCCTAACCTGCCTCAACAGCATCAGTCCTCAGTTATTTGAAACAGCAAAATTCATATAAGATTATTGAGTATATGTATGTTTCCTTTAACATGAAAGCCTATATTCTTTATATGCAGTAGCAAACTTGACAAAACTACAGAGAGTAATGGAATTGCAAAGCAGCAGGAAGGCACAGGGCTTGCAGTGGTAATTTGCAAGGAATACAGCTGGCTTCAGTTTTAGTTTGGCCACAACCTGCAGTCAAGTACTTGGAGTAGTACATCTGAGTACTCATCCTGTGGAATTCCAAGGTTTTATAGGAAATGGAGTACAGAACAAAATAGCACTCTTCAGTTCTGGCAACACAAGTATTAACAGTGCAGTTTCATGCACATTTTAAGGTAACACAAAGTTCCCCTGGTGCTGAAAAAGCTTCCTGATGGATCTGCCTTCTCCTGAGCAGCTCTGCTCCTGTGCTGTCCTCGTGCTGCCCCGTCCTCTGCAGGCTGGGAGAACTAAACCCACCTAAAACCAGCCAGAGGTGAAAGAGGCAGGAATGAACAGTCAGGGCCGTGACCATGCCACTCTATGCCAGGATTAAATGCTCCTGAATTTGTTATTTTCAAGTTTTTTTTTTCTTTCTATCTCTGCAGATAATTATATCCTCTTTTTTTTTTTCCTGAGACAGAGCCACAGTATAAGCTCCTCAAGGCTACTCATCATCAAGGAGATATTATATTCTTGTGTCATAGAAAGATTTGATCCAGGACAGGTATTTTTTCTTAGAAAATGAAAATTTCTGGAGCTGGGAAAGGGGCACAAATTACTCTATTAACTTGTCAGGTGTCAGTAGTTCAGGAGATCATCAGATCTAGTCACAATTTCCACCAGCTCTGAACATTTGCTGCCAACAGCGTGTTTTTAAAATCTTTAATTACATATTATTATTGTCTCAAATGATTAGGATTATTTTATTTTGCCCTCTGTCCTTCCATCTCTTGTTGCTGTATTATCCTGGTTAGGTTGCTCTGGTTTCTCCCACCTAAAGGTTGGTTTCAGTTATTTGGACAATGCTCTCAGGCACACAGTGTGATTCATGGGGCCAGGAGCTGGACTTCTGTGATTCTTGTGTGTCCCTTCACAAGGACAGAATGAAGGGGACAATCCAGCATGCATTACTTCAGCCCACTGCCCACAGCTCTTTAAGAACACAGTCCTTGACTGCAGAGCAGGGATGCAGGGAAAGTGGTCTGGGAAAGCCAAGAAAAAGATTAAAATGACCTCCTAGTGAGAAACATGGAGTCAGTGAACCCAGGTACCTCCTAAAAACATTTTTGTGCTGCAAGTGGAGCCATGGACTCCTGATGAATCATGCTGCATCTGTAATACATCCACGTCCCAGTGTGTCACATCAGTAGGGGATGCAAAGGGAATGACAAGCAAAAGCAAGGAGTAACAGTGTGATGGAATGTAAGTAACATTAGTGTCTCTCTTTTTTTTCCCATCATGCTACTTAAGAGATCTGTGCTTTGATGTATAATACAAAAGGGCAGTAGTGGAGGGAAATGTAGTAGATGGATGGGTGTTAGTGATATGCAAAATAGCAAGCTTGCCTTTAAATGGCTTGGCAAGGGCCTAACTGTGAAAAAAGGCACTGCTGACAACTTGGAGTCCCCCTAAGTGTGATGTCCCTTCTCATTGAGCAGTCTTAAAATTGAAATAGTGACAGGCTTTTAGATATGTGCATCTGCCTCCTCATTATGGAAAGTTAGGAAAATTTATATTAATTGAGATAAAGAAAGGCTGAAGAATTGCTTTCAATGGGGAAGTTATTTATAAATAATGGTCTTTTACTGACAGGTATACCCATTTAAAATAAAATAGATTAGCAAATAAAGAGTATTTATTATGATTTTGTTTTATTCTTGTTGCAACATTTACCTGGTTATTGTCTTTGATGATGATGTCTTGCATGAGCTGGCACATGGCTTTCAGTTTGCTTTAGTTAAATTCTTGTAACTTACAGCTTCAGGTAGAAACTGTTTTTAAGGTATGCATGCAATCATGCATTATTTCGTATTTTTAAAATGAAAGTACAGAACTGCTCTGCTCCCCCAATTTGTGGAATAATTATTGTGATGTAGTTAGAAATCTAATTAAACTTTTACACAGATGTTTTGTTCAGGAAGTGTTCTTTGCACTTTTATCTCCAGTATGGAATAACACAATGAACCACCCTAGTGTAACTGCACACCAGCTTTGTAATAACAATCCTTGAAGAAGTAAAGCTTAAAATTTATTAAAGAGCAATGAGAGGAAAGAAGGGACTCTTAAAAATTAATTCCCAGCTCAAGTCAGCTTGAAGCAGTGCCAGACTCTCAATCTTCTATTGCTCTTAGCAAAGGGTATAGTCCAATAGATTAAGTGGTAAGGGCCTCTTCAGCTGCTGATGCACAGGATATGCAGCAGTTGCAGATAATTTGATTTTTTTTCCTTAAAAAAAAAAAAACAAACTAAAGAAAACACATCCCCCAAATATGAAAATATCACTGCTTAGGGATTTTTCTTCTTGTGCCTACACAAACAAGATAACCTGAGTTATTAAGAGTGTGAATTTAAAGAGGATTTGTTGTGCCACATTTGTTAAACACCCACACTCTGTGTGGGCACTCAGAAGTAAAATGATGTTCTTTGAGTTCAGCTAACTGCTGACTTAGCCTTTTCTTCACAGTGTGGTTGAGGTTGGCAGGGAGCTCCTCACGTCCAGCCCAGAGGCTCAGGCAGGGCTTCCCCAAGCCCAGGATTGTGTCCAGGAGGCTTTTGAGCACCTCTGACAGAGGAGATGCCCCAGTCTCTCTGCTCCACCCGTGCTGGTGCTGCTGTCCTGATGGTGGAAGTGATTCCTGATGTTCAGGGGGAGCCTCCTGTGTTTCAGTTTGTCCCCTTTGCCTCTGGTCCATCGCTGGGCACTGGTGAGAAGAGCCTGGCTCCATCTTTGCACTCTCCCTTCAGATATTCAAGCATAAGCTCTCCCCCAAGCCTTCTCCAGGCGTATCAGTCCCAGCTGTGCCAGTTTTCCTCACAGGAGAGATTCTCCAGTCCCGTAATCATCCCTGTGGCCCTTCCTTGGGCTCTGTCCATGTGCAGCAGTCTGGGTGTGGACTCACCCCTGAATCACTGCTGTGAAACACTCCTCAAGCACAGCACAGGACAGCATTAACCTCCTCTGTGATATGGACCAAATCTTTCATGGCAGCCTTTGGCACTTAAGGTTAGAAAACACCTCTTTTTAACTTGCTCCTTTTAACTCATACACTGGGATAGTTTTTAAATTATGTACTTTAAGCCCATTTTCCCACAGCTCTCTCTCTCTTGACATCTCTTCAGTGAGTAAGACTTTATTTAAGATTACATGGTCACAACTACCACTCTAGCTTTTAGACGTTTGATTTTATAAATACCTGGAAATTAAATTTACAGAAATGCTAATGTATGATTAATAAATATATTCTCTGAGACATGCTAGGAAGGAGCTCACTGGTAACTGTCTCCTTCTCTGTATTGGAATTTCTACGCATTAATGGAAATTATACCATGTTTTTCACAATATTTCCTTAATATTTTCTGGCTTTAGTAGTAGCCATCTGATCTTCGATCCAGTGCTGACTTCAGCCAGGGTGTGAGAACAGGAGGAGAACTGAAGCTATTGCAGGTACTTGAAAATTCAGTGCAATTTACCTCTCTGGCTTTCCCAGACTGGTGCTCAGTGATGCAGTAGCCATGGACCCCAGAGGCCTCTCAGGCTCGGATACCCCATTATCTCTCTCAGATGACATGCTGACCCTCCTTATAGATAAAAACTGTTATAATCAAATGCAGATATTACTGCCCAGTTTGGGATTTGGGAACAGCACAACTACATGCTAATAAAATGCAGAAGTTGGGGTAATTTATCAGAATTCCAGTACACAAAGAACCCATAAAGACATTCCTAACAAATGATGATGGTGGTGTTAAATGACACATGGCAAACATGCCCCTACATACTTTTTTTCTAGAGGAAAAGATGTGTGCAGTCAGAGGCATTGCCACCTGGTAATTTAAGAACTTGCTAGGGTGACTGGTGAAGTTTTACTTAGGGTGTAAGTATTTTAAATAGCCTTGGATTCATTAAGCATTTCTTTCTCTGGCAGAGCAGAGAACTTATCTCTTTATTTATTTATATAGTAATTTTTCCTCTTGGCATGAAAAAGTAGCTGAATCTATGGTACCTAATTTCTTGCCCTAGAAAATTATATGGATTAATTTAATCAAGATGAGCTTTAAACAAGTTGTTTACAGAGAAGTTTACACTGCAATTTTTTTCTTTCAGAAGTCTCCTTTCATGTCAGGATGACTGGGAAATGAATAGTGTAAATTCAGTTTAAGACAGAGCCTATGGTAGGGCTCTTCCTGACTTGTACTCATAATACGTGTATTATTTATCATCCTCAGTGCTCTGTTTCTGCTATTCTTAGCATGTGGCTTTGTTTCATTCAAGCAATATATTGACTGTGAGGACTGGTTAGGAGCAAACTGTACAAGGCAATGAAAATCTCTTTTAATTTTTATTTTAGAAGTTCATGAGGAAAATTATAAGGTGCAAGCAATACCAGTACAAGATTGCTTGCATTTCGCTTATGTATTAATGAAAAAAATAATTACTAGAAATAAGAGTTCAGGTTAAAATCTTCAATTTTCCTGTATATATATACACAGGAAATATCTATTTCTTCTGTGTGTTTATCTCAGTTTGCACAGATGATGTGTGTCATGAAATGCATCCAGCATGCAGGAAAGTCTGGAGGTAAAAGCTGCAAAATGGAGACAAGATCTTCAATGAAGTTTTTGCCTAATAGTAAAATGAGTTTTAAGTATTTTTTTTCATTCACTAAGAAATAAAAGCAAAGTAACTTTTAAGCATTTCTTAAAAATCATAAAAATCTGCTGTAGTACTTATGCTTCTTACAGATTGGCAATTTGATTCTTGGTTTCAAATTCCTGGTGCTTATCCTTTCTTCCAAAGCAGTGAATAATACTCCTGCTTTGATTTAGCACTCCTCCAGCCTACTCTTTTTGGATTGGCAAATCTTTACTTTTGTACAAACTTTTCTGCTTTGTTTCTGGTCTGTGGTGCAAAGTTATTGCAGGGAAGGTAAATGTGAAGGGTTTGAGTCCTGCTTGGAGCAGGGTTCTCTCACGGTCTGTTTTGTTTCCTGTGTTACGGCTGTCACCTTCACTTTGCTCATGCTGTGCTTTCTGTTCCATTTCTTGTTTGGCCAGTGTCAGGAGCTTGGGCTTGTTACCCTGGTGGGGATCCATGCTGCTGATTAATAGCACAAGTGGCTAAAAATAGGAGTAGTTCAAGCAGGAGACATTTGCTGATAATAAAATGTTATGCCTTTTATCCAGGGTTCTCAAATGTGATTCTAATCAGGTGACAGAATGGCCATGACTGCTCACAAAATGAAGGAACTGATGTATAATTTTTTTAAGTCATCCTCTGCAGAATGGAAATTTCTTTTGAGCAAAACAGAAGGCACAAGCTTGTTAATCAGTTTAAATATTATCTACAGTTATTTTTTTTTGCCATGGATGAGAGGCTTCTGCTGAGGGAGGCTGTTGAGAATGTTGTGAAGAGCATGTGACAAATATCTTTTATCCCTTTCAAAGTGGGAGTCTGGTGTCCTTGTTGAACTGAATATAATAGGTTTTGCTTGAATTTGAAACTTTTGAAATTCTGAAATCTATATAGCAATCATAGGTGTAATGAAGATGCCAGTCATTATTTTATTGCTTAGCTGGAAATACACCTTCAGATGCTTATTTTTTTTCCTCAATCCGTATGTAAGTTGTAATTATTCTTGCAATGAAGTTTAATTATGGTTATTATTGTCATATGGAAAGCTGAATACAAGCAACTTCAGGCAACCCTCATACCCCTTGACATTTTTCAGGAGTACTGCTACAGTTGGGTGCTCTATGCTCTTTTATCAAGGGCAAATATCAAGGATAAATTTATCAAGAATAAATTGTCTTTCCACAAAGTGATAGACCTGTGGTGCACAATTATAAGCACTAGAAGTTATGCTTTATGTTATAAACATTAGAAGTTATATACTATAGTGGCTGTATTAATTAATCCTCAGGTGTATTGAAAAGATTCTACTCACCTAAACCTTGAGAAGCAATGCAGAAGAAAAGTGAGCACTTTTATGGGAGAGCTGATGACACAGGTTATGTAGGGAGTAAAATGGTGTGTTAATCTGTTTTATCACATGCTAATACATTTCCAAAAGTTTCATTTCTAGAGCTTTAACTAAAAGTTTTGTCCTTTCAAGAAGATTCATCTGTTTGGAAAAACTGACCTGGCAAGTTCTTTCATATGTTTGAATTAGAGTTATGTTATGTTTACCCACTGGAAAGGAAAAGCCAGAAATTTTACAATCATTCAAAGAAAAGTAAAACTTTGTGGTTTTTTTTTTTTACATACTCATCTTGAAAATATTGTTTGTGCATAAAGTAAGAAAATATCATAAGCATGAAAAATGCTGCTGCTTGGATATAACCTATACATGTTTGCATTACTTTCCTCATTTGAGCACAAAATACCCTACCCTACTAAAATCTCCTTGGCATTTAGATCCCAGAAGTCTGCCTTTGAATTAACTGAAAGTAAAAATTGCTGTTCAAAGTTAGAAAGATAAATACACTGAAACCTGATTTCCAGCCTAGCCAGAATTCTAGTATTTGTCTCTTTTATACCTCAGAACTTACTTATGACTGGAGAATAAGAAAATAATAAATTCATTTTACTGATGAAGTAATTGGAGTGTAGTGAGGATGGCCATGCTTTCTGGTGTATAAAACAGTTCATCTTCTGCTCATGGATTAAAAAGTTGTCTGACTATTTTATGGTGGAAAGGAAATGTACAGAGAAAGTAAGAGAAGAACAGGGAAGCGTTTTGATTTAATAGGGTTGTATCAGATATTGGGAATCAGAAATCCTAATGCATTAAAATAGAAGGAAAAAAACAGAAGAAAAAAATAGAAGAAAAAAATTCCTGAATTAAAAACAAACAAACAAACAAAAAAAAAAAAACAAAACCAAAAACTTTTCCAAGTGTCAGGTGTCAGGCTGGACACTTTTCTGTTCTGTTGGAGTATTTTATGCCATCTGTCTAGACTGTAAGATCTTTAAGGCAAAATGAGATACACAAGTGGCACATGGACCACTGCTAGGACTGTTAATTGCTTAGTTTTTCACAACATCTGGCACACATTACAGAACACATTTTCTTCTGCCTGTTAAAAGCAGATAATATTTATTTACCTGCCCATCACTAGGGCTTTGAAGAGCCTTATGGAAACCAAAGGAATAAATAAGCCCTGGAGGTGAATTGATGCTTTTCAGACACCACAGTCCAGACACAGCCTTTAACTCAAGGTTTCTAAACAGTGTCTTGCCTCTCACTGGAACAGTCTTCTGATGCTCTCTCCCTGAACATCTGCTGATGGCCACTTTCAGAGCCAGAATCCAGGTCCAGACAGAACTCCCCTGTTGCAAATGGCCAGCCTGATGCTCTTAAAATTTACACACTACTGTGGGACTCATTAAGTTTCATGGTGGTGGTTTTATTGTGCCATCAGTGCCACCTCAGTTGACTGAATGGCAACAGTCATAAAAGGGGAAGAAAAACATTTTATCTTCTGTTGCCTTGGCTTCCTTCTGCAGAGCTGAGGAGATATAAAAGAGCCCTTGGAGTATCAGCATTGAAAAGGTCTCAGCTGGAAATGGTTGACAGCACTGCCTCCAACAGAACAGGAGAACTGAAAATAAAATGGGACCAAAAAGTTCACTGTGCAGGAATAGCATATACAGAGTTAAGCTTGAACTGGGTCACATAACAGGATTTTTTTTCCCCCTTTCTCATTATTTCTTCTGGCTTTGAACCATTTCTTTTTAAAAATGAGACATCTTCAGTTAGTCATCATAAATTAGTGATCCACCAGTGTTTGAGGTATTGCCCCAAGTGAACTAGGCTGCTGTAGTAAAGTATAATTCAGCTCCTGCATAGCCTTTCTTTGTGAACAGGGCAAATGAGCTTGGATGTGGTCTCTGTTTCTTTGTGCTTGGAGTCCAGCTGCTGTGACTGGTTATGGAGAGCTCCTGCATGGCTGTTCTCTATTAGGACCTCACTGCAGAAAGGAACCTGCTGGTGCTGTGCTTACATCTCTCTGACTGCAGGAAACATCCAGATCCTATCTAGTCATATTTATCTGCATGAAGCTGCAGAAACTAAAAGTCATCCCACGGTGTTTTAGCATATGCTGGAAAATGAAATACTGTCAAACTCCTACAGTACTTGAAATAGACTTGAAATAGCCTTACAGTTTTGCTCCTTTACACTTTTTCTGTAGGGATCATTCAGGGATTCAGATGCAGTGGGGCACAGAAATAGAGAATTAATCTCTCACTTGTAGAAATGAAAATTAACCTTCTGAACTAAGATGGCTTTGGATAACTAGAATCCCCAGTTTCATGCCTACTTTCTGTATTACACAGAAAGTGCAGAATGAATAATTCAATAAGTGATATCCAAGTTTATAATTTGAAAAGAGAAATGTCTGGAAATTTTCTGTGAATGAGATCTTTGTAATTTTTTAAGCCTACCAGCATAGATGATGGTCTAAAAATATGCTGTTGCTCATACCTATTCAGTGTAGCCAACAAGGAAATTTCATGTTTTGATCAGTAGTATCAACAGTTCAAATCTGCAAAATAACATTATTGGTTTCAACAGTACTTGCAACAAGTAGGAATTTGCCATTAATTATAAGGTAGCTATAATTTTGCTCTGTATACAGTTGAAATAACTTTCTAGATGGGAGAAATACTGAACATCAGTACCTTATACACAACTATGAAGACATCCATCCTGATTTGAGGGGGGTGGGTGCTGTCCTGCTTGAATTTTGCAGTTTCATTACTCTTCCCTTTCTGTGTGTGTATGTGTATGTGTGTTTTTGTGTGTGCTTGATGACAGTTTTCTCCACAGACTGTGGTTTGTTACTCCATGATTTTACAATGACTAAGTAGTGATTCAAGGAAGATGGAAATGTTAATTTCCTTTGTTCTCCTGTTCTTTAAGAGGCCAGCATAGGTAGGGTGAACATCACTAAAACAATTTTAGTTCTAATGCTGACTGCACAAGCACAGAATGAGATTTTGCCTTCTCATTGAGTTGAAAGAAGAAAAACTCCCAAGCTAAGGTTTCTAAATTATCATCTTACTCCCACACATGATCATTTTCAAGTGGCAAATGATTATTTCTGGAATCAAGAATCTTACTTACTTCCTGATGTATCTTTTCTTTTTTTTTTTTTCATTTTTCTAAATTGCCTTTAAATACTGCTTAGGTATAGATATTACACATAGTAAAAAAAAAAATATAATCTGAAATGCCTAGGCTACAGGTAAACCTATGAGACATGTTCTGGATTTTTTCATGTGTGCAATGATTATTTGAAACCATTATTTTCTGTATCCAGGATGAATTTTAGGCTGCAGCTGTCTTGCTGAATATTCATTATGAAATGCTTGTATTTAAAAATAAACCTATTAGTTTTCTTTCTATCCCATCAACTTATCTTTCAATATGTGCCAGTGACCTGGCATGGTGACTGCATTTCTGTGCCTTAGGTCTCCATGGAAAACCTTCATATTTTAGGTGGGTTTTTTTTTGTAAAAATATCCAACAATATGCAGATAATGTCAAGTATTTTTAAGAATGGATCCTAAAAATATAATACAAAGTTAGCTAGCTGCTTTCTATCTTCTCCTATAAAAGCCCATGTGGCTCTCTCTTGTCCTAGGCCCCCATTCTACCATCATACTTCCAGGATGAACTGTGTGCTTTCCAGCTTGGAATTATTTCTGATTCACACAGTTGCTTATTTAATAACAGAAGGCATTCTGTGTGACTAGAGTAAAATATAGGGAAGGGCAAGCATATTTCTCCTTTTTCAAGTAGAGAGGAAGGTTAATTCACTTTTATATTCCTAATTTAGCTGAGGAATAGCATCTCTTCTATAATGCAGCAGAAGCATTTTCCCAGACTGCTTTAATTCCTGTTCCTGTCCTGAACATGTAGGAACCAAACTTCTTATTTCAAAAATCAGTGAAGGCCTGTCAGTGCCAATACCAGGAACAAGGTAATCCCCTGGTGACTGTTCCAATCTATATTGTGGAAATATGACCCCTTCAACGCTGGAAAGGAGGCACAGAGGAGCAGGCAAGCCAAGGTTACACTGCCCACAGAACTTGTATCAGGCAGAGACACTCAGCAAACCTTGAAACCTCATGAAGAAGTTCAGTGCAATGTACAGGGCCTCCTTTTGTAGTTATTCCTTCCTCTTCAGTCCTTGATATTGCCTGAATCTGTATTCTTCAAAAGTATTCAGATGATTGAGTCTTGATCAAATTACCAGTTTGGAAGAGGTAGATTTTTGGTTTTCTGACATCTTAAGGAACACAGTAGAAAGGTCTCGTCTCAGCTAACTGTAAGATCACTATGAGAAACCTGCAAGACAAGTTGAAAAAAATAAAAATATTATATCACTGCTCACTTAGATTATTTTAGAAAAGAAGTCTGGGTTCAGTTGCATGACAAAGGGCACCTTGAGTTGTTTCAGGGGCTGTGGGTATTCTGCCTAATGTCCCTGACACTCCAGGCAGGACTGAGTCTCCTACCAGGTCTCTCAGTGCTGAGTGGGTATCTCAGATCTCTCAGTCTCTCAGTCTGTGGTATCTCAGATGACAGTAGAAGAAAGTGTTTTGACAACAAATTCCAACCCCATTTTATTACAATAATAACAACAGTAATGAACATGTTTTGAATACATATATCCTATAGACATGCTTAATATATTTGTATCCGTGCAGGTATAATACAGATGTATATATACCTGTAGTTTGCAAAGACAGACTCTGATACTGAGTTTTGCAGAGTGCTTGGCACGGAGTGAGGGTGGGAGAGCAGAGGTGCAGCAGTCAGTGAGCTCAGCAATCCTCTTTGGTGTGTAATTGCAGCTGTGTGCTTCGTGCTTTTGTGTGCTGTGCCTCCCGCTGGGGCAGGCACTGCACACTCAGGAGCTTTGCAAGTGAAAACATAATGTACTTTATCATTCTCGCAGAAAGGGGAGGGAGAAACCAAGTAAAAAATATCAAGAAACAAAAGCAAAGTACTTTTAGCTTCCCTTCATCATAAAGGAAAAAAAAAAAGAACACAGCAGGAAAATAGCTTTCATATTTTTAGGCATTTGTGAGTCACTCTAAATCTCTTAGGATATTTTAGTAAAAATTATATTAAAAAAAGCTTCTATGGAGTAATGAACTCGTAAGTTTTTCTGTGTGACATATTTCAGTTTCTTTTTTTAATGTTTCTTTTTAACTTCTTCAGGGTAAAGAATCAGTTATCCACCTGGGAACACAAATATTGTGAAGTGAGCTATGTGGATTGCGAGAGGAAAAAAGACTGGATAATCTTTTCTGAGGCTGGCTGTAGCATTCTGTAATTCTACACTAGGCTATCAGTAGTAGTAATAAAGGTGTTCACCCATCTGGGAAAGTCGGGCTGGTGGGATAATCCATGGCCTAAGGGCACTGTCCTGCCCATAACGACCTTTTGGGTCTGGGCTTAGGCAGGTGTGGTGGAGATAGAGAATGGAGAATTAGAATTAGGTGTGGTAGAGATAGAGATAGAGAATTAGAATAAAGTCATGGTGTTGTCAAAATTGACAGCAAGGGAATTGCATCCTTAGAGAAGGTTTTACCAACAGTGCAGGTAACATCTTGGAAGATCTGGAATGATAAAATCTCCAGCTGTCACTTGAAAGCTTTTGTACACTTTCATATAGAATTAAAGTTTTACAATTAAAAGCAGCACTAACTGAGCAGTAATTATCTTTTATATGTGTTCTACCTTTAAACCAAAATGACATAAATTGTGTGTTATTACATCATCAGATGTCAATGGGCAGAGCTGCTGAGTTTAAGGAAAGTGAGGATTTTCTGAGAGGTGGGAAGGATACAGGTATGTCCACATACTGTCAGCCATGAGCAGCTCTCTTCCCCTTCCTCACAGCTGCTCCCTGTCCTCATATTTTGTTTAAACTGGGAGGAAGAATAGCTGGGTTGCTCTGATGTAAGACTCCAGCAGACTTGTGCCAGTTGAGGACTGCTTTTTCATTGAACCTATATGTTAACTTAATATTTTTTGTGATGTAAAATTGCTCAAAATTATTGTGGTAATTACTCAAGAAATGGCACAAAAGGTTTTTTGATTTTGTTTTTCTGCCACCACATGGATAGCTAAAGGCAAGTTGAATTGATAGCCAAAACGTCCTAGCTGTAAAAATCCTAAAAAATATTCCATGAGCACCATTTTCCTCCCATGTACCCCTCTGTAAAAAGTGTTCCACAAAGTTGTACAAAAGGAAGAGAACTGTAGATACAGAGATTCTCGTTGTGGTCCTTGGCCTGATACTCTCCAACTGCCTGCAGGAAACTGAAGCCACCTTCTCAGAACAGGCCAGTGCTTGATGTGAATCTGATAGTTAAGTTTTATTTTTAACAAAGCTAAATGAAGAGTATTGTTTTTAAAAAAGCTAAATGAAGCTGGGTATTGTTTCCTTTACAGAGTAGTGTGTAACAGCACATCACACTTTGTTTTTTTTGACATAACATTAATGAAACAATTTCAGATCTTTCAGGCATTCTTGTCACAGTCCCATATAAACGAGTACTCAAATGAGATTGCAGAGTAAAAAAAAAAATTACTCATTTGGGCATAATTTTAATGTTTTTTTGCCTTTACTTCTGTTGCATGATAGAATAGAGAATAAAGGTCAAAATCTTCGAATATTTAGGGTGATTTATTTGTTGTTTTTTGGTGTGTGTTTTTTTTAAGGTCTTATAATTAGGATTTTTTGTAAACACAGCATTGATGTAGAAAGCATTGCATACACATTGTTACTTGCTTTCTGTAGAGTATTGGATTCAGAAACAACACAAAATTAGATTTGTAATATATTCATCAAATAGAAAGTCTCCAAGCATAGTTTTAAACATTATGTTTTAACGTTTTGGATGAAGTTCAAATCTTGAAGGAAAAAAATATTTTTTTGAATAATACTGCTTCATTAGAATAATTTAAGAATTTTTAAGAGGGCTCCCATATGAGGTGCCAGACTGATTCTAAACCTTGCTGAATATCATGTCTCAGAGAATTATGCAAATGCTGGTCAACTCCAGACTGAAGACTCATGTGTGGAACTTCATGAAATATTAACATTAAGAATTTTTTGGAGGAAAAAATAAAATCAAGTCTTTAATTAATGAATCTTTGGAATCAGCTTGCAAAACTATCAATGGGATTATTGCAAAACAAATTCTGTTCTCAGGATACCTCCAAGAAATGAGAGAGTCCCCTTCTTCTAAATTCTCAGAAATCCCAAGGCAGCATCCTGTAAAGTCAGTATAAGATGCTAGCAAGGAAATTCAGGGATGTTCTTATCTCTGCCACTGGCTTATGTCTGCACCTTGAACTTTTTATCACTTTTAACACATCATGCATTACAGACATTTCTGTGGAGGTTATTCTTCTGCAATTCCTTTCTCAGACCCTCTTATTTTTTCCCATTTCTTCTTTTCTTGTAGATTTTTCTTCTTCAGGTGTTGCACACTGAATACCTCTGTTCTTCCTCCAGTATTTTCTTCTGAATTTGTACCTTTTACTGTTTCCAATTGTCTAAGTTTCCTCAGCCCCCTTGATTCTCTAAATTTCCATACAGGAAAAAAAAAAGAAAACCAGAACAAAACAAAACAAAACGAACCCTCTGAAGTAAACATTGGTAATTCCTTTATGAATTAATAGGTGCCATTGTTTTTTTCATTGTGTATGCTCTAGGCTAATTATTGTTACTAGGGAGAGGCTGGATTTAGCAGACAGAACCAGCTCTGGAGTTCAGAGCAGCTTGCTGGAGCAGTGGTGGAAGCTGGGAGGAAGTTCCTGATTGGTGAATAATGATGTGAAAATTCCAATTCCTTTCTGTTTTCCATTATGTGTCTCCTACCTGGTAACCCTCAGTAGCAAAGAATATCCAGGAGAGGATAGGAAATGAGCACAGAGAAGTCTGTAATATGGAAATTAATTTTACTTTTCCCCCCTTTTTTCCTTTTTCCCTTGTTTTTTTTTTTTTTTTTTTTTTTTTACAAAAGAAAACAAGCAAATAAAAAAAAAAACTTAAAGAGAAAAAAGAAAATAGGCATTTGGATCCTATTTCCCTGCTCATATATTTCAACTCCATCAAAATCAACAGGTGTTGGAGGCTTAGTTAAGGAAAGCTGGTGTCTCTATGGTTACAGTGTAGCAAAGGCTTTTGTCTACTCTTAATGGGTAAAGAACCTATGTAAACTCCTGACAGCATCCAGCCTTCAGATTTTTATCCTTCATAAATGGATTTGGTTAAGTGCAGTTTCTCCTTGGTGGTTACAGGAGTGCAAGAGATGAACTTCCAGAATCTGAGAGGTCTAATCTTCTAATGATCTTTTTTCTTTTTTTCCAGACAGATCTTTTGTGTACTTTTAAGGAAGGAAACAGAAGATGACTTCTGGTGCTACTCAGCATGCACACTATTTGTCATATTTCAGAATCATCTCTAATTTCCTTGGCTTCCTCCCCAAATTGCTTTAATCATCAGGCTTTTTCTTAACTACATCTCTGATGTGTGTCATTATTGTGGCTGTCTCTCAACAACTAGCCTAGGGAAAAAACATCTCAGTGGTCTCACAGAGTAGGCAGAGCTGCTTCACAGACACAACAGCAGGATGTATTCTAGGACAGCTGGCTCTACTGCCAGCCTCAGAAACATCAGGGTGAGTCAGGAGTAATTAGAGCTCAATTACTGGTCAAAATCAAGACCATTCACACTCAGTTCTTTCAAATAGGTGTAATTTCATAAAAGTAAGTAGAGGCAGATAATTTTACTCTGTGATAAATTTAAACATCTGTCTACAATGAGTTTTGAATTACTACGGAATAGACTGAATTCTTTATCAGCATAGCAAAGCATTGTCCTAATTCTGTCCCTTGTCATTGTGATGCCCATGTAGGTGGTTATAAACACTACAGCCCAACAGGACTTTCACAAAGCCACAATGTGCTGCTGCACATGGATTGTTTGTCAAGAAATTATTTGTATAGACAGGGACAGCTGAGTTCTTGGTAGCTTAAAAAAATATCTAGTGGATAAACACTTTTATGATTTTTGATATTTTCCCCCTATGGAAAGGGAGTTTTGGGCATCTTAGTAAGAGCTGTTAACTTTGATGTGCTCCCAATATCCTTCTGTGACCTGTTTCTCATAACTCTGTCCCATCCTAGAGGATTCTGCAGCTTAATTCGCAATTCAAATTCCCAGAGCAAATTGTAGAGATAAATCTTGATGTCACAGTCCATTGAATTTTACCTAATATTATTATTTTCCCCTCCAGAACTCCAAGAGACTATGACTTTCTTCATTGACTTTCATTATGTTTCTCCAGTACATGAATAATTAATGTGGATTACTCTGGACTGTTTAAACTCTTTATTAAAGAAATTACCAAGTGTATAAAATAGTGTTTCTTCCATTAGATGAACACAGGTGATTTCAACACTCTAAATTAACATTCTAATGTGATTCAGAAATGCATGATGAAGGCATGAAGCTGTTTTCTCCAAACAGCAATTTTTACTGTTTTCTACATCTATCAGACCTCCATATGAATACAGAGAAATAGACAGATTTAGACCAGTGTTTGGGTCCTGCCTTCCTTTTTTGGAGCTCTTCTATAAGTGTAGCTCCCACATCCATGGGTGCTGTTGTCCAGATTAGAATTATTTCCCTGCAATAAATGACTCTGAACTAGTCCGTTGCTGTTTTCTGAGTAAAACAGAACATAAAAGCCAATAATAGCAGAGAGGTTCTCAGAAAAAAATGGTTTCTGCCTTTGAAGTCTGCTTAATATATTGTTGGGAAATGAATATTACTCCCAAGTTTTGGGTAATTGCTTAGTTTTAGAGGCAATATAAGTGAATTGCTGTAAATTCTGGTTATATTTTTTTAAGCACCAAGAAGATACTCATTAAGAATGTCTGCCAAATAATGAAAAGAATATTTTGGCACTTGTTAGAGGGAAATGAGAAACATGTCTCTTTTCCTTCTTTTGATTATGGAAATAATGGGAGTTTTCCCAAAACAGAAGACACAACTTTAAAAAGCCATTTTTTAAAAAAACCCTCTGTCACTGAATTTGGCTCTTGAAGACTGAATACTCTCAGAGAACAGGACATAAGTTCCTTAACCATGTAAGTGTTTTGGATATTTTACCTGAAAGAGTTATCTTCCAAAGCACAGAACCCCCAGACAGAGTTCCTGTTTCCTCTAGCTAATTGGTTCATTACTTCTTTGACCCAGCTTGTCTTAACCCTCACTGTGGAAGACATCTAGAATTATGATATAATTAGGATTTAGAATTCACTCCTGTACTGCAATTTTGTAAAACAAGTATGCAGGAATAGACTGGCAGTTAGTGATGGGCAAAATGAGGTTGATAGATACAATGATGGCAGCAGTTCTTTCACATATAAATATGTAAATAAATATCACAGAGGCCTCTGCAGTGCAATGCCTGCTGGCCTGTGTGCCATGATACTGAGGAAGGCAGTGCTGGTAATGTCATACTCTGCTGGATGTAAGCTGCAGAGTTATATCTTTTGGCTGTGGATAATACCAGAAGGTTTTGCTGCCAACAGATTTCGTGGGCAAGGATATTGTACATGCAATGGCAGGTAAAAAAATATCAGGCTGCTTGTTAATGTATTTAAACAGTGAAGTGGAATTTAGATTCAGTGGTGTTGAGCTTTCAGAATCTCTGCCAGGCACAAAAGAAAGTTTTGCTTAGCTGCAGTTGGGATTTCAGTGGGCGTTGGGTGATTTTAGTTCCTGCCCAGAAATGAATTCAATATTAGCAACTGGTGACCAGAAGCTGTTTAATTGCAGTTACTGAATGCCTGCTCTGACCTTTATGACATTTTGTCTACAGATTGTGAGTACTCCAATTAACAATTTTGAATTTTGAAAGAACAGATCCTACATTTTGTATTGTAAAGATGCTATTTTTTCCCCAATATGGGACACCAAAATGGAAAAAATCTTTTGTTTGGGGCTGTGTTACTCGAGTAAATCACGTTTGACCCCTTCTGCCACAATTAAAGGTAAAATATTTCAGTCATTATCCTAAGAGGTAGTATTTGTAATGTTTTAAAATTATCTTCTATTTATTCTACAATAATGGATTAATCTCCTTTTTTTACAATATAAATAGAGAGCATGTTATTGTTCAGTATAATTATTAGTGGAGCTACTTGTTTAGCAGATTATATCTGTGCTCCCCATTTTCCTTGAGTGAATGGCAGTCTTGCTAAACAGAGTTAGACAATATAACAGTGAGAGAATTGTAATTTTTCAGAGGAGATAATGCAAGTTCTTTTAATGTTTACTGTGGAAAAAATGACAAAATGGCTCATCAAATGGTGAATGAGCCACTTTCTGAGTGCTAGGCAAATGCAAATGCTAAATCTTTCTTACTGATGGACTTTCAGTGTCTCCTCTCTTCATGACCTGTTATTACTGCTCACATCTTCAATTATTCTTAGTAGTGACCTTTTCTCAGTGCTCCCCAGAAGAAAAGCCCTACATCACTGCAATCATGGCATTAGTAATCAGATAAGATAATAGTAATCTCACCACAAAGCAATTCCTTTCTTTGGTGGTGAACATGCTCAGACTATTTACATGTGAAGTTAAAGATCTATTTTTTTTCCTCTAAATGCAGAAAGGACAAAATAATGATTTACATAGTGAGAAATAATAATAATAAACACCATAGCATTTCTGTACTATGTTGCCTGTTTCATGCACCAATCCATACATGTTGAAGGGCAAGTGATATAAATAAAGGAGGTAAAGAACTGCTATGTAATGTCATTGAGGCTTCAGGGGCAAATCTTGGCTGTAAGTTTAGTACTGAAATTTTTCCAAAATGAATGAAAACTCTATTCTGTGATGAATTATTCTGGCCGGAAGAATATTTCAATATACAAATCAGTGTGTATGAAAAATGATTGAAAGAAGGGGTAAATCTGAGATGAGGAAGTGTTAGCAGCATATGGCAACACTTATGGGAAATCTTTCCTTACTTTACTTTGAAACTTTTCATGTAAAAGATTGCACAGTCCTGCAATTAACCACTGCAGGGATTTCTTTTGTCATCTTTATGTCTGTTAATTTGGATTAGAGTAAAGCCTGGATTCTTCACCAGGGATAAGTGCTCCTTTGTATGAAGCTTTGTACATGCACGTAATTAAAAAAAAAAAAAGGAAAAAACCCTTCTCTCAAGAGTTTGCAGTATTACAAAAATATCAGGCACATATTACACTCAAAAAACATAAAAGGTGGAGTGCAGAAAGAAGATCAAAGCTCAGTGTATTTTATGCTGACAAATGTTTTTCTCACTTTCCCTCTTGGGAGAAAGACCCCCTTTAGTATTATGTGCCACTTTAATATTATTCTTGACCATATTGATTTACTGTTCTTTCATCACTTCACTATTATCCAAGCAGCTGTTGACAACCCACCACAGGTTCCAAGGGCTTGATAAAATATCTTTTTCAGTGTAGAACATTCTGGATATCCTGAGAACCTGAGGAGAAACCAGAATGTAACCAAACCTACTCCTGCTCGGAAGAGCTCTGAACTGAGGTAGCAAGACAGAGCAAATTCTGCCCTTCTTTTACCTCCTGTTTCAGCTCCCTCCCAGTCACCCACTGGAAGGGAGGCAGGGGGGAATGGCTGAATGTACTGGAAGGGAAGTGGAGGGCACCTTTGGGCATGGGTGGGCTGGACTGCCAGAAATTGCCAGCAATCAGTACTGAGGAGGTGACAGTGTCCTGACAGTGACCTGCTGCTCACCTGCAGGAGGAGAGGGCACCGTATAGTAAAAATGAGGGGTGAACCCTGGATGAGGGAAGAAATGATGATGTCTGTCTCCAGATCAGAAGGCTGAAGGATATCTTTATTAAAACTATATTATATTACATTAATATACTATTTGAAGAGATACTATACTATTCTACATCTTACTTACCTAACTACCAAAACTCATGTCTCTGTGCTGAGAGTCTGAGCCACAGCTGGATCCCATTGGTCCCTGAACCCAAACAACTTCACCAGAATCCAACCCAGCAATCACTGCAGGTGAACAATCTCCACACCACATTCCACATGGGGAAAACAAAGGAGCAGAGATAAAGCTTGTTTTCTCTTCTCTCTGTGCTTCTCCTGAGAGACAGAATTGTGTCTCTCTGTCCAGAGAATGTGAATGTCACAGGTACCATGAGGGAGGGGCAGTGCCTGGGAATGGCATGCACGTGTTTGGAGGGTCAGGGAGTGGCTGAATGGCAGGGCTTTGTAAGGTCTGCAAATGTGAGGGGACATGAAGTGCTTCCATGAAAGTTGCAGTAAGAGAGTGAAAGGAAAAGGTGGGGAACCCTCAATAACACAAAAGATTTAAAAGGTTTGTATTTTCCCAGTTTCAGAAGAAATGTAGCTGGTTTTGCCTGTTGTTTGGTTTTTTGTTTTGATGATTGTAAGAAAATTTTTGATGAACAGGGTCTATGAACGACTTTAAAAATTTAATTTAGAAAAATGCTTACAGGATTGATGGCATTCTTGGGAGAGATATTTAGTTTAGGATCATAGTGAGTTGGTTAATGGGGGAAAGGACAGAGATATTAACATAATATAATCTATTTGAATCATCAGGCAATGTAAATTTTTGAAAAAATATTTTCTAATAAGAGAATTTTTACAGTTTTTTCTATATGAAGTTCAAGTGACTTCATCTGCTGTCTTGAACTGTCCTAACCTTCAGAGTCTCCTTGTATAAGTCAAAACAAACAAAATGTTCCAGTGCAATTTAAGCTTTCCTATTGTTTCTTTAGGAAAGCAGAACTGCTGTATGATGAAGAGAAGGAAATAGTTTTATTAGTGTCTCATGAGAAGAATAAGTTGAAAAAAAGAAACATAAACTTTTAGGTCCTGTACTTGCAGCAGTATTTTGTGATTATGTTTTGCTGCCTTTCTGAGAAACAGCACTGGAGATATAGAGTGGGGGGAGAGGCAGAAGAATTTGCAAGGCCCTATGGAATCTCTTTTTGTGGCTATTTCATAATGCACCATGTAAATATACTGTAGTGTACATTAGATACAGTATATTAACCTGATTTGTCACTACTGAGATGTGGAGACCAAGCAAGTGTTAGCAAAGAGTTACATGTCAGTGCAAGTTTGGTAAGAAAACTCTTTAAATTCTACATTTGGCAGGGCAGCATATGCTGGATAATTATATGGAGACTTTGTTATTTTAGGGCTGCTGTGTGAAGTGAGACTGGGGCTTTAGGTTTGGTGTTTGAAAGTAATGTATCAACAGTTTATGTGTACTGGGAGATTTTTTTTTTGATAGAAAATGCAATGTAATTTTGTTCCCATAAGGCATGAACTGAATTAAATATATATTGGAGATGATACCACTTCACTCTTCAGAGTTGACTTATTACCACCATTCCTAATAGTGGGTAGATGATATTTAAAATGAAATATGATACTTCTTAGTGTTCCAGCAAATAGCAAGAGATAAATTAGTAGCTAAATTAGCATATTGACTGGTTGAGTGAAATATGATAACAATCAACTCTAGCAATAAATAACTTGAAACAAAATATTTTTCAACGCATTTTGGAGGTCCTTGTCTATTTTAGAGTAATCCTACATAGATATAGTTTACTCTGCATTGATTCATTAATTTGCTCTCCAAGACATTGGTTTACAAGTCTGATTGCATCAGATTCTTTGCTGTAGTGAACATCAAATAAACAACAGTTATTAAAAGAGAAACTAAAACATGATAATGGCAGTTTTCTTTTGTGCTTTTCATGTAAAATTTATTAGTCAATAAAGCAGAATCAGAGTTCTGTATAGAAGTAGCATGACTGTTGATTTCTTTGTACCTAAGCAGGCTCATTTTGTTCATTTTGTACATTTTTTATCTGTATTTTTCTACTTCTAAGAATATCAGTGTGTTATTATAAGATGGCCTATCTCTGGCAGCTGGCTACAGACAGCAGGTGGTTGTAATCCCAGCTCCCAGGTGCTTCAAATCAGTAGAGTCAGGTGAACCTGTCACTGTTTTAATGTGCCACTGCACTAGAAATATTCCTGGCTGCAACTTCTCATCTGGAACCTTTTGGATCCACAGCACTGTGGGATGGGCAATAACCACAAAACTGCCTGTCTTCCCTCCATTGCAGGACAAATTCAGCAGCATTTTGCTGGACACAGATATTTCAGGCTTCTGGTTTTATTTATTTATTTATTTTTTTTATTCTCTCTGATTTTTTTCCTAGCCATGAAACATGTTTTTTTTTTTTTTTAGAACAGTTAATTTCAGATTTCTGGAAACAGGGACACTGAAGTATACATTTCCAAATATAGTGTATATGTTGGTTCTCCAACATGTCTTGAAGTCACATAGCTGGGCTGGCCTAGCTCAGACCTAGCATGTGCTGCTAAATCCTGCTGAGACACACAGCATATTAGTTCAGGCTTAATGATGTGCTCATACAGTTATCTGCTGAAAGGCTTTTCAGAAATTGCTAAATCACTCGATCTCACCAAAACTTTTATTTTAGCAGGATTAGGAGCCGGGTAGTTAATGGTCAGAGGGTTCTCAGCATTTCAGTTCTTTTTCTAAAGAAATCCACAGGACATAATCTACTGGACTGCCTAGTGAATAGAGGTGCTGTACTCTGCTTTCGTGGAGATAGGCATGTCTGGAGAGAGAGGATTTGCTCATTTGTTTGGATCTGGTGGAGTTCCTGGCTGGTTTCTTGATGCAAAGTGTGGAAAAGTTCAATATTGTTTGATATCATAACTCTGTGTGGCTATTGATAAACAAGATATTTTCCAGGAAAATGAAAAGGCTTAAATGTGAAAATGTGTTCTTAAGGGCAGTGTTGTGTCCAACATACAGCTTCATTCCTCAGATTTTCTCCAGTCCTGGCTCATTAGCTTTGTCAGAAAATAAAGAAACTACTGGTTGGGTAAACAAAGTGGGTGCCCTGAGCTGTAGCAGGATATTTCACAGTGCCTTTGAACCTGTCCCAGTGTGGAGGGACCAGAGCAGAGGCACATCTTGCCCACTTCCCTGCTGCCTTCACAACCAGCAGCAGGGACTCATTTTGGTTGAGCAAAAGCAATTATCACTTTTGTCTCAACACCTGGTTGGGTGACACCCAGGGAACAGAACAGTTTGGTGACAAGGGAACAGAATACTTTATCCATGAAGATGTGTACAAGTGAAGGAGCAGGATTGCCAACCTGGATGAAGTTTCTAAGGTGAAGAGTGGAGCTTGTGCAGTAGGGGCTTATCAAGCAGCAACTTTGTGATAAAATTTCCTATTTTAAATCAAAAAAATCTGAGGATTTTTTATGGACCTGTACTGATGTGTCAGCTGCCTGTGAGGTGTCAACACAGGTGGGACCCTGGCCAGGTAATAATTGATATAGACTCCATGCATTTACAGAAGGCTGATGTAAAAATAGTAAGAAACCCATTGCTTTTTTTATACCCTAATTTGCTACAGCTGTACTTGATTGGTCCTTTAATTAAAATACCATCACCATTGGCTAATTAAGAAACCACCTTTTGGTAGACAAATTTCTGTCACACCTTCCACATGTTCACAATACCAGGGGCAGCAGGTGAAGATAAGAATTGTTTCTCATTCTTTTCTCTGATCTTCTCACAGCCTTCCCAGACCCATGCCTGGGGAAATCTGTGCCTGCTCTCTGGGCCAGTCACATTCAGGTGTTGGAAGGGATGGCTTAATTTGGAAGCCTTTCTCCAAGGATTTAGCACTCCTGAAGTCTTAGTCCTGGTCAGTGGTTGCAGCTCCTAAATCCAAGCTTAATCTGAGCAATCTATAGGCTGATTTATAGGTTTGCCTCGTTGCAGTAGCAGTATTGTCAGGATGCTCTTGGTTGCTTGCTGTGTATATTCTTTAGTGTATTGCAGCATTACTGTGCTGTGGTATAATAATGTGCTCAAAATTAAGAGAACATAAAGTCCCTCAAATTACTAAATGAGAGAGACGTGCATGGAAAAACTGAACCTTCAGTAAAGAAATAAGAGGAGGGAAAACTTCAAAGGTTATTCTAGACATAGCCAGTTAGTAAGATGTGCTGTCTAATCAGACCTGTTCTGGACTTCCTCTACTGCCCAGTTTGAACACCCAAGACAAACCAAATGTTTGACTTTTTCAGAGCATTTAACAGGTCTTCAATATGCACTAATTATCCACAGTTTGAAACCTGTATTAATTTTTACCTTTCTTTTGTGTTTTTAGGCTGCCTGTTTGAGGATGACCTTTGCAAGTCTTTTGAAGTCTGTGTTAATGGTAAGTCTTCCATGTTTTGTTTGCTGGTTGGTCTGTCCTCCACTCTGTAATTGCTACATGTTTGATTCAGTAAACCAAATACATGTGTGAGTGAGAAGGAGGGGGAAAGGAAAAAGATTACTATTCTGGTCAGCAGTTAGGAAAAATTTAATAAATTTAAAAAATAATAAATAAATATTTTCTCAACCCTGAGCAAAACCATTTACTTTTATGTGAAATAGATTTTAATTTGATTAAACACACTGAAATATGCTAACATTTAATTTGTCTCAATATGGGTGGAAATAACTGTTTTGTTACCTTCAGTTTGTTCCTCTTTTTAGAGGATTGTGTTGAGTAATTATCAGTCTCCTCTTCTTCAACAGATTGTTATTTTTTATAGTAAGAAAGTAAGCCTCAAAGGAACACTGCAGTTGTTGATTGCACTGCTTCCTTTTTCTATGATTTTACTTGAATTATGCAGAAACAGCTTTCTTCTGCTGTCCTGCATAATTTATTTTCAGTAAGTCAAAAAAGCCAACACAACATATGAATGAGGCTAATGGAATAGTAAAAAGATGTTTTCTAATAATAGTTGAAGATTGGAAATGTGCTATATGAAATTATTTCATTCCCAATGAAGGACAGAGGATGTTTTGAGAGAGATCTTTGAAACAATAACTATTACAAAATATGTGTATATGTGATGAAAGGAGGAAGGGAGTAGTTTTAATAGTGTCTTTTGACATGGAAATATATGGCAAAAATGTATATCTGTAATAAGGGGGATTTTTAATTTTTTAAATTAAGTATTGTAAGTGAAATTTTTGTTTGTGACTTCATATTGTAAAGAGGTTTTATTTTCCATCAAACACAGAAACACTAATATGGGTCTATTAAGATATTAATAAAGGTTTAGCTAATGAACATTTAAGATTAAATGAGATTAAATTTCCAGTACTGTTTAACATCAGACAAATGCAAATTTATAAGATTTTTGTACTGACAATTCCCATGATTGACACCAGGAAGGGCAGTGACAGATTTATACAGGGTGAATTTTGCTGACTATCAATATTTTCCAGTGCTTAGGCTGGAGTCTTCCTCAGTGCAAGCAGATTTAATCAGTTTTAGTCAGGTTTAATCATAGGTAGCTGTTATATGCAGCAGACAGTGCATAATAGGGAATTTATGCAGCAGACAATAGCAATTTCTGTACTTTAGGGATCTGTCTATTGAAGACTTTGCTGTTCCTATAAATGTAACTTCCTAATTTCTAGCTCTTCTTGTTTTCTTAAATCAAGATGCAATTTGTAAAACACTCATTAACATGCAAAATTAAATTATGAAAGTTGTAGCTTTGAATTTGAATGGACCTTTTGTGCAGAATTACTCATATTTGGCATAACTAAAAGAAATGTCAGTAATGAATAAGAGTTGATCAATAATATTTTTGGATGTCTGATCTTGTTTTAAAAAAATACTTGCAGGGATTCTGTCAAAGTGTTTAAGGTAACTAAAATATTTCATTCTTTGTCCCACTGAGGAAATGTTATCTACAGTGTATTGTAAATGCTGTCCTTGATGCAAGTGAAGATAAACTATTCTTGAGAAAATAAATAGGATCTTTGGGAGATTGTGCAGTGAAATACTAAAGAATGATCAGATTTTTTTATATGTAGCAGGAAGGAAGTGGGCCTCTTTCTTCTGAGCAATCTTTCACAATTTTCCTGCCCAAAGTGGTGCTGAATCACCTGTATCTCTGACATTTTTCAGAAATTCCAATATATTAAAATTTGAGGGGTTGAGAGCTCAGGAACTGAAGTTTGTGGAGGTCGCTGTGCTCAGAAGCAGAGCTTACTTTGGAAAGGTTTGCCTCCTTTCTTGTCACACAAGTGGGTATTGCTGAAGTGCAGTGTGAAAGTGGGTAAGAACGAGCAGCTGCTTTTTGGTAGCAGATCTGTGACCTGCAGATCTGCTTCTGACTCCTGCAGGAAAGCTGATAATTCTGATATTTTTCTCTGCCTCCAGCAGAGGCAGAGAAAACTGACCACATTTGCAGAAATAAAACTAAGTTTGCCTACTGAAGACAAGTCACAACATGTGCTGTCTCACATCTGTCATCAGCTGTAGATTTCAAGGGTATTTCATGCATTATTCATTTTGTGAAAGCATAACCAAAACACTAATAACTGAGCTATTTCATAGCTTAAAAATCCCCCCTACTCTTCTCCCCTTCTCATTTCTTCTGAAGAGAGATTTTTACTGAGAGATTTTTACTGAAAGATTTTGATAAATTTTCCTTTCAATGAAGAAAAAAAATGGTTCAAAGAATGGGTTTTGTATTGGTAAAAGCAATGTAATAGAATTGCAAGAACTGAGATAAGCAGCATAACTGTTTATAGCAGAGATAAGGGCTGCTTACATCTGCTTAGGTCACATGCCATTTTTGCAGGGCAAAGGACCTGCTGTGATAATGATTGTTGACTTTTCTGCCACTTTCCCTCATGGTATAAAGATCTCCTTTGGCTTCAGTGATGGGTTCTTGCTTATGCTTGTTTAATAGCTCCAGCAGCATTCATGCAATATTAATGTATTTCCACAAACCTTTTATCAGTTTTCTGAGCTGCACTGACTCATCAAGTGGTTAGAAAGGAACATATTGTTTCACGTTAATTTTAATGGCATAAGGATGAGCCAGGCAAAAAGGCTGAGTTTAGTTTTCCTGGACTCTTCCTTTACAAAGCTAGAACTTTAAGAGGTAAAGTGACTTAAATGTCATTTATTTATCTTGTTACATCATCGCTTCTTTCTTAGAGGAACTGACATTTTCACCCATCTGAAATGCTTGAAGCTTGAAAGCCTGCAGCTAAAAAGACTTGATGGGAAAGGTGAATATGCCTGAGAGAGCTGCAGACTCTGATAGAAAGTAACCTGGCATACATTACAGATACAACAGGAAGCAAATAACATTTTGATTAAAGAAGATATATAGAAGGAAAATAATAATATGAGGAATAGCATTTGCAGTGATGGCAAGTGTAGTGTCACAGTTGTGGGTAAAGAGGGGTATGGCTTTCACACCTTCACATGCTCTTTGCTGTCTGGGTTAGGAGTTCAAGCAAGAGTTTGCCTGAGTGTATTTTCTACTTAACAGCCCTGCCTAGAATGTTGGTATGAAAAGGAAAGAGAAGAGCTTCAAGAAGGAATTTTTAGAGGATCTCTGAGACAGAAATCCTTCACTTACCCTTGAACAGCCCTTATATTTATATACTAAATTTAGTACAGCTGGATAAGCAGAAATATGTCATGTTTTGTTTTACATTTTAAGTGACAGATAAAGCAGTTGATGTAAAACATCAGCTCGTTTATCTTCCTTGTTGGAAGGTTTAAACAAACTGGCTCCTGTAAACAGCAAAGCAAAGACAAGTTCCTATTCTTTCTCATGAAACCATGCAATTGAATTCTAGCAGTGCCACTGGGAAAGACACCATGTGGTACAGATAAGTGTTCATTTCAAAATACCATCCCTTATTGGCCTATGTCCTCTCTTTGTTAAACTCTTTGAACTGCTCATTTAGAAGGGTGGCATTCTTTCCTTTAGCTTTAGTCTCCAGATATTTTGCTTCAGAAAGCAGTTTTGTGCTGTGTTTTATGCGGGCATGGATACCATGATATCTTTGCTCCTATCAACACATCCTTTCTAAGTCAGGGCAGTTTTATTTATGAAAAAGCTGTGGCTGCAAGCCTCCTTCTTGCGTGACATCAGAATGGGGCTCATGCAGACAAGATCAGATAGTAGAGAACAGCTCAGTGAGGCCAAGCAAGGGAAGTTAATTAAACGCAGTCGTTGGCACAGAGTGCCTCATTAGGCTGAGCCCGGCTGACAAACACCACCCTTCTCCTCGGAAGCTGCTCTCTGCTGTGTTTGGAGAAGCTGGGCTGCTGCAAGGCTGGGCAAACAGCGCTCACAGCTGAACCAATATTGCTTTATGTATGCAAGTTGCACTTGTTAGGAGGCACTTAGGTTAGCACGGTGTGTCAGAGGCACCCAGGCATTGCAGTACAAAACCGTGAACCTTTCCAAGCCTGCATCTCTGCAGGTAGTTCAGAATATTAATGCCTTTTCTTCCTCAGCTACAGAGCTCCTTGAGCATTTGGAATATAAGCGATTGCGTGTGCTGGTGATGAGGCATAAACAGTAAACATGTGCTACAGATGATAAGGGAGAGAAGTCAGGAGCCCTGAAATGGTTTCTTGAACTTAATGTGTTCTGCTTTGAGGTTTTCCAGACCATTGCCTGGTAGGGTGGGATTGCAGAGGGAGATGAACCTCGGCGTTGTTGAGCTAACAGATGTCTGCAGCAACATCTGCGTTGGCAAGGCTGCTCTCCAAAAGCTATTGAATTTTTGTCAAATGACACTATAAATCTGGGCCTAAGCTTTCTGAGCCCTTTCAGTGACTATCAGTGCTTGTTATAACTAAATTCAGACTTCTGAGGAGTAACACTGAGTGGTACCTCTGCATGCACTTGCTGTATTGTTTGTAGAGAATTTGTGCTTTACAAGGATGTGGGGATTCTTGGCAAATAACTGAAGTTCAAATACCACCTGATGTCATTTCTTGCCTGAATTCTGAAGTAAATGAGTGTGTGTGTATGTTTGCACATGGATGTTTTGTTGTTGTAAAAGTCTGACCAATTATTTAAATATTAGGATTTACTTCCAGTGGTTCTTCTGTGCCAGTCCAATGAAATAATGGGACTTTTTTATCTGACACTTAATTTAAAATATACTTTGTGACTTCTTCTGACATTACTTATTCAATCTTGCATGGTACTCAAGAAGGAGGAAAGCTTAAAATCTGCCATTGTATAATGGTATTCTGAAAATCCACATCCTTAGAAGTATTTACATAGTCCATTCAACTGAAGGGTGAGTTAACACCTAAATATTCCTGAGTATCTGTGGATATCAGGATGGTATCTCAGTTATTAGGAATATTTTATAGTTTTTAAGGAAATGCTCACACCTTTTGAAACAAGTATGTGGAAATAAACACCAGGATTGAAATTGGCTCTATTTTTTTTTTAAGTTCTCCTCACTTGTTCTTCATTAGGTAGTGTGACAGTTCTAAAATAGGAGGAACTACATGAAATGGAGTTAGTTTGGGAGGAAGACTCCAATTTCCCATTAGCCTGTGTTCTCCTGTGTGTTGGCTTCCACTTCCCCTGAGAATATTTGAGGTACTGGAGGTGCAAAAATTAATATTTAAATCTTAAGGTTAAAAGTCAGTGCAGTGGTGACTTCATCTCCTTTACTCTGAAACAGTGTGATCAGGTTTTTTTTTTTCCTCATTGAAAAAAGCCCCATCTGTGTTTGTGTTTGTCTCAATGTGGTGTTAAAACAGCTGCCTGTGTGATGGTGGGATAGAAATGCCCAGCACAACTGGATTTAGAACTGGAGCAGTGATCAAATTGATCAAGTGATCTTAGGAAAAGTTGTTTAGCATGGTAATGCAACTGTGGTTATCCACTGCCCCAGCTGTCTCTAAAAACTTCTTTGTGGGGGGTTCTTTTTGTGGAGAATCTCAGGGTGCAGCTCCTGCAGGGCAGAAAAGCATTGCTGAGGCATCACTGGCAGTGCACTGCTCGGCACCAGGTGGGAGAGGCAGCCACAAATCTCCCACCAGCCACGGGTAATCCTTTATATTCCCATGTCCTGTGCTAGTAAATAAGTTTTAGAGCTGCTGAGTGCTGCACAGTGTTATTTCATGTGGACAGACCTGATTTTGCTCAGAGCTCAAGCAAGAATTCTGCTGTGTTGTCACAAGGAAGCTTTAGTTCTATCTTAGTGTTGTAACTTGTGGTAATGCATTTTCTTGGCTTTCACAGAACCAGGGCAAGCATTGTAAGAAAATGCTTGATTCTGGGGGCATTTTGGTGTTCAATTCAAGAATTTTGATTACAAGATTCCACCTTCCCCCCTGCAGAGTAGGGGGATGTAAGGTGTGTCTGGTGGACATCACTGGAGAATAACCATAGTTATCTGGTATGTCTCTACTCAGAATTATACATTTGTGGTGATAAGACGGATGAATCTCTAAAATCTAATGTAATTATCTGATATTAAGTAGGGTTGGTATTCTGAAATTTTTGGAGTTGCCTTTTATTTTATTTAGATTATTTCTCCCTGCAATATTTGAGGTGATATGAAGTCTTCATCCTTACAAGATGTGTCAATTTAAAAAATACAACCAAGTCTTATTTTTCTGCTGGTTTTTTTTTGGACATGTAGGCATTTATATATACAATTTAGGGTAACTCTGAACACATATGTTAAACTAGCATGCTAAACAATATTAGAGATATTATTTTTATCATCTATCTTATCAGTGTGTGGTGGACCTTTTTGTTAACACCTTTTGGATAAGCTACATAGCAGCACATTCATTAGGCATATTCAGACATGTTCCCTATTTCACTATTGTATTACACTAAAAAAATATTTTAACATTTGAGAGGTCATGGAAAAGTACAGCCTGTTTGATAAAGGCGTTAGAGAGTCTCAGTGAGGTTTGAGCCTGATGAATGATGAAACACGAGAGCCTGAAAAGGACAGTGTGGTCTGGAGAGAAGAGAACACCAAGGGATAATGTTCTGGCAATGAGGTGGAAAGCAAATGAATCCTGGTTTGGAGTGACACTGCAGCATTGTGCCTCTGCTCTAAATCCATCGTAGTTTGTCCTCTTCTTCTGTCAAGGGACATTCATGAGCGTGGTTCACTTCATGATGATGAAGATGTTTGGTTTCAGCTTTTGAAAAAAATAGAATAGCAGGCAGATTTTTCTTTAACTGTTCAAAGTTACTAAGGAAAAAACAAACCAAAAGCCCACTAGGAAAGAAAAAGCATAATTTTAATGAACAAAAGGTAGTAATAAAAATTGTCAAAAGAGAAGAGATGTGAAATGAGTTGACAGTGATGGCTACACAACCATATTGTGATTATTGGGCAGCCCCAGATTTAAGTGAGACAGGACCTTTTCTCCTGATGTTAAAGGATACCTTCAGCTTAGCATTCCAATTGATTAAAAATATGTCATTCCAAAAATGAAGCACTTTAACAACTACTTGCTTATTTTGGGCTTCATCTATCCTCTGTCAAAAGGGAAACTGGTGTTTGCCTTTGTCCCCCTAAATATCAGTGCCTGTTGTCTCTGTGTAGCAGTGGTTAGTTGGGTCGATCAGATTAATTACTGAGGTACTTTGGTAATTAACTGAGGCATTGATAGGAATGCCTGAAAGGAGACAGACTAGAAAACTTTGAACCCATCCCCTGCTTGGGAAAATGGTGTTTCTTAAAATATTCATGCTGTTTGTGTCTTTCTTTTTGAAAGCTTCAGTAATCCTGTCTTATAGTACATAAGTTGAAGACAAGAGGTCATGAATCAAATATATTTCCAAAATGTACCAATTTTGCAAGGACATTAATGAATGACTATTCACTCTGCATTTTCTTGAGCATGTAGGAGGCAAAGCTGTGGATTTCTTAAGTATATTCTGAATAACATTCTTTTAGATGTTCTTCACAGCTACAAGTTTTCCTGTGCAGAATATGCCTTTTTTTCCCCCCTATTTTTCTGTCTTTTTTTTTCTACAAAAGTTCTTTTAAAATTCTTCCCCGTTTGCTACACGAACTCTGGATCACCTGACAGCTGTTGCATTGCACTAATAATTTAGTGAACATCACTTTGTTTCTGACTTCATAGCATTTGACAGGTCCTAATAGTCTTTTGACTCTCAATCTGCCTTTAGACAGTAAATATAATAGGAAAAAATACTTCTGGTTTTTATGGGGATGATGTTGTGGTCCTGGGTAAGCAGTTTCTCATAGACTATAGGAGAAATGAGTACAAAACTTCCTATGTGGTTCACAAGAAAGTGTATCCACTGCAGCAGAGCAAAAGTGATGAGTCTGCATGAAATAGTCTCAAGACAGCTTGTGTGTGAAAAATATATGCAGTAATTATTGACATCCATTTTGTCAAGTAAGAAGCCAAGGAGGATGGTATTACTTTATAATACTCTAAAGGAGATGCAGGTTTATATGCACATGAAAACCATAAATGTAGAATATACAAAAATACCTTTTAAGTACCATGATTGTTTTGAATAGATGGACTAAAGAGGTTCAACATTTGGTTTAAAAAATATTTAAAAATAAATAATGTAGAATTTTTTTTTCCCAGGTTGTGTGCCTACTGTCAGTCCTTGATTTGGATTGATTCTTCCAAAGTGAACAAGAAAATAGATCCTCTCTTTATTCTGGTGTTTAGAACAAATGCTTTGTAATAAAGAAGTGTGAGAAGCTTTTATTGTTATATGTCATCATTTAATAAAGAAGAACAATCTGAAAGTGAACTAATTAGGGTGCTGTTGATTAACAGGTTAATGAAAAGTCATCCTGCATTATAGAACATTCCAAGCCTTTAATTTAAACAGAGTTTGCCTTCATTCCCTCCAGCCCCATGGCAACAGCAACAAAAGTTGCTCTAGAGGAAGACAGAACAATAAATATATTTTATAGTCCCAAACTATTTATTGTAATTTGGTCTTTACTGAAATAGCTTTGGCTGCTAATCTGCACAAGCTGAGAATATTTGGTAGCTTTTGCTGCTGTGTCAGCATGTTCCTCTAGTGCCCTGTAGTAGAATCAGTGTGATTTAAGGCTGGTAACTGCAGAGGACGTTGAGGCTGAGTAAGGGAATACAACATTTCATGTTTGGACTCGTAACTCTTCAAGGTACAATGGAAAATGCTTTTAATGTAATGCACTAAACATTTGTGCTGGTAATGAATTTGCAATACTATGATAAGGTTTAAAATGTATACCTAATTTATTCCACTTAATGTTAAGTCTCTTAAGATTGTATTTAGAATTTAACTGCATTGTCTCACTGAGTCTTACAGAGAAAAGGTTGTATCATAGTTTTTTTTTTTCCTGGAAGTAACAGGACAGGTATGATTGTCAACAGCTGCACACTGTGTGATTTTTCAATGGCAAAAATGTCTATTTTTAGTTCTCTCTGTCTGTCATTGAGCTGCTATTGATCTTTTCTCTATCATAAACTCTACAGTAGATAAGAAAGAGGTGTATTACCCAGCCAGAAACTATAATGTACTGGTAGGGAAAAATAAATTGAGGGGAGTTGAAAATCTACTGAGACCTTCCTTCATATTTTTGTCTTTGTCCTGTATTCCTCTCTCTGTACTCCACATTATGCTGCTGCATCTCTGTGTCTGTGAGGTTAAGCTAGGAAAGGTATTGGGAGACAGTTTGATGAATGGATTTTTGGATGGCAAGACTGCTAATAGTTTTATAGTTTATAGAACACTTAAAGAAAGCAATCTGCAATACCCAGTCACATTGGAAGCAGTTTAAATGGCTTTTGTATTTCCAAAATTAAATCAATTTGTTTTCTTTGGAGGTGGAGTGGTTTTCAAAGTGGTAGTACTTTGTTTTTAAATTTTCATTATTTTCACGCTTTAAGTAGCAAACTTGACTGCTTCTTGTTTACTTTCCAAATTATATGTCTCCTGTTAGTCTTCTAATTTCATATCTCTTTCTACGATGTTTTTTCACTTCCAAGTTAGAGATATGTAGATTTACTAGATTTCTACAATAATTAAGACTTCGTACTCTGCTGATAGCTTGCTTTCATATTAGTGGAATTTTGGTGATGGCTTATGCTGAGTAATTTAGTGGAACAAACTGTTCTTTGACTGACAGTACCTGTTAGAAAAGTTTCCTCTCCATTTTTAACTGTAATTTTGATTGATGTGTTTGGTGAATGATTGTTTTAGAAAGATTGGACTTTTAAACTCTTTCACTTATTTTTTCCTTACTTAAAATTTCTGTAAATACTAGTTGGACAAAAATGGATCAGTATACAGTGAAGAAATACCAGTCCTATTCCATGTCTCAAATAATTTTTTATTAATTTCAATTTTGTTATGGTAAATTTAACTTTAGATGTCCAACTTCCACACAATGTTTTACAAGTGTTTGAAGTTGTCTAATACTAAGATTTCTCCATTGTCTTTCTGCTCCTGCAGTTAGAGCTTCCCACCCAAACATCTGAGGCAGAAATTATTATAACTGAAGAAATGGAGAGCTGTGAAACAAGTTTGGGCAGAAAAGGATCCCTCTTTCACCATTGTTTTTCTTAGTGGCAAAGGATTGATAGATGTGCTTAATGTTGCAGTACAAATTATAAATGCATGTTCACTAAAATGGTAATCAGGCAGTTAGTGCCCATTTCATGTCTCTGGATCCACTGAATTCCCAATTAGAACTCAGGCCTCCTTCTGGGCTTAATTTCAAACATCTCAAGAGATTTATAGTCTTGAGATGTTTGAAATAAAGCCCAGAAGGGCTTTAATATACTCTTATTTTGTGCAGTCTCAAAATTTTGGTTGCTCCTCTACCAGAAATAAGATCATTGATTAAAATTATTTTGTTCTGTGAAATATTACCCTTCACATATGATGCCAAAAAAGATTTACTTGTCTCAATGTATTTTGTTGGCATCGTAAATGAAAATAAGTTATGACTGGCATAGAGGTCAATGGCATATTTTAGAAGGCAAGAAAGTTAGAACTTAAAAAATGCTATTTCATCTAAAAAAGTTGGAAGAATCAGTTTAACAGAATTCTTTTCCTATCCCCAAGCATCTCTTCACATTAACAAATTCCTGGGTTCTGAAGAGGCCATACTGTGTTGGCTTGGGCTGGGCTGGGGTTAAATTTGATCCCAGGAGCTGGCATGGGGCTATGATGGATCCGTGCTGGAGTCAGTGCTGGTGAGCACAGTACCAATGTTCTCAGGGCTTGCACAATATCAAGGCCTCTTCTGCTCCTCATATGACCCCACAGGGAGGAGTCTGGGCAGCAAAAGGGTCTGGGAGACCTCTGGGGTGTGGGAGGGGACCCAGCTGGCCACAGGCATGTCCCACACCCCAGGGTGCCATAACCTGGGAGCTGCTGCTCAGGGACTGGCTGGACACCAGTTGGTTGGTGGTGGGAGAGTGTTTCTATTTGCATAATTTCTCTTTCTTGGGTTTAATTCTCTTGGTTTTGTTCTTTTTTTTTTTATTTTCATTACTATTTATTCTTTTATATCAGCTATATTATAGATGTTGTTTGATTTCAATTATATTTAGATGTTCTTATCTCAACCCAGGAGTTTTCTTGCTCTTACCCTACTGATTCTTTTCCCCTCCATCTTGCTGGGGGGGCAGTGAAAAGGAGCTCTTTGGTGCTTAAGTTCTGGCTGGATTAAAACATGGTGTGGTTTCACAGGGCTGCAATGCCTTGTAAAGTTAATGTTGTGGTTCCTTCCTGTTTTGCTTAGACAAGATTCCCACAAATAATGCAGATCAGCTGGCTCAAATAATACCTTGTGATTTCTCCCCAGTTATGGGGAGAACAACTTCATTAGTTCATCACAGACCAAAGGAAATGACAGTTCAAAATTCTAGGGCTAAGGGGTTTTCATCATGCATTTCACTGATGTACAGTAGTACAGGAATAAATATTTCCCTTTTTCTGACTTGAATGTCTCCATAGTAGATGTAAATGGGAAATGGGCATTTGTTAATTAAGCTACAGTAATTGCAAATTTCAGTGCCACTGCAAGCTGCTTTCTTAGGAACCATGACAATGACATTAAGCATTTGCTAAACAAAATCAACTCCTCTGTGTCATGCAGTTCACATCCTGTTTGCTATTTAAAAGTCGTTCGTACAGATAGAAGATTTTTAAAATTAAAAACAATGAATAAACAGCATTTTCTTCATCTGGATTTGGCTATTTTCAGAAGTATAGTTTTCTGATGGAAAATCAAGTGGAGGCATACATAGTTATATTCTCACCTTTTCTTACCTATTTTTTTTTAATCTGAACCTGCCTCTTCAGGCAGAGAAATACTTTCTCATCACAAAAATAAAATCTGATTCCTGGCCACAAAGAAATATTACAAGGAGCCCTTTGTAAAGATCTCCTGCAGGAGACTGGGGACCATGGTTTTGTGTCTCTGTCTGCCTCAGTGTCAGTTCTTGCTCCTAGAACAGAGATCTAGAATAATCTCTGCTCTCCCCATAGCAGCTGGTCGTCTTGCAGGGCTATGGAGAGGAATTATGCAGCCTGGAAAAGAGCAGGTGAGTCTTTAATCAAAGTTTATGCAACAGTGTATCAATACACACAGTGCAGAGAAAGTTTTTGGATTAGAAAAAAGAAACAACTCTATGTAATACCAAATCCCCTGAGGTTGAAATTTGTACTTAAGCAATCAGCTATGAAATACTTCTTGTTTTCAAAGTTCTGCAAAACTTAGTCTCATCTCAATTCACATCCCCTAGACTGTTCTTTATGTTGTTTGAAATATGCAGGAACTGCTCTGCAGTCTGAGAGCCACAAGCTGACTCTTGTGCTGGAAAAAATTGCATGTTACAGCTATATAATCAATGACATAGTCTAAAATCACCCCATTAAAGGAGAAAAAAGGTGCAAACAATGTGAGAAACTCATATATCTGTATAGATAGACAATTATGATGATATGTGAGGTTTTCTTGGTGGAAAATACAAATTAATGCAGGTAATTTGTTTTAAAAAGCATTATCCTTTGCTAGACAAGGAGATTTTGTAAGCAGTCAAACATACTTGCAGAGGAGCAGAGCCATATGTCACTGCAGAAGGTTTGTCCTTTGGCTTCAGTAAAATGAGAATGTGAAGGATTTTATTACTTTGAGTGTTAATACAGGTCATAATCGAGATGAAACCGAATTATCTACAGTATCAGTGTGTGAGATGCTGCAACTCAAATGGCAGCAATTTTATGGGGGAACAGACTGATTTATTTCTCCTTGTTTACTGCCTGTGCCCATGAGCCGTGCTGTCTGGCAGGGCTGGGGCTGTGCTCTGCACAGGTCTGAGCTTTGTGTGCCCAGAGCTGACTCTCCCCCTTCTTGCACTGCTGCACTTGAAGCAACTCAGAAAATACTGATTAGTGGTTGTTTTTATGGAAGGTGGAACAGAATCTGAGTGAGACATGAACAACTCAAAATTTCATCTTTTGCTGTTGACAATATCTGAATAAACTTTAGACTCAACTGAGGAATGCAGCTCATTCTCTCAAGGCTGAGAAAGGGGGTGATGAGACTTTCTGACTTCAGTTGTCCTTGCAGAAGAATTGGCACTGGGGATGGGGCAGCAGAAGTTGTGGTTTGCTCTTCTTCCACCTGGGTCACAGTGAGCTCTGTCCCCCAGAGCTCCTCAGCCCTGTTGTTCTGCATCTGCCCCTGGTGTCCTTGCTTTATCAGAGCAGAGTCTGACTGTGACCTGGCACCTTTTCTCCTTGCCAGAGCCTGGGATCCTCTCTGTGAGCAGCACTTGCTATTTGAGGAAAGAGAAGACAATTGATTTTATGAATTAAATGGGGGGATGCTGAAAAGATCCGGAATGGGGGAAAAGAGGTTCTTTAGGATTGTGGAGGGAGCTTGGAGGATGGAGGAAGAGATGAGGGAATCCCAAAGGTCGTAAAAGGCTGGGGAAACCTTGGCTTCCTCCAAGCCTCCTTCCCATGTGCATCCTCGCCCTTCCTTCCCAGGGTGTCACCAACACTGAAATTCAGTTTTGCCTCCATAGCTGAGGAACTCTGAGCACTGAAAGGAGCCTCAGAGTTGGGTGAGGAGATGTGAAAAGGGCACCTATGGAGAAAGCCTGATGGTGGAGCAGGGGGGTGTAAGTAACTTTTATTTTTGCTTCATCAAGACTGGCATAATGAAGCTGTTTCTGTTGGGTTCTCAGATAAATCTACCAGCTGTCTTCTGCAGCAGCCAGGTGGGTCAAAATCACAGAAATCCTTTAGCATATCAGATCTCTACAGGTAAATTTTGGACACTGTTTGCAATGGCACTCCCTTATACTCTGCACCCATCCCCAAAACTGTGGGGTTAATTGCTAACCCAAACTAATATTAATTTCAGATATTTGCTCCTTGAGTTCAGAGGAGCCCTCCACACATGTGACCTAGACTTGTGTTAGGTCTTGACTTGTGAGTCATGTGTCAGGGTATATTAGTAGCTTAGGCATTTCTAAAAGCTTATATGGATCTGAAAGATAAATAATGTTTGATACAACTATAACCAGCAATTTTCAAGAAAAAAAACTGCAAAAAATGAAATTTAATAAGGGGTTTTTGTATTTATTCAGAAATAAGATCTACATACTTTTTTTTTCTAAACAGCCATTAACTCTTACATTATGTTTAAATTAATCCATAATTTATTATAATTTTAAAATATACCAAGTATTTTATTTTCATCTTTTTACATGAGTGTTTACTTTTAAAATAGAAAACTTGCATTTCATGTGGGAAAAGTACAAGGCACTTGGGAAAAAATAATTTATAGAGTTGGTCCCTAATTTTATTCCATAAGCCCCCGTTTGCTCATTTGGATCAAGGGTGCTTATGTAAGGAAAGGGCCAAAAGTGTTGGGAGAAGTGAATGAGCTTCAGTGCCAGAAAACTGCAAAATAATCCAAGATAGACACATAATAAGAAGAAAGTTTCTTTTCCTGAATATTTTATATCCTTTTGAAGTCTTATTCTGAGAGAATAAGAAGGATGAAAAAATAGCAAATTAAAGTTTTGTCTAAAGTGAGAGCAAGAACCTGTCAGAAAAGGCTGTAAACTCCAGCACTTGTATGGACATCCCTTTCATCCCTTGGTTCTGTAGGTGTTGTGAGAGGTCAGTTTGGTTTTTCCACTGGTTTGTTTTCCTAGTCAGTCAAAAAAGGAAAAATTATGTTGTGAACTGTTTCCCTGTTCTTTTGAGAGTTTTAAAGTTCTAAAAGTTTCTTATGCCTTCTGACATTTACGTATTTCAACTGAATTTTCTCATGCAAGTTCATGTAAATAATGATTGTTTTACATTCTTCTTTGTGGGAGGAGAGAATTGATGGACTGTTGGTTTGACCAGTGTGGTTGGAGAGGTGGCAATTTCACCCTCCAATCCACTGTCACACTTGCTATTGTATATATAGTGCAGACAGAAAATAAAGTTTGCTTTTTTTGGTTCTTTTTCTTTCCTTTTACATCTAGCCTGCTTGTGTGAGCTATTTCGTGTCAGAGTGTGACAATGAGCTGATGTAGTTGGTTGTTTTTTAATGACTTTTACCTGATTTGTGAGAGTTGAGAGTCTCTTTGTCACCAGTGCTGGGTAAAGGCAGTAGCAGGCACAGTGGGTTCATTTTCTGTCTGCCTCTGTCAATCACCACTCCTGTTTAGACAGGTTTAGTCTGCTCTTATTGCCTTTGGCAAGTGGTTCAACAGCAACTGGATGCATAAGGTATCTCTCAATCCCATCAGCATCTCTTTGCCTGATGCCTGTGTTAGGTTGCTAGGTAAGGCTGAAGGGTACAAGCAGGGTACAGCTGGGAGCAGGAGAGTGACAGCCCCACAGTGTCAGGGTCAGGACAGAAATTACTGCAAAGAGAAGCAAAAATGGAGCAACATAACCTGTGAGTCTGCAGAAAAAACCCCATTACTTAAACAGCAATGTATTCTGTCAGGGGCTGGTGCCAGTGTGGAGTGGTGGATGGGTGCCATAAAGGCAGCTCCATTGATACTGTGGGAAATCCTGGATAAATGGATACAGCCAGATGCCAAGTTCTACTCCAGAACTACCTAATGGCCTTCTTGGCATGTCCATCATTATTTCAGTGGCAGACAGTGTGGAACTGGTAGGAAAGAAAGTTGCAAAGGTGAATTCACTATTCCAAAAAGTTTTACTGTCTTAAAAATGCTTGCTTTAAGGTCAGCTTGACTAACAATAATAACATAATATAATTATATTGTACTGTTATACATAAAAGATACCTTTGACACCATATTCTTATTATTAGTACTGAATTTCTCGTACTTGATGCACTTTCTCTTTTTATGCTGTGACATAAGTGTATTAGCAGATGTAGTGGCATTATGTGTGATAGAAAGGAAATCCAAAGAAATTTTAATGCTTAAGATTACCTTGAGAGCTAGAAATGCTGGTTAATCTGTCATATATTCAGCCATGTACCTTTCCTATTCAAATCAGTTGTCAGAGAATGGAAGTGAATGGGTGAAATTGGTGTGGAATAGCAAGGTGTAATGACATAATGGGCTGTGGAAATCTGATGGATTCAGGTATGGTTTTGGTGATAGGCAGTATAGGTAGCAAAGAATTTAATAGCTGCAGAATATTCAGATAATTTGACAGAGATGGCAGATAAGGAAGAAAACAGACTCACCAATACTTACAAAGAACAGACTCACCAATACTTACAAAGGCAAGTCAAGATGGCAAAGTTTTACAGTATTTGTGTGGACACCTGCAACTCTGCAAATCTTTGCTGTTTAGAATGATTTATTATTTTTTGGTGTGTTTCATGCTATCAAAATTACAATAATGTTTATGTACTTGTAAGCAAAATAAACACAGACAAATGTGATGTGCAAAAAGTCAAAGAAAATTGGCATTGAGATGTTCTCTGACTACACAAAAGAGAAGTTACTGTTCTGTTTGTGTTATCCATGTCTGTGATATAGTTACTATAGGTTTTGAAAACTGATATATTTAAAAGAAGTTGTTACCTGGGCAAGATATTTATTGTGGTCTTGGACATGGCCTCAGTAGATACAGTTCTTTCAAATCCACCTTTGTGCTGTTGTGGCCAGGATGCTCAAAAAGCTTTGAGACTCCTGGCTACTCTCTCCAACCTCCTTCATCATCCTCCCTGGATCATCTTCCTTTGCCTTGTCATGAGCAAAAGCAGGCAGCCTGGCTGTTCTCATGAGTCTCTGCCTTTTAGTTTTCTCCTTCTCTGGTCAGGAATATTGCTGCTGTGAAAGCAACACGTGTGTTTTTCTGTTCCCTGACTGTTGTGGCTGGATTGTCCATCTCAGTGGCTGATGCCAGCAGGCAGGATGTGGGGTCACCTTTTTGCCTTGTACCCTGCAAGGGTCGTGTCCTGTGGGGGCTGTGGAGTCCAGTGGGCATGAGGATGAAGAAAGTGGCCTGTTGGGCTTGACACACCCTGTGAAAACCTTTCTGGCCAGTGATGTGCACCTCTTCCTTCCATCCCAGGAATACCTCAAACTTTCAGGCTTTGGTTTTCTTTGAAAAAAAAAGGGGACTAGGATTGATTATTAAGCTTAAGGGTTGTGTCTTCTACTTGACCAGGCTAATGTGTCCATATGTAGCTTGCCTGTGATCTCTGTGACAACCTGAAGTGGTCAGCCAGAGGTTTGTTGTTGTGGAGTCCTGTGTGCTGACCTCAGAAACCCCTGAGCTGAGGTGATACTGGGATTTAAACCCAGCTTAAAGAGTGTGTCCTGCCCTTCACACAGCTCCACACCCCATGATGATCCAGATGATTGGGAAATCCATGAGCAGGAGCACAAATCCCATTTTTGCTCTGGGAAATTACTCAACAAAGACCCAGATTTACAGCCCATCTCTGGCTAGAGGAGCATGATTGCCAGGTGAGCCAGAATCTGTGTTGGGGGTCATGAAGGCATGGAACTGGCTAGTGAAGTTCCTCTGGATAGTGCCTGTTGCTGTGCTGCTGCAGGAGATCCTGCCAGGCTGGTGCTGTGGCTTTGGGAAATCCTCCTGTGGCTGGAGATGTGCCCACAGCACGAGGCCATTGTAGCCATATTAAGAACAGAGCAGAGGTGGTACTTTTCTTTTTTTTTTTTTTTTCCAACACCAAACTGAAAACCATCAGACAGACTTTTGCTGAAGGTACTTTGGGAGCATAATTTGGACCAACCATAACTTTACCTTATTGATAGTCAGTCAATATTTCTGTACCTTTTGGGGGACTGTTCTGACCCTTCTTTCCCTCTCCCCTCCACAGAGAATTTTATTCTGCTGTAATAATCACAGATGCAGAATTAAGGACCTGTTTTCAGAGAGTCTGGGGAGATGCAGTGCTCACATCCAAGAGTATCACATTCACAAACTAATTGATTTCTAAAGGAAAAAAGTACATCAGTGTTCAGTATCCAGAAAATGTACATCTAAAATGACTTATTTTCTAATAATCCTGTATATAGTATAATGGTTATCTCATATGAGATGAGTATTGTCTGGGGAGCAGCAGCAGAGCTGCCCTGTTTGCTTTGCAGTTCTCTGACCTGCTTATTAGAGGACATTCTTATGAAACAGATGAATTTATATGAGAGGTGCTTAGGAGACCTGTTGTTGTTAAGGGTCTGTCAGTACTTTCAAGGTGTTACAAATATATGCAAACTGTATTTTAAGTAGCTACTCATCCTTAGTAATAGGCAGAATAAAGCCTTAGATGATCAAAAATTTGTTTTATTTGCTATTTTGTATGAGAAATAAAAGTAGGGAAAACTGGTGAAATATATCAATAATTTTACAGTTTTTAATATTTTTCTGGGTAGTAGTAGAGGGGAAATTAAATGTGATATTTTGCATTATAATTATTTAGTGGGATTTTATGTCATAGTTTTTCATTATAAGAGGTCTACTTTTTACTGAATAGGAATTTGTGTAGCAATACTGTTGTCTTGAAAAAAAAACTCCAGTAATTTATTTTAAGAGAAAATTCTTCACATGAAATTTAAAATAGCAAACAGCATGTTCTCCCCCAGAATTAACTGTTCTCTCCTCCTGTTCCCTTTCATTAGTCCCTCCTTGAGTACTGACCTTTTACATTCTGCATTAATGCAGCTCTGTCTCTTGGATCCTCATCAGCCTCTCCCTCCTGTACCCTGCTGAGGCAGGAATCCCTCAGAAGCAAGTGCAAGCCTGGAGAACCCAGGATCCAAATATGCCCTGTGAATGTCATTGAAGGGTGTCATGGGTCGGGCTCATTCAATGCCAGAATTCATAGTCTGGGCCGTTGTGATAAATCCTGAAAGTGCACAGGGAAAGGGAAATTTGAAACTCAAGTTTTAAAAACACAACAAACCAGCCACCTCTCCCCACAGCCCATCTTGGTTCAGTTATTTAAGAAAGATTTGACTTCTGTTTGGGTGGAGGGGGGAGGATAGGGTTTTGTGGTTTTTTTTGTTTGTGTTTTTTTTTTTTTTGTGTGTTTTGTTTTCAATAGAAAAGCAACCTATTAGAAGGCTGTGTGTTGCAGGCACATTATTCTTTCTTTCAGGATCTTTCAGAGGAGCATAGAGGAAAGAAAGAGAAAACAATTTCTATTTCTGCTCCTTGTTTTTCCCAGGTGGAATGTTTTTGGAAAATTGTTTGCGTGGGGTGATTGCTTGATTGGATTCTGATGAGGATTGTTTGAGCCTGATGGCCAATCCAATCCACCTGGGGCTGGACTCTCCAGAGAGGGTCATGAGTTGTGAGTGAGACATGGTAGTTAGAAAAAGTAGGTTTGTAGTTTTAGTATCTCCTTTAAATAGAATATTAATGTATTATAGTATAGTTACAATAAAGAAATCATTCAGCCTTCTGAACTGGAGTCAGACATCAGCATTTCTTCCTACCAGGTTCACCTGCATTTACAATAGCTGTGGAGCTGAGTTCTTAAAATTAGGGCAGTTACAGCATAAGAGCAGTGTAACTGCCCTTTAAGTGTTCAAAGGTAGCTGGAGCAAATGGTACCTGGTAAGCCTTTTTATTTTATGTGGTTGGCAGTTACATGTGCAGCAAGGGGAGCCTCTCAGAAAGGCCTGTCCACCTTAGGAAGGCTGTAGGTAGCTTTATCTTAGTACTGATGTGTTCCTTATTGAGAATTCAGCGCCAACAGGCGTAAATTACTTTGATGTAACATTTTGCTGACCCTGTTTATATCATAGATGAGCAGATGGTATGGAAAATGTTTTGTACCTGTGCCAGAGAAAGGCAGCGAGACTGAAAAGTGAACCTAAGGCTGAGAGGCTTGGGCACGGTGAGCTCACTGTGAGCAGCCCAGGCAGGGTGGCTGTGCAGCACCTTTCCTCAGGAGCAGCAAATCCTGCAGGAGGCTTACAGGCAAGGAACTGCCTTGCCAAAAGGGTTGGAGAACTGACAGTGAGCTCTGACTGATTTGTACTGGTGTGAGGAGGCTGTTAATTAACCCCCATCAGCCACAAGTGACAAAGGAGGAGTGGATTCAGAAAGGTAGCAGGTCATATTGGGCTTGCCATTTTTTACCTCTGCTTTCCATTTCTCTTTATTTAACTGTGTTTGGGAAAGCCAGGGGTGAGAGTGGGGAATTTTGTTCTTCTTGATGCCCTGATGTGGTAACTGGGTTTTCAGATTTTGAGGTGAGGATTCAAGTTGGTGTTTTGTGTTGGCAGTGTAAAATTCCAGAGATCAAAATGCCACTCTCTAACTAGCAGTCAAGGTGGTAGGAGAGCACATACAGAATATAGAAATGAGGAGGTTAATTCAAATCAGCACAAGTGTGAAATGGGATAGGTTTCTGCAGTTGGTGTTGAGTTCTGCAGTTGCAGGCATGTTTATCAAAAACTTGTTCAGGTGTGTGTCAGCACAAAGATATACCAAGTATGTGAGATGTAAATCAGCAGAAAAGGAGTGTGTAATAACCATTAGAGACCCAACTCAAACCACACAGGAGAATATTTACTGCTAAGACTATTGGAATTGCAACCCCTGCTTATCCATGTTCATTTATGGCTGTATCTTGCACTTTTACATCCTATAATGGAAATCCACAAGGAAATACTACTTTTGAATTCACAAGAGTTTTATTCAGCAAGAAATCAGTTCACACCCTCTACAGCTACATTGAGATGAATGGGGAAAACACTATGAATGAGGAAATAGTTTTAGGGGATAAAATATTCTTTCATAACACATAGGTACAAAGCACTGGCTTAAGGAGTATAACATGTGCAAGTTTTATTATTTTTTTCAGTGCTTGACATAGCATGTAGAATCTTTAGGTGCAATTTTGTGTTTGAGAGATACTTTGAAGAGCAGCAGCAGTCATATTACCTTCTGTATTGTAAATGTTTTAATTTGCAAGGCTTGCTCTGTTAGTAAGACACTTGAACAAAATGTAAATGCCTACCAGGGGTTATTTGCACCTTCCACGTTCTCATGCATGGGATTATTGTATAGCATATGAGGAAGAAAACTGTAGAGCAGAAGTGAGGAGGTGGGTTGTACTTTTAGCATGTATAATGTACCCTTTTGAAGTTGGTAAATACCTTAGATGAAAAAAATATCTTGGATCAATCCATCTGAAACCATTCATCTTAATTTACAATAAGAAAATCAATTGTGCCAAACATGCAGCTATTTTTGTGACAAATTCAGATGTTCATTTGTTTTGTTTTGTGCTTTCTTTCTCAACAGGAAAGCTAGAGTAATGATTTCAACATAAGCATGTAAATTATTAATTCCCTGTCCATTTTACTTTGTAAATGGCACCAAAATTGAGCTAAGGAAAACATGCACAGTCCGAGAGAGAAAGTCTTCTGTGAAAGAAATGTCACAAAATTAAGTACTTTGCCAGAATTCTGTGAATACTGTGCTACATTCACTCATTTCAGACTTGCCATTAAATTTACTATTTACCTTTGCAAAGTAAGCACACTAAGTTATGTGAGCAACACACAAAAACTTTTGTTTTAATTTATTTTCTCGCAAAATGAAGGTGACCATCCAGGTCTTAAAACTAGATCCTGTGCAGCTGCACAGTGTTGTTGTACTTACCATAAGCTGCTCTCCTTAGAGGTGAATTTTAGGGTGCAATTCACAACTGGGGTGACTCCTGTCTCATCTTCCTCCCCAGCTGTGAGCATCTGCTTGGGTCAGACCTTTCTTCTCTGGTTTTGGTGTCCTTTGGGATTCTGTAAGTTTGCCTGGTGGATAAGGACCATGCCTTTATAATTAAGTGAGGGAGGATGACAGGCATCCTCAACAGGCTGGCTGGGGAGCAGGGAACAAACCCTGCCTGCAGTTCTGCCTTACCTGTGGGGCTGAGCAGCCTCCTGATCAGAACTAGAATTATTTTTCCATGCTGTGTGGGCATTTCAGTCTGGCTCTCACTGCAGAGTTCTGAGCCATGGCCTCTGCTCCTCCTCTTCTGCAACCTTACTTGAAATAATGGAGTTTAATGAACTTGTCTGCCTTGTGGTTCCTGTGCTGCTACTGGAAGTGTGGGGTTTGAAATGCTCAATTTTTCCACATTAGAAACTAAATAGTATAAATGAATAGAAGGTCAAAATCAGGTTAATTCTGTTTTTTTTTTTTTTTTTTTTCAGAGGAGGTAATTAAGAGAGACTTGAGCAATAAATTAAGTCTTTACTGTCTTTTATTTAATGTGTTTGAGTCAGCAACCTAAAACACAGCTGGGAACATGGAAAAGCTCACCATTGCTTGTAATAACTTATTTTGGATGGACTGCATTCTTCACAGAGTAAATGTGTCCTTTTAATATATCATTAGGGAATAAATAATTGTATTATTTAAAAATCTAATGATTCTCCAAAAGAGGAGCCTTTTTCCAAAATGGCAACAGGCTGCCAAAAATAAACTGGTACTTCTATGCAAGAGTTGAGCTTTTTTGTTTATAAACAAGGTACTGTATTGAACTTTCTCTACTTTGAGAATACGTTGAGGTTTAATATTTGCTAGTAATAGATTTTGTTGTTGTTTAAATTTGGAGTTAAGTATGCAAAATAGGTGATAACTGAAATTCTTTCAAAATTCTTCACCTCGCAGTCAGCTTGGTCCTAGCAGAAGACAGAACCAATGTGTGCTGTCTGTGCAAAGAGTGTTGGACTCATGGCAGTTCTCTGAAGGCTTTATGTGGTTTCCAATCTCTAAAAGTACAACCTGCTTTTAAAGAGATTATCCAAGGGTGTAATTAAATTACATAACCATTTTGGTGTGCTTTACTCACTGTTAGGTGTGTGGTGTAGGAGGATGCAGCTACTTAGCTGGCTACTTTTATCTTGCAGTGAATAAGGCTTGTAAAGGTGCAAGTCTAGTGCATAATTGGAACTCCTGTGGATCAGAGTTTGGGCATTGAAATAGGCCTGAAACTTTGGCCAAGCTTCAATGAAATTTCAGTAGTATTGGAATAGGTAAATATATATTTTTAAACTGGATTTTATGGTTTCATTTGAATTTTGAGGAGAATTTAGGGAAAGCTTTTCAGGGAGGATTCAGGTTACTTAGGGTTGTGTTCAGCTGGGTGCTTTATTCTGGGAATCAAAAGATAAATCAGTCTCTGTCCAGGCATTTGCTGTTCTCACTGCTACCCAGAACTCTAGCTGGGATTGTTACATGTCATTGGTAGGGTAGATTGTTTCTGTCCCCTAAAGGCTGGACAGGACTCATCAGATCACTTTTCTGTAAACCAGTAGTCTTTATGTTAAAGGTTGTTAAGCCCCAGTACAATGATGTAATGAAAAACCCAAAATCCAGGTACCCCACTGTGGGATTGACAACTGTATAATGCCTTTAACTCCTGATATGTTTGGTAGGCTCTGGATTGCTTCATTATAGTGCCAAAAATTAAATCTTAAATCTTTACAAGTGTTTACAAGCTGGTTGTCATTAGTCTTCTTTGGAATTACTTGATTTTTCTGAAATTAAACCTGTAATAATTTAATAAATCAAAAAATCTTGCTGGTAATGCAAGGGGCAGCCATGCCAAAGCACAAACCTGCAGGGTCAGCTTTTTCTCTCCTTTTTTATTTATATTTTCAAGGAGGGATACCTTCTGGCAACAAAAGTGCAGGTGTACAGTATCATAATTAAATTTAGCAAGGTTTGCATATTGAATGGCCAGGTGCTGCAAGCAAAAAAAAAAAAAAAAAAAACCAAACAAAAAAAATCTCCACAACCCAAAGACCTAAAACTCCCCAAGCAAATACACACATAAAGTTTATATAAAAATGAAATTTTTTAAGGTATGGAAGCTCAAATTAAAAGTATCTTTAACTTCTTATTTTTTTTTCTTTCATTTTCAATAAATTAAGTTTCCATATTGCAGCTGCTCATCTTCCCAAAAAGACTAAAAGCTCAGGTTCATGCATAACTCAAGAAGGCAGGGATGACACTGAGCCAGAATTTAGTTCTGCTTTATTGATAATAGAGCTGACAGTTAAGAACAAATCTACAGAATGAAACTGCAAATCCTTTAACCAAGCAGCAAGCTGAACATCTGCAATGAAATTGGCACCTAAATTTAAGTTAAGCAGTAGTTTTAAGTTCTCAGAAAGCAAATTAGGAAGCTAAGTGAATCTGTAATTGCAACAGAGATTGTAGAAACACAGAGCTGGACTTGGGGATTTGTAATTTTTTGTTTGGTTTTTCAAAAAATTCAATAGTAAACAATTGTAAACATGTGAATTTGAGGCTATGGTATCTGTTCATATAAATGAATAATTAACATATTCACATCTTGCATGCTTCTGTGTTTTCACTGTTTGTACAGCTCCAGTCATGCAGTAAATACAACACAGGCAGAAGGGAAAGGAGCTTCCTTGCCTCCTTCCAATGGGCATAGGAAACAAAAGGAGACAGGCAGGGATTCTGAGGATGTGGAAAGCATAAACAAAGAGAAGCAGTAATAATCAGTAGATTTTGAGAATACAATTGTTTATCCAGGAAGTGGGTCTATGAAACTTTTGCTGATTTTTTCTTAAATTCTGCTTCTTTAATACTTCTAATACTTTTTAGTACTTCTAATACTTATAATACTTTTAAAAAATGTTAATTAAATTAACTTAAAATATCAATTATACTATTTAAATCTATAAATGAAGGTAAATGTATTTTTTGAGTTGTGCAGAATTTCATTATCATTTCATGTTCTGTGCTGTCTTGCCTTCTAAGATCTCTAGTGAAGAAACCTCACCTGTAATGTTGCTGTAATCTCACTGTTATTATTATTATTAAGGGAATAAAAATTCCCAAAGAGCTTTAGGGACATGAATCCAGTATAACTGTTGGGGGAAAAAAATCTAACCACGATATAAATTCATTTAACAGATAGATATCTGTTTTTTTTTAAATTACACCACAAAAATATTTTGAAGTAGAAGCTAGGGAAAAAGTAGCAGGACTATGACTTGGTTGGTTTGGCCTTGTCCTGAGCTAGAGTTTGCCAATGTCAAAGTAGTCCTGAATTGGATTTTAATGTAGGATTCAGCTTTATTCTGCTTAGAAAATGATTAGGAAAAAACCATATAATTATTTTCCTAAAACCAGATAATTGTGAGTGACCTGGGTAATGATGAGGGCATGGCTGGTTTTGTGCTTCCAAGCACCCAAATGGAAGAGGAGCTTCTCAAAGGGGAAGGGGCAGCTGCAGAGCAGGCGAGCACCGTCTGCAGGCAGGTCCTTGGTAATGGATACAGGTTGCAAAGAGCTTGATGCAGGTTTTCCTCTGGCATTATGGCAAAAAGAGGTTAACATAATTCATGGTGTGAGAAGAGAGAGATTGAGGACTTGGGGTTTGGCTTTGATTTAGCTCTCACCAAGTCTAATGATAAGGCCGCTATGAGAACGCTGCACAAACTGTCATGCCAACATTTAAAATTGCTGTCAAAAATTGGAATGGAGACAGACAAGAGTAGCTGGAATTATTTTAAGCTAGAGAAAACAATAAAGTACATAGAATTCAGTTTGTTAATTTTTTCTAAGAATATTGTGGGATTGCATGACTATTGTCTGATAGTATTTTAGTGCTCAGCAGATACCACACATTAGTAGCTCTTCAAAGAAAGAGAAGTGTAAATATGAACTGGTGAGCAAAGACTGTGAATAGATATACAGATTATCTATAATTTTTCTTCAAATAAGCCTCATTGGGGTTTTGGTTTTTTTTTTTTGTTTTTTTTTAATATATTTGAGGTGCATGTGTGTTTTCTGCAATTTTGAGCAGTTGATAAGGAGAGAGGAGTGAAGCTGGAGTCTGAGAGGCGTGAGCACTTTGGTTAAATGGCCAAATCATCTCTTCTGGCCTGAACTCTGGCTGTTCAATTTTTACAAAGCAAAGGAGCAGTTTGGGTCACTTGCTATATCAGTGCATAGGAGCACACAGACTGCAATTCAGGAATAAAGGTTTCTCTAACTACACTAAAGGACATTTGGAATATAATTTTGGAACAAGATAAATCATGTTCTGCACTGTTTCTGGCCTGTTTCTGAGCTGCATACTGCTGTAGGTGACACAGCTTTGAGCCATCACTGTCATTTTTAACATGGCCCTCATCAGATCTGACCAGCTCAGATCTAAATAACCCAATTCCTTGAGCAGAGCTGTTGCATTAATCATAGCCTTGCCATTAACAGCAGGGCTGCACTTTACAATAATGAGGATGGGGGAGGATTTTCATTAAAATACTCTGAGCAGAGGAGGTTTGGGAAAGACCAGGAGATTTCAGCCCTGGGTCACTTTCGAAATTAGTCCTCTGTTCATTGCTTTCTTTAGAGTGAACACTTTTTTCCTGGCCAAGCCTAGTGACTACCTTTTGGAGGCATTCTAATCAGGTTTCTTAATTAATCTTTTCTGCATAATTTTTGTCTTATAATAATTTATGGGTTTCTTTCAGCTTTCTTACCATGTTAAAAAGTCTGGGTTATGTGTTATAGCCACTCCTAGCCTAGTCCATTCAATTATACTTTATTGAAAAGAAATTGCCACTGATGAGAATGTTATACCAGGACATCGATGATATAGGCAAGTTGCAATCTGACATTCCAGTTTGAAAAACATCTTTAACAGCTTAAAAAGTAAGTATGTATGTTTAATTTCCTTTGCAAAACTAGTGATGGGCTTTTGAAATTTTTCATTAGATCTAATGGGTGAACTATGCTCTCTTTTTTCCTTTGGGCACACCATACAGATTGAAGTTTTGGCTGAATTGCAAATTTGTGATGAGTATTTGGACTTTCTGATGATGAGAGTTACTTCAATTTGCTATTTAAATTAGTGAGAGCTGAGTAGGGAGTGAGATCCTGGAAGAGAACCTCTAATTTTGAAAGATTTGATCCAGTGCTTGTTGAAACTGAAATCTACCCAAAGTGCTACGAAATAACCAGTGCATTTCAGGGATTGGTTTGTCTTCTGCTTTGGCCCAAAGAAGGATTGTGGTCAGTATTTTACATCAACATACAGGAGGAGAAAGGAAGAAGTCAGAGAAAGATTCACGTGCAGGAGGATTAATCAGCCTTAACCTTAAATATTTGCAGTTTGGGTGTCAACCTCTGAGCTGGTTGCCCAGATGTCACCGTATAGTTGAGAGTAAAACGGGCAGATTTTGGGTGATAGCTGATCTAACATGCTTTAGATCTTTTCAGTAAGAGAAGATAAATTGTTCCCTTGACTGCAGCTCTGCAAACACAGTGGATAGGATGACTGGGTCTGCTGTTGAGACCTGTTCTTAACCTTGTGAATCCCATCCATGCTGTCTTGGATAATGGCCAGTTCCTGGTACTGGCAGGCAAAACAAAAGGTCTGGCAGGTACAAAGTACCTAATGCAGTCAGCACTCCCCAGGATAACTCCTGTCTCCTTCCTTTGATTGTCTGAAAGGGAAATGGAAAACCTACCCCCTGCGAAGGAAACTTGCTCTAATTAGGTAAAGCAAGTACCAGTCGTGTTGGGCAAGTGAACAGCAAAATTCAGCGTAACCTTGCCCACGGAGTCTGGCACCACGAGCAAACAGGGAGTTCAGGCCTTTGCTGGCTCTGGGAGCTGTTGCCTTGCCCCCTTCCCCTCCCAAACCATGGTTGGTTAGACATGCCAGCAGTTTAAAAAGTGTCAGCAGGAGCACCCACAAGTACAGCCTAAGATCTTATTAATGCCTAGGGGCAGCACAATAATTGCTAAGCTCCAGACTGCACGGAGCAAAGCCAGACTTTGCCTTTTGCTAAAGCCATTGTATAGAAAAGACAGGATTTTCAGAGCTGGAAAAAGAAGACAAGGGATCAGGATTGTACCCTTGTGGTTATGCTGTGATTGAGTCCTGTTCCCAAGATTATGTCAAATTTTCATTGAATAGCTACTCAATGTACAATACATTAACAATCCTGGGGGAAGAAGCTGGAAATTATAATTGCATTCTCTCCAGCTGAATATCCTATTAGGGTGCAAGAGTCATACTTTTCCTTTTACTCCCTTTCTGGCTCTATGCAGCTTTTCTATTCATTGACATGGCTTCAGTATAAAGGAGATCTGTCCCAAACTCTCTTAAAATCTAATAGCCTGGTCTGTCCTGTGATATGGCAGATCAGGGAGTGAACCACCTTCAGACTGAAGAACACAAATTTATTTCCTGAGTACAAGTGCTAGTCAGTAGTTTTTCCTCTATCTCTCTCTATATATGATGATATATTTATTTAAAAAAAATATATATATGCCTAAGTTCCTCAAAGTTTGTACCTGCCAAGAGCTGCTTTTGAGAAAGATACTGAGAACACCCTCCCTCTGTGCATTTGGGTCCAGCTGGTGCTCTCAGCACACTCAATGAACTGGTCTCCTGCCTTGCTCAGAGGCCTTTCCAGTTTGTCACCAAGAATGATGGTGGTGGAGATCATATTTTTTTCCAAGCAAAAAAAAAAATACTGAGCTTTGCTGATATTTTCTGGGCATGGAGTGGATTTTCAGTTGCACTCTGGATCCCAATGACTTCATACTGGGGATTAGCACTGGCACACAGCACTCTGTCCTCAGATAAATGAGGGTGATACTTGTGCTGCATCTGTGTAAAAATGTATGTTGTGCTTTTAATTGTCTGGTTATGCCCACTGGGGGATGCTGTAATTCCTGCCCTGACAAGATACAGAAAAGGAATTTGATGCCTTTTTCTGAGCATGCCCATGGGATGTGACTGACTTGGGCACTGCTGCAAGTCACTGTGGTATTTTTGGAAGTTAAGCATTCTGTAGTCTGTCATAAGGTTTGCTTTTATATCACAGATTTGGACTGGAGGGCATGATTTCATATCTATGATGAGAATATTGTAAATAAAGTAATTTGTCTGATTTTTAATACTGCTTTTTGTACTAAATGCAGGTTAGAAGAATTAAAAAAGTAAATAGTCTATAAGAATGAATGGCTTGGACTGTGTGGTTCTGGGCTTTTATGCTGAGGTTATCAATATCTTTTGCAGTGCATTTTATGTTTTAACATAAATACAACTAGTTTTTTTTTCTGCTATTTTTGTCCTGACTCATACACAGGTATACAGTGCAGCAGGTGATATTTACATCTATGTAAAGCTGGAAAAAGAAATATATTTTCCTTTTTGAGACAAAACTCAATGAGCTTGATGTTTGACTCCTTCCCAGGTTATTTTTAAAGTGAATAAGTCTGAGGACATTTGAGGATGGTGAAAGGAGCTCTGTTCCACATAGCATATTGAAATTCCTGAGTAGAGCAGTGCCTTATTTTGTGATTGCACAGCAGATTGATTTGGTTTTGGGTGAATATTTATATATGATTCAAAAGTCTTAGTTTTAGTTAAAGGGCAGCAATTAAGACACCTAGTAGCACATTTATTTATGAATCATTGGGCTTGATACTAAACACATGGACATCATTATTGTGGGAATTGCACCTACTTGTAAGTGGGTTTGTTGAAAATTTGTTGTGCAAATACTGAAGTGTTTTGTGGAAAGCTGTTTGATATTTTTGAATAGCTTGAATCATTTTATATTTTGAAAGTAGCTGGATTTAACCTTAAATACTGCTGCAATTATCTGTACAACTTGCTGTCATAACTCTCCATTGGTGTTTACCACAACACAGGCCCACGTTTGCTTGTTTTCAATATTTTCCTTCCTTCAACTACCTTCTCATACCCCTTTTCAAAGTATATAAAATACAATTTATTTACATATAACAAGTACTGTTGCTGTGGTTCAAAGAATGCTACTTTATAAAACATTTCCCTTTGTCCTACCAGCACTAATTAATAGAATGTCAGACTCTGAAGTTCTTGGCTTACTAAGTGGATGAGGTCTACTTTTTACTTTTAGGTGTGACTTTAGTTTTAGTTTGTTTTTTCACAGTACTTTGTGAATTAGTAGTGTTCATCCACCAGCCGTCAGAAAACACCTAAGAAACTGTGTTACATGAATCCCTGCAGCCGCTCCCCTAGAAGCCTTGCAAATTTTCTGGGTTAAGTCCAAGCAGAAGAAATGTGAGCTCTGCCACTTGCCTTCTAGAGAATCTACTTCTCTGCCACATAAACACAGGAATTATCTTGCTTCTGAAACAGAGAAGTAAAACAGAAAAAGCCCTGACAATGAGAAAAACCTGAACTCTTGCTGGAACTGTTCCATTAAAACGGCTGGCACTGCACCAGGATCTGCTCAGAAACCTCTGCCACCTCATGTTTTTAAAACATTACCTCCAATCAATATTTAGGTATTGCATTTCTTTCATTTGCTGTCGTTGATAACTGTTTGGCTTGTAAGCCACCTGTAGGATTGTGGTTTTGTGTCCAGTGGCTCAATAGCAGGTGAGACACAAGGCTCTGTTTCTGCTTGCCATGGGAATGGCTCCCAGATTTTGAACTATATTTATGTATTAATTCACTTGCTCTTTGAATTTTACATGAGCTTAATGTACTTACATATTAATTGAAAATATATTGCCAAGTTATATTAAGTTACATAGGGGGCAGTTAAATTACAAATTGAGTTCCTCTTGTTAAAGGTGATCAGAACCCATTTTTTTTTTGCACTCCTTCCATATTTTTGACTAGATAATTATATTACAAAAAACCTCTTTTCTAAGAAGGGTGCTTCTTTAAAATATCATACTGCCTTGGTTTTCAGACAGCAGAAAAAAAGCCAGAAGTGGCTTCTACTGTTGATTGATATATTTTTTTGTATGCTACATAGGAATATAATACTTCTGATGGAAAAACTATTTTTAAAAGGTGTTTCAGTACAGCCTTTTTACATTTTTGAGATCTTTTATCCAGGTAACTGAAAATAAAGAAAATTCATAAAAAAGGAACAAAAAACTTCAAGTCCAATTTATGTATTCTCTCAAATATGAGCCACTTCTAGAAAACATATAATTTGACATAATTTGACATAATTGACAGTCAGATTTTGCTTAATCTGGTTGTCATCAGAACAATAATGGCCCACCTCAATTTACAATTTTAAAATTATGTATTCCTTTTTTGGACTTAGCTGGTTTATCAATAAATGTACAAGTGAGTTCTCACCTTACTTAAGAGCTTACTTAAGGAAGCTTATATCTTTTGTGACATTATCAATTTGTCAAATGTGCAAAGACTGCCTGCTGTGTTCACTGTTATTAACAAAGACCATAACGTGATATATTATAGATAAACACACTCATTTTCCAAAGGGAAACTCTTTTAATTGCCATTCAACATCCACTACTTCAATTACATGACACATTTGCCAATAGCCAGCTTTTACATATTGACATACATTTTTATTTAACTTTACCTGGAAATGTCAGGAGGAGAGTTCAGGGAAAACAGGAGAAAGATGTTAATTAATATTGCTCACAGTGGGATGCAAGCATTGTTTCAGTTTCAAATTAGAGCAGTGCTCACTCAGGCATACACTGCTAATATGCTATAACTAAGGACTTGTGGAGCAAGGAGAAGTTAATGGACAGCATCTCTAATAAGGATGCTGTGCTTCACTCTGACTTGCACTGCAGCAGAGGGAATCAACGTGGCCTCACAGCCCATCCATCAATTGCCTCTGCTTCAGGCTGCTCTGGGTGTGTGTGTACTAACAGATCTGTGTGTGGGATAAAAACTCAGCAAAGGCCAGGAATTAGAACAGGTTTAGAGACATAGTGTATATGTATGATCATTAAATAAGCAAAAGGAGTTTTTAAAATTCTGGACATAAGCTTATGTGTGTTATTTTTTGATGTGATTAAACAAATGTAGCACATTGATAAAGATTTTGTTATCTTTTCTCCCCAGGACTAAATATTTTCTCTGCAAAAGCCTTTCTCTCTTAAAGAATCCTGGAAGTTGTAATCTTATAGATAAGCAGCTGGAAGGGTGCACTGGCTGTAGAAACTAAATATACAATGAGGACTGGTTTTGCCACTTTTGCCATTCCCCTTGGTCTAAGCAAAAACCAAACTGTTAATTCACAGGTATCTGAAAACTGTAATAACTAAGCACTTTACAGAATAAAAATTCACTGCAGAGAAAATAAATCAGGTAAGGGATATTTCATGGAAGCTATAGGTGTGTATTTATAAGCATAATTGTAACAACAGGAGAGATCAATTTTGCTTCATATGTTATGAGGCAGGTTATTTAAATCTTTGGTCTCTTGAGTTTTGCTCAAGTTTGGGAAGCTGCAGCTATCCAAATGGAAGCAGTTCTTGTGATAAGCAAGTATGCTCATGCTCTGTTGGTAATATGGATCTGAGGATGGCATTGCTGCCCCAAAGGTGGGAAAGTGAGTCTTATCCTTGATTTGAGTTATCAAGTGAGCATCTGAAATTGGAGCTTCCAGATGGCTACTAGCAGCTCTTCCATCTACTTGTGAAAAGAGATTGTCAGACCTTGTTTTGGTGATGATTCATCCCTGACTGATAGTTTTACATAATTCTGAGTCTCTGCCTTGCATGAACCTGATATTTTTGTGTTGTGGAAGAAAAAAAGTCTTTCACCAAAAATATACAGAATTATTATAAACATGCATTTTATTTTCCATCCAAGGATTTCTAAATATTTTGAAAATTTTAATACATAGGACTCGTAACAATGTTCTTTTGAGAAAAGACAAGTACTATTTTACTAAACTTTATGCTTTGCAAAGGTGTGATAATAATATCTCATGTAGGTAGTCTATTAAAATTCCTAAATTTCTCATCAGGAAGATTCAAGATGACTATTCTGTATCTTGAACAGCTAATTGTCTACCTAGGTACAGGCATAGAATCTCAAATTTCTCCCTACTGAATCATGTCCTTTATGTTATGCCATTTTTCCAATTTGAAAAGATTATTTTGATCCTAATCTTGTTTTCTAGGGGCTTGAAAGAAGCTGCAGGCCCTGTATTGAGTACAGAGAAATGTCACATTTGATAAGCATTCCCTATGTTCTATCATCTACATGATTAATGAAATTACTCCATAAGTACTACTAGACCCAGGGCAGACCCACCTCACAATCTGCCTTGATACTGCCTTTTCTGCCATCCTGTTTTGACATTTATCCATTGCTAGGTCTAAATTTGTTTTTCCAAATAGTTTTATCAATTTTAGAGGATTCATTTAGGCTTGCTAATGAGAATGTCATGTGAGATGGTACCAAAAGCCCTGCTAAGGTGAAAATCAGACATCTACTGACTTGCTCCTTTGCACAAGGGCTCTTATCTGCCCTGGAGAAAATCATCTTGATACAGCTATCTGTTATTTAAAAATTCAAGTTACTTATGCAACTTGTCCTGTCTCCTGGGTGCTTTTTATTTGCTCCAGTGTTTTTCTGAGACTCGGCTTAAACTGAGTAGTTTATATTTCCCAAAACTTTCAATTTTCTCTGTTTCTGAAGAGAAGTATTTTGATTTGCTTTTTCCAACCTCCTTCAGCTACACTTCTTTCCCACAAGTCGTCTTAAGTATTAAGTGCTCTAAGTTTCCTTCAGTGTGCTTTCTAAAAATTAATTTCATCAGGCCTGTGATTTGGAAATGTAGAATATGGTTAAATGCTCGCTTAATTCATTTTAGCTCTTGTTTTCTTCTTTTTCCTAGTGCAGAGTAATTAATTGCCTGCATACAGGTTTCTTTCTAATGAAAAATGAAGCTGAAGCAGTTTGAGTGTTTTCTCATGGTCATCTATTTGTAATTTTCCCGACTAACATACAATTCTTATTTTCAATGCACTTATTTTTTAAAAAAGGGTCCCAGAGAAATCCATGCATTGCCTAATCATTGAAAAACAATCCATGTATTTTTTCCTGTGTATAACTATGATGGCTCCTAATTTTTAACCAACTGCAAGATTTTTTTTTCCATTTTTTCTACCCAGAAAATTGTACATATATTTTCAAAGTCTACATCAGTAATTTTCATCATGCAATGGTTTGGACTGGAAGGGACCTTTAAAACTTGTCTTGTCCAAGCCCCCTGTTATAAGCAAGGAACATTTTCAATCTGATAAGATTGCTCAGAGCCCCATCCAACCTGACCTTGAATTTTTCTATGGATGGGGCATCCACCACCTCTGTGGGCAATCCATGCCAGTGTTTCACCACACTTATTGTAAAAAAAATTCTAGCTTAGACTAGTCTAAATCTACCCTCTTTTAGTTTAGAACCATTACCTCTTGTCACTTTTCACTACTGTTATATATGGACTCTTTTCTGAGGGAACTTCAGGTGATCTAGCAATCATAGAAACTGGGAAGGATTGAACCATCTGTTTCATGATTGTTTTCATACTATTCCTGTGTCTTTATTGCATGTTCTTTTTATCTGTTCCTTTGTTACATGCTACACTTCCATTTTCTGATTTTTGTGCCATCGTGTTCTTGCTGCTATTTTTATATTCCTACTTACTAACTTGGCTTCTGAAGTGATTTATTTGGAAGATCTTGTGATTTATCTACCCACCATCTCTAGGCACAATGAGACTTTCTGGAATCCAGGCTTCACTGGATTTCTCTTCAGAAGAAATCAAGACCTTTGCCATTTTGCCATCTTTTGCACCCATAGCTTCTGGAACAGGTCCTGAAAAGCCCTTCTTTACTCCCAGAAGAAGCTGCTGAGTGTATTTCTCTATTGCTGTCACATATTTTTATATAAATGACCAGCCCAAAGTGTCCTGCTGCATTCTGCTTGCAGCAAGCATTTGGCAGTTCTCTTTTACTTTCTGCTTAGTGTTCTTGACTTTTTTCCTTTATTTGGTATAATTGATTATAAAGCATTAGAAACCTATAAAATGCTGTTTGGTGGTGTATGTATCCATACAAATATATGCCTAGAGAATTGTGTATGCCTACAAGTGCAAGCAAACTGCAAGGACAGTGTTTATTTAGCTTTGTTTTGCACTCAGGATTGGCAAAGGTTGGTACCTGTATTGCAGTCTAACAGTGTTACTTGAAGATTGTAATTTCATTATATCTAGTCAAGTTTTTACTATTTGCAATAAACTTAGAGTTAAACATTAAGGCAATTTTAAGGAATCTTTTTTATATATATTTATTTTTTTTGTGTTAGAAAATGTTGTACACTGAAGCTTTGCCTTCCTCTGAGCATTTTCATTTTCCATACAATTTCTGAACAGCTGAGTAAGGTATGAATTTACTTGACAGTGAAAACTGAGATTCTCGTCTTGAAATATTACAGGACTTGGGTTTGAGAGCAGCAAAGTATTTTGGCATATCTGGTAAAAATTGTAAATTTCAAACGGCTTCTGGGTGAACTCATATAAAACATAGTAATATTTTATTTAAAACCATTGTCCAATCTAGATTACATTATACAGATTTTACCTTTATCTCCAGAATCACCCTGTATTACTTCATATTTTTTGTCCCAACCAGGTATAGTATCACCACACTGTTTCTGCTATTTTGACATCTGTTTTTTTACTGGCTTTTTTTAATGTGTGTGGCAAGAATCACAGATCTTCAGTTGTTGACAAGTGCAGATGAGAGCTGAAAAAAATTCAAATTTAAAAGTAATTAAATTCATTTAAAAATCATTAATATAGGGAAATTAGATAATTATAACTCCCTTGCAGCTATCAGGAACCTTGTAGCTTCATACCAAACACGATTTGATGCATTTTTCTCCCATGTATCCTTCAGGGGGCAAAAAAGAGAGAGCTTCAGAGTAGTTCAGGAGTTTGCTGAAAGCTGTAAAGGGCCTTCTCCAATCTGAGTTCTTTTTGTGATGCAATCACTGCCTTTCTCTAAACCTATTTGTCTATACCTGACTTTGACTTTTGGTCAAAGTAGAATGATTCCCTCTCTCTTCACCACTGCAGTCATGTAGCCTTCTAATGAGAAATTTCACCTACTCTGTTTCTCCTGAGACATCCACCGAATGTTGAGGACACTGAAGCTGTTATACATTACTGCATTTCTTTTATTTTCTTCCCTAGGTGAAGGGAAACACCTTAAGGGTTCTGTTTTCTTGCCCCTCTTCCAGTGATACACAGAAGAGAAAATTGTGGGGGAAATAATTTAAATAGGGATGGCATGGACAGAGATTTCATTCTAATTTCCTTTGCTACTGCTTAGTTATGGCATTACTATTCATACAACCCTGTGCATTAGCAACTGGATTTATGTATCCTCTGCATCAGCTGCCAATTGCTGTTTATATAAATAAATGCATTTTTGCTTCAGCAAAGCCTCTTTTGGCTCCCTCATTTTATTTTCTTGCTGTTTTGAAGTTGAACACAATTCTGAGGTACCAGATGGCCAGGTACTAAATGCATAAAATGTATTATTTCCTTCTTCCCTTCTCTGCAGCAGTCTGTTTCTGTTTAGCTATGCAAATAGGAGTGGTTGATATTAAAAGCAGGAGTTGCAGCCGATATAGATATAAAATCAGGTGGCATTGAATATATCTGAAAAGTAAGCAACTTTTGGCATTCTTAATCTGCTTAGAATAGTGGTAAATAAAATTGTTGGCTGAAGAGATAATATTTATTCATTGTGTGTTTCATGCTGACTGCTGGGAGAGGGCAGTTTGGAGGTAGAGCTCTTCTTTACTGGTAATAACATCTGTTAAAAACAAGCTGGAGTGGTTCAGAGCTGATGTGACAGAAATCATTCTTGGCTGTTAATGAGTTGAGGTGAATTTTAGCATGAGAGTGAAGAATGTGTAGGGAGTTCAAACAGTTAAGCATAAAGCTACAGTATGAAATTGGTATTCCCTTATGGGGATTTAACCTTGTGAAATGCAGATAAACTAAAAACTCCTCACTGCTCATCTCACCTAATATCTGGAGTTAAGTCTTGTGTAAATGGGGTTTGTCTGAGTGGTAGGAAGGTACAAGTAACTTATGGATTTCTGGTGTTTTATAATTTACTTTTCAAATAAAAAGTAATAGAGAGTTTTTGCAGGCACATTTTAATTAAGCTTGTCTCAGTAGGCAGGGTAACATAATGATCCAGCTTTGCCAGGTAGTCCCTGTCCTCAGACTTTTGCTTCATTGGTTTAAAGCTGAACATTTCATTTTAGCTCTTAAGATTGTGCAAGTAAGACAATGTTCTGTAGAAAGAAAAATGAGTTTAATAACTGAGACTTTTAAGATTTCTTGATCTTTCATATGAAAATATGAGGTATGGTTTCTTATGACTTTATATAACCAAGTATCTGAGGTAAATTCTACAGATTTATAGATACTATTGGTTTCTGAAGCATTTTGGCAAATCTCAGGGAAAAGCTCCTGGAATGTTTGGGACTTCCTTTATGCAGGGATTGTAGTATACAGGACTACTGAAATTACTTGTGACCTCGCCTGTCATTCGTTAGTGAATGCAGCAGCATTAATCAAAACATTCTCATTGGAGAACTTTCATCTGTGGCATATTGCTCCCATAACTCTTTCTGAGCTTTTCCTAGTGTCAGCAAGATCTGACATTTTAGAGCAGATGCGTAATTTCTGAAAATATTTGTAATTTACTTTACAAGGCATATGTATGACATAAGAGATGCTATGATATTCAGGTTTCAGCATGTACAACATTTTATGGTTTGTAGGGGCTTGACCTCAATTTATTTGCAAAATAAGCTTTTGAATACCAGCATGGAAGCTTTATAATACAAGGTATTTAAGTCTCCCATACTAAGGTGGGTGGGTGATCTGTCATAAAAATAGCAAACAATACATTTTAGTCCATGAGATTTACTTTGTGGAAATGCTGAAGCACAGCACCTTGAATCAGATTGATACATAAATCCTACTGTTTTCAGAAAAGTCAAAATATCACCTGCTCTCTTACCCTGTCATGCCTACCTGTGACATCTCAGGCATAATTGGCTTTTTGAATCCTGATGATGTTACCAGACTTATGCATTATTGCTTCTCATCCTATGTGTTTGTTCCAGAACCTCATCTCTGTACAGTAAAGTGGCAGGATTCCATTCTTATTTTCTGACAAAAGTAGGTCAAGAGTAATTCTATCCCTGTTGTCATCCATGGTTTGCACTGATGGAAGGAAATCTTAGCATCTCTCCAATACCTTGTTATTCTCACTTTCGCCTCTTGCTCTCTGTTTCTTTGCAAAGAACAAAGCCTTATATTTGCAGGAATATTAAAACATGCTTATTTGGGAGTTTATTCAGGAAAATAGGTGCATTTGTTACTCAGCAATAAATCCTTTTAAGGCTAGCCATGTGATGAGAACAGCAGGAAATGTGAATGGAAAGCCATCTGGTCCGTGCCACAGCCCCTGAGGATACGTCTGTGCGGGCTGGAGTGACTGCTGTGCAAACAGTGTGGTTGGAACAATTCTGCTGGGTTCTTCTTCCATTTATCCCACCTGTGCCTTGACCTCAGCCTGGGGCTGCTGTGGGACAGAGCTGTGCGTGTTACAGCTTGGTGCTGGTAGCTGCTGTGCTGAAATGTGAGCTAACAGGGTTACTGCAGTGTGAAAAGGGCTATTAGGGTCAAATATTGTCCTGCCCTCTCCTGTATAACTTCAGTCCTTCTCCCACAAGAGGGAGACAGAAAGTGTGGTTGATTCTAAAGAAGAAAGTATTTGGTGTGAGGAGATCCTAATTAGGAAGGAGCTTTACCATTCTGGAGAGAACAAAACTCACTGAACAAGTAAATATCAATAGTGTGGGAACATTTGGTATGACAGAATGTTTTCCTGCAAAGGAAAGAGACTGTGTAACTGTGGCTTTAGATTTTGAAGGAAGACAAAATGTTTCTCAGCTAGGTTCTGGCTGTGTTTATGTTTGCACATAATGTGGTGCAATTGGAGCAGACCTACCAAGCAAAACACTTGATTTGCAAACCTGATATCCAGGCTTGCACAGATCTCAGGAGCTACTTTCCCTTGGAACACCTCTGGTCCAGTGTCAGGACTTGAAAGCCACTAGTTCTTATTTCCAGGAAAAACATGAGTGTGTAAACTCCTCTGTGGAAACCCAAGTGTGTTCAGTGAGGGTGAAGCAGAGATTTGCTGCAGAAACATATGTCTTGTGAAAAAAAACAGTACTGTAAATACACCTTCCTTCTTCCATTTTTTCTAAGTCTTTGTGCCAAAGACTGTGTTTGAAATGTGAAATTTCCTATGGAAGCCCCATCCAAACTTACAATATGAAATTTCTTGTGGAAACCTCATCCAAACTTAGGTTTTGTCTAAAATATATTTCCTAGTATGAAATCAAAAGACTTTTCTGGACAGAAAAGCAATGGAGGTGGCAGTACTCTACTAACACCATCATCTGTTACTGAAATGCTTACCAAAACCTGAAATTATATAAACTATTATCTGATCATTTGGTAGAAAAGGAGGGCAGAAGAATTTGTTTGGATGTTTTTTTTAATCATGCTGACATATTGTCAGCATTTTTGTTAATAAGTGCTGACAATATCCTCTAAAACAGAGGAAAAGCAGAGGTGCTTCAAAACCAAGCTATTATTGACAGTTACTGCTGCACTCCTCAGTTCCTGAGGTGTTTTGTTGTTGTTGTTTTTACTGTTATATTTTTCAACAGTATTCCTCCTTCTCAAGGGTATTGATTGTTTCCCACAGTCATAGCTGAGCTGCTTCCCACAACACTGTCTTCAGTTTCTGTTCCTGCCTGTTTTCTTTGTGCAGGTTTGTGCATCAATCTGATTTCACTTGAACCTTTATCTTCTGTTGTGAACAGCCTGTGCAGCCTCTGCAGTAGCAGAGACCTGAGATTCTGGCAGACCATCTAGAGCTTTTCTATTTTTTTCCAACCCATTTATGGGTACTCTTTCTCATTAGGAATAAAAGCAAAGCTAAACAAACAAATGAAACCTTTCAATGCAATAAAATTGTGAATAGTTGAGAAAAAATGAGCTCAAACTTCATGCATATCTTACTTCATACATTGCTGCATGGACTAATGCAAAGTTGTTTTGCTACCCAGCGTAGAAATAAAAATGGAAGTTTATTGTGAAGACAAAAATGGTTTGCTGTCCCTCCTTCAATACTGTGCAAAAAAGATTAGCTCTGCATAGTTGATGCAAGCAGCGGAGGAGTAACAACACTGCTGGAACTGGGTAGCAGCAAAAACCAGAAACTCTTTATGTGAGATAATTTGAGATTGCCTCACTTTATTTCCAGGTACTTTGCAATGAAATTTATTCAGTACACTCTTAGAGCAGCAATTTTTGAGAAGTCGTAGAAAGGGTCCAGAAAAAAATAACCTTAATTTCTGGGAAAAACCTTAAGTATGTATACTTCATCTGTCTGCTTATAAGTCTCTACCTGATTAAAAAAAAAAAAAAAAAGTAGGATAGTACCAAACAGATAAGAAAAACCCAAAAGGATTTCCTATGACCTAATTTTGTCCTTTGACTGGGCTAAGCATACACATTAAGCATGATTAAATCATGAGTTTAAGGTTTTTGAGACTTGGATTCTTGAAAGGAAGCTGTACAAATAATGTCTATGTGGAAGTCCCTAACCTGGTGCAGCAAAAGCACTCCAGGAGGGGACCTGCTGCTTTTGGACACCCCATGGGCAGCAGGATTCCCAAGTTTTGCTGGCACTGAGTCCTTTCCTGCTGTGACTTGAGCAAATGTCTTCCTGGGGGCAGTCACTGACCAGCAGCTTCTGCGTGGTTGGAGATTCTTACCCGGTGCTTTGCAACGATTTGCACGATACACCTCAGGATGTGCTTATGGGATCTGCTGGGGAGGTACAGGTGGGCCTGTCAACATGTGAGACACTTGAAATCTAAAACTACTTAGAAAATATTTGGAGAAATAGCCCAAAGGAAGGGGCAAGACTAACTAAGGAGGAGGCAACACTCTGGGATGTAAAATGCGTTGCTAACTGTGCTGGAGTCAGTCCTGTCATCTTCTTGCACAAATATGAAGCATCCCAAAGGTGTGTTTAGCAGGGAGTGTTATGGTGAATGTGTGGGAGATAATAATTTCACTTGAGTCAGCACTTTAGGGAGGCTTATTCTGGAGTAATGCTGTTTTGGTGCTGGAAGGGATCTGCTTGAGCAATGTAGAAATGATGTGAAGAAATACCAGTGAAGGAATCAGTGATATGAAAAAGAAAAGCCTGATAGAGAGGAAAAAGGATCTCCCTCTAGTGAGAACAAAATCTTGTAGTTTAAAATAGATCATGGGATATCAAGAGGAGGCACTGGGATAAATGTCCAGAGCTTGAGACAATGAGTATGTAAATGGATTCCTGGCGAGACACAGCCTATAGGAATGGATTAGGGGTTTTTGCATCTGCCTGGAGGTGGCTGCTGGGCTGTCTGCTCTCACGAGGTCTGAATGTACATCCTATTTTCCCTGAGCTGCCAGCTGGCCTGGGTGGAGACGTCGGAGAATCGAGAGCCAGCGGAACTGTGTGGAAGAGGCAAAAAATGGAAGCAAAATATGTTCAGCTTCCCAGGACTTTAATCTTTGAGCAGAGAAAGACACAGGTGCAACCAAATGATAGGCAGTGCCTGCAGTGTGCCAGAACACGAGTGTGTGCTGTGCTCTGCCATCTGTCACATTAGTGACAAGCCTCCCTGCAGCAAGGCAGGCCTTGCTCTTGCAAAGGCTTTGCCTGCCCACACACTGCTCTTGTATCCCAGCCTCGAGCTTTAAATTCTCTTTACACTTCAGCAGAAAGTTTCCTGTCACTTTGGTCTTTTGCATTGCAATTCGTTTGAGGTGTCACGTGGGGGAAGTAGAGAACTCTTCCAGATGAAGGGGTTCTTGTGGGGTTCCTGTTCTAATTGCTTCTTTGTGTTCTCTAAACTGATGTTTTAAGTACAGTCAATCTATTTTTCTAGTCACTGACATTGGTATTCTTTATTGTCACCACAGGACCTGTCCAACTGGCTGCTCCTGGAATGAATATGGGATAATTTCACATAGTTTTAGCAAATCTGAGGCTTAGGTACTTCGCCTAAACAGCTCTAGGTGTCTCCTTCAGGCAATGGATTGCAATAGGTGCCTTTGGATGAGGATTTAGTGGTTAATTTTGAAGGAAAGGACTTCACATCTGGAAAGAAAGGAGAAAGTAAAAACTTTGGTTACAAAAGAATGGGAAAATGTCACTTGTATTTGATGTGGAAAGTGTCTATTCTTTATTAATTAGGGTAATTTATTTTGTGCTTATAGGTTTGTTAGTTTTGGAATATGAATTGCTTAAGAAGATGAAAAACGGCTGAGTAGTTTTTATATTATAATTATGGAATGACTTAGTCATACATGCATTTTAAAGATATTTTGACTCATTAGGACACAATTAAGTCATTATTACTGTGATATGAATTCAAATGCAGCAGCATTAATAGTTACTTGTACTTTGTTGTGGGATCATATATACAACCTATGACTGAGACAGAACTGTGCAAATAAGCTAGATGAAAGTTTAACAAGGCAAAAAAATAAAAAAGGCTTTTTAAGTTCTCTTTCCCTCATATTTCCTTATAACACCTGTAATTTAATCTTCTTTTCTGGTACATGAGGATCTGAAAGAACTTGTCTGACTGTGGTAAGTAGAAGTTAGAGAAGATTAAGCCCATCCATGGAGTTTGCATGCAAATATTTTGCTGTTGCTTAAGGAGAAAAGTAAACTGTTCCAGTTTATAGCAAACTTAGCATAGTCTCAGCTAATCAGCAGGGTCAATGAAGTTTATTGGGGATTAGTTTTTTCCAGCCTTGTAACTGAGATCTTGCTTTTGGCTGCTTTCCTGTAAATCATGATATAGTCATGAACATATGAAATTGGACTCTTTATGGGAAGAAGCATTTATTGAATTATTTTTTTGCATAGCAAATCTGGGAATCATTCTTGGATGATCTTACACATATGTATTAATAAATTTTACCTGCCAGTTTTGATTGTGGAGTACTAATATGCATTTTTTGCCTTTGGAAGCAAAGCCTTTTGAGAAGTCATAGATGGGAACGTGCAAAATATTTCCCCTAACGTACTTTTAATATGCATTTCTCGTAATGAATATATATTAGCTTCCTATTTACTTCCTGGTTTTCATAACGTTTTCAGTGATAGATGCCTATGAAGGGATGATAAAGCTTGGACCCTTGCAGTCACTGTGGTCCACAATTATTGGAAGTGCTTTGGGATGACTTCCTATTCCCTTTTGGAGGCTGCCATCTTGTGTTCTGAAATCAAAATTTCCATTACCATGTTAACCACTAGTTATGAAAATGGATATTAAATTGTGAACACAGTGGGGATAAATGCAGTAGTATTTACTGTAATGAGTAGATAGTAGATAAACTTGTGTATAGTAATTGGTTTGCTTAAAACAATGTGATCTCAATAGTCTTCGAAGGATTTTTATTTTGAAACCCATTTCTGGACACAGAAAAGACAACTGATATGAAGAAGTTTGCAGCAGACTGTTGGATTTAATACTGAAGGATCATTCTCTTGTAGATTTCTGTGAGATCACTGACAGTATTTTTCTTGTAAAGTTCTTATTTAGAGATAGCTGAAGTATGAGGTACAAAGAATTTAATATTAAAAACGTGCTTCCAACTTGCTTCATGAAATTGTCTTCAAAAATTTTAAAATGAAAAGTGAAAATTCACATTTCATTAAGATGGTTCTATTTTATTATATTTTATAGTTTTAGACATGCTTCTAGCTTTAGGCTTGGTTTGTCTTCTGGGATGTTTTCTTGTATGAAAAGTTGAATGAGCAAATGCAAAGGTAATCTAATGTGTACTGGTAGATTGTTAAAATAGGATATTTCAGAACTTTGAGCGTTGGGGGGGGACCCATAAAGAGGCCTCAAATGTAAGAATCCATCAGATTTGTCTACTACCTTTTGGTGGTAAAGGTGCTGAGCATAACCATTAATTTACATCATGAAGTGAGTTCCATTCTAAAAAGTGCTAACATCACAGAAAATGCTTAGGAAAGTTTCCAAAGTCTCATCCAGACAAAAAGCTAGAGCGAGACTTTTGAGAGTGATGGAAACAGGAAGGTTTTAGGTATTTTTCAGGCATCAGCACAGATTTGCCTTGTACTTCTTTACAACAGTCCCAGTCTCTTGACAGAGTGAGTTAAGCAGAACCTCACTGAAATATCTACCACCTATTGTTCTGAAATGAAACTCAAAGTGATATTTGGAAATTCACTTCAAAATGCTATTTTTCCCCACCTGTCATGATGTAAGGACTGAATTATTCTTGATTCATATATGAGGGGAAAAAGAAAGTGTATGTGACATGCTCAGTGGAGAGATGTTACAATTGTTCTTGATTCATCCATGCTCACAATACAGTTATTATTTTAAGAGAGCTGCTCCAGTGTATGATGTACTGTTGCAATGATTTTCCTTTCATGTTTATTTTTAGCACAACTTTATGTTGGGCTGAACATGAAAACTTATTTAATGTTATGGGCTGTCTTCATGGTCACTAAATAAATTAAACCCCCTTGAAGCAATCAATGGCAGGTAACAGAAAAGCAAGACATTTCAATTGTGAAAGCATTATAAAGGATGCGAGACTGCTCAAATGCAAATCTAAAGCCTCACTGAATTATGAATAAAGCATGGTTAAAAAGCAGTTAGCAAAGATACTATTTCCAGAGCCAGTGTATAGACTCTGCTGCTGCTTTTAGGGCAATCTGTGCAATTTCAAAGATTTGCTGAAGGAAAGAAAGAAAAAGCAATTTGCAGTGCCCATTTGTGTACTTTCCTGATGTAGCAAAACAAGAAAGAATTTTATGCAAATGTCAAGTGAAATGAGCTCTTTTCTTGGAGAAAAAAGAAAAGAAAAAAAAAAAAGAAGAGAGAGAAATGAATATCCCATGTAGTTTTTGTTCTAGAAATGGCTGCACCCTCAAAGGTCTGCATGTCACTGCAGGTCCCAAAGGGCCAGGAGGAATCCAGGATGGTTTGTTTAACCATATGTAGCAAATTTCAAGCCTAGTTAGATAACAAAACCAGGGCTCGCAATGATGAAAAAATCAGTAGCTTTGCCAGTGGGGCAGCCTAAAATGAGGCTACAGTTCTACACAGAATTGCAGAACAGGTTAAAATTGGGTACTTTTCAACCACACCATCTGATATTACCATAAGTGTTAAAGGTGTGTATCTGTCATCATCAAAAGTATCAGCGATCCCAAAAAGCCCCCAGGCTTGCTGCTATGCCGGCAGTTCCAGAAAATGGAAGGAAATTGCAATAATGTATCACTCTTAAAAGACATTGAGAAAGGAGAACCTGCCACGAGGTGTCATCTTCAGATGTCAGGGGAGGGGATGGATGACACTGGAATTAATTTCAGACCATTCTTGCGTTGCTTCACATTGGTTAAGTCAGTGCCTTATTAAAGCAGAGTGCAGTACTTGCCCAGGAAGAAGCAAGAGGAAACAAGTAGAGTCTGGAAAAATAAAAGCTGCTCCAGAGGCTTTCATTAATTCCATTTGCTTAAATCCAGAAATGGATTTTCTGCTAGGGAAACAGATTTTTAGGACCAGCTGAACATAATTAGCAAGTCTATTGCAAAACAACTGGAAATAAGTTACACTCCAAATACTGCAGGAAGGACTGGACTGGGGCTATGGTTAACATTTTTATCAAGTTCAGTAGTAGAAACAGCACTTTCATTCCCTTGGATTAGCTAAAATGGAAGAGTTGTTCATTCCACTGAAACTGCTGAATCCTAGTTCAAAACACAGGGAAAAAGCTATTCTTTATTCTTATCAGTATTCTGAAACTAGTATAATTTCTTTCTTTCAGCAAGCAGCAGTTTTCTTCTCAGCCAAAGCAGAGATCTTGTCTGTAATATCAGTTACTTCCTTGTCTCTTTCTTTCAGAAGGAAAGAGATATAGCAATTTAAATGTGAAAAGTCTTTGATTTTGTAGGTAGAGAACAAGGGAAAAAGATACAAATTAAATGAAATTCACTTGATGCAGTAGGAAAGAACTGAATCTCAACTGTTGTTACAACAAACTTTATCCATCCACCCTAAAAAACAAATCCCTTCATAATTTCAGTGAGGATCAAAAACACTGAAATGAAATCTTGTAATATTACTTTCTGAGGGGGAAAAGCTCTGTCTAAAATCTCCCAGGGGGTCTGTGATGAAAATTTTCTCTCCTTGGCTTGCTACACTACAAAGATAAAAGTATGATCCAATAAGCCCTGTTAAAAAAAACGAAGTTATGGTTCCTTTTCCTGAACTCTAGAAGTTTCCCACAGGTTTATTTTTTTTTCCCCAAACTTTCCCCTGTAGAGCATCATGTTGCTGTGGATGGAGACCCATTGCAGCATCCTGGAGGCCCCCTGTCCCAGTGCTGTAAGAAAAGAGCAGGGTAAAGAGCCACTTCTGCTCATACTGAGGCTGTTGCTAATTTTGTGGGCACAGGGGGAACGTACAAACTATGGCAGCAATGATGTCCCATGCAAGCCAGCTACTCTTTTAGGGCACATGTCCCTTTAGTTCAGGCTCTTATCAAGCCTCCAAGTTGCTCTACAGCTCTTAAATGCCTGTTAGTGGTAAAGTGAAAAAGAAAAATAAAATACCTCCTGAGATGACTTTCTGCCCAAGGCCAAGGAGCACTCGGATGTGAGCGTGCTGGTGGTTTGTTCTCCACAGCATCCTGCTTTTCCTTTGTGTTGTGTACACACAACATCCTTTGAACAGGGGGCCTGAAGATTTACCTGACAGTTTTCCATCAGTGGGACTGTGTGCTCAGAGGTGCAGCTCAGGGTAATTCTGCTGCAGGACTGGCACAAGGGGATATCCCACTTGACACCAACCAACTGATAAGGTGTGAAAGTTCAGCTGATTCCTCTTTCCTAACAAGGTATAAACTGCAACTAGGGTTTTGTAGCTCTGAAGTGATTATGAGATGGATGAGTAGCACTAAAACCACTGATAGTTTTTACAATATTTCAAGCTTTTCACACTGTCGTGTGAGCTGCTGCTGGTGAGACCCTGCATGGAATGGGCACTTATGCAGTGCAACAGAACACGGGCAGCAGAGGATTCAGCTGGATACAGGTTTTCAGCAGCATCTTGGGAATTCACAAAAGCAGAGAATTATCAGATGTTCTTTCTGCCATCCCGTGGCAATCCTGATGCACTGCAAAAGGCCTATCCTGGCTTGCTTGAACATGGATTATAGAGTGATGCTGTAATGAATCACAGCCTGGTTTGAATGGAGTTGTTTTTCCTGGTGTATATCTATGTGACACAAGTACTCAAACTTGGTATTAACCATATAGATTTCCCCCACCTTGTATATGCAATTTAGCACACACTGCAGCTAGCTGCAATTATTTCTGGGAAGATATTCTCTTTGGTTTTATATTCCCACATAAGCCACCATTCTTTTTATTGCAGTGTATTAATATTTCTACTCTGGAATGGTTAATTTCTTTAAGTTGTCTTCATGACAGATAAAAATTTGAATTTTTAATGACAATATGCCTTAAGATGGACCTCAGAACCTAAATTTCTTAACATCTCTGTGGAATAAAACCAAAACATACATAATGAAAACATGAGATGTAGATGATTTTGTTTCCCATTTGCTGTTTTCTTAAATACCTTTCTAGGAGTTGAAATTGTACAAGTGGTAAAGCCTGGAGCAGAGAGAAAGTGTTTGTGTCAGGCACTGCTATTATAAATTGAAAGAGATTAGTGGACTATCTGAATGCAAAAACCCCCTAATCTCTACCCTTAAAAACTAATTTTAACTTATTTAAAAGCTGAAAATTATACCTCTGTTTATGGCTAATGATGTTTTATTCTGTAGCTCTGTATGTCCTGCAGTGCTCTCCTAGAAATGTTCAGCTCCTGAGGGAGAGGAGAGATTGTGTCTGTTAAATATTCAAACAGACTTGAGATATAATCTTGGAGAGGTCATTCCATGCTTTTTTTGGCACAGAGACTCCATGGCATGGATGGCATGTGGATGCCACTCCAGGACTTCTGTAGGCTGGGCTTTACATGATACAAGCAGGTCTTCATTGGGGTGCCCTTGACGCAGCTGATTCAGTTTGTTCCAGGCGAAGTGTCCTGAAAGCTTTGGATTTTCCAAGTCATCACTTCTAACTGGAAAATTTATCTCCAAAGGTTTGTTCCAGCCCATAAGAATTGTTAAGCTTTCCAGTCTTGTTGGCTTCTTTGTTCTTTTATAAAGAAGCACCATGAAACTGTAGATACAGAGCAATTTTCAATCAAGGCAAATTCTGGATATATAATATAAGCAGTAAAATACAAGGAAAGCAGAACAAAACTGTGGCTGAATTAAGTCCTTCATTCTGTATTCCAAATATTAAATATTTATATTTTTACTTATGTATGTCTTAACAGGACATTTGACCTTTTGTTTTCTGACATTCACTAGAAAATTAAGTAACTTAGGGATGTTATAGTCTTTATGGCCCCGGCACCCATATAATTTATACTGTGGTATATTCATCCTATTTGTTTGCTAAGCCACAAATAAATTTCCATTTCTGTGGATACAAACGTTATTTCCATTTTCAGCAAGACCATTCTGGAAGAGTAAATTGTTTCTCTGGTTTATGAATCCTATCTATACCTACAGTTTAAATATGTATAGCTGTGCATTGGGCTTTATGTAACAGTGTGCATTGTACAGCAGAGGGAGTATTTTGTCAGGAATAGAGAAGACAATTTGTCACTGTGTCACTGAGTACTTGGCACATCACCAGCTCTAGCAAGCTATAGGATATCTTTTTATCAGGAACAATCAGGCACTAGCAGGTTAAACAGTATATAAGTGCAGAGGTTGGATGGGATAAGCTTTGAGTTACTAAACTCTTGCATGTTGTCAACTGACACAGAATAGATATCAACACTGCTGAAAATGTGGTGGAAAATAAATATGCATGTTAAAATTTAAATATTCTGTTATCAGCATTTACCTTTCTATATGCTGGGATTTTAAAATCAGCATTTACCTTTCTATATAATGGGATTTTAAAATGTTCTTTATGATTTAAGTATTTTCAAACAAGTTTTCTCCTCTTTCTGTTCCTTAAATAAGTGATTCCTAATGTCTAAAGTTTTATGCTCTGTCTTTCATGCCTCTGTGTGTTAATTTGCAATAGTCCAATCCCTACTGGTCTTAGTGGCTTTTGCCACTCTTCTGCTGGAGTTAAAATGCTGTGTTGGGCATTGGTGAGGGGCTAAACTGAACCACAGAAGATGTGGGCAATGTGATGCACGGTCTTCTATTGATGGGTAAAACAAACAAACAAAAGATAAAAAAGATTTACAACGAACAGGTAGAATAGAAAGAGGGGGTGGCACCAAATTAATCCTGGTATTCTATGACTTACTACATATTGGCCAAGATTTCAAATTTCTGCCTACAATCTTTTATAAAAAGCAGGTATTAAGTAAAAACCCCAAATGAACTCTTTGTTTATGCTATTAGAGGTGTTCATTTACAGCCCAATAACCACAAAGGTAAATTGACTTTAAATTGACGGTGCTTTTCTGCCTTGTCCCTGTGCTCCCCTCATCAAAACTGATTGTTTAATTCTATTGGAATGCTAGAGACCAAGATGGATTTTCAGCTTTTTTTTTTCCCTTTTGTAATTTACATTTGGAGATATTACTTGTACTTTCAAATCTTGGTACTGGCATCACATTTCTATTATTTCACATTTCCTATTAGAGTTTCTTTTGTGCACTAGATTTCCTGCTACCTGGCATCAGAACAAGAGCTGAACAAAACCACTGTCTTTACAGCAGGCTCTTGGCAATTCTGTCTTATCACAGAAGTGTGTGTCAGCAACACAGGGCTGAAATCCTGGAGGAGTTTAAGTCTTCATTCTTGCTCCTGAGCCTGCTTAGAAATGTGTGAGAACAACATGCATGCAGTTCTGTGGTGATGTGACAGACCTCACCCTGCCTTTTGATTTTAAAGATTTTTATTTTTCACAGGAAGATAGCTGAATTGAGGTATAAAGAAAACTTCGCTGAACAAATAGAAAACTTCCAACGTAGGCACAAAAATTGTGCTGACTCCTCAATGTGTATTTTATGTACAAGCCTGGAATTTCCTTTCATACAGTGTGTCAGATGGTCCTTTCTTCCCTGTTTGGTGCAGATCACTCTGTTCTATGTTGAGCCCACCTGATGCACAAAGTCCCATCTGCAACTGCATCTGGATTTGGGCCCTGGCGTGTTTCCAGGGCAGCTGGCTCTGCTCCCAGCTCTCTGGGTTTTGTTTTTTAGTTTAGGCTCTGTGAGGTCTCAGGCTGACACAGATTTGCTCTCAGCTTTAGCATCTGAAGCAGCAAAGGTGGACTCTCCTAAGCCTTGGAATTTGTGGTGAGATGTCCTGGGGTTGCTCAGGTCAAGTGTGCTCAGTGCTGCAGCACGGGAGCCCCGTTTGCAGTTAGAGTTTGAGACCTGCCTTGCCAGCAGAATAAGAAACCTTTTGTTTTGCACTAGCTTTTACTCAAAGCTGGTCTTCTAAGACGAATGGAAGTTTGGAGCTTCTCTTTAGCCTTGCTTACCAATTTTTGGTTGTTTCTTAGGACCTACTGAGTGTGGTGTGTGCCTGATGAGATGATTGTGTCTGCTCTACTCCAGTCCTGGGATATTTGTTCCCAACTTATTTGTCTAGTGCTGGAATTTCCTACATAAGTGAAGATCTTGATGCACAAACATTATAATCCTTCATTTTGATGTCCTTGATAGATTAATTGAGACAGTGCAGTGCATCATGCTGCTATCTCAGAAGGATGCATCCATTTCTTGTGATTTTATTTAAAATTTTGAATAGAGTGTGGGGTGTTGATCCCTGAGCTACTGCTGAAAAATCAAGCTCCACAACCCAGAAGCAGCAGAGTGGTATCACTATGGTGCTGTACTGGGAATAATTAGCTTTGCTTGAGAGGCAGGCCTAATTAGCCCATGCACAATGTTGCTCTAACGAGGTTATATTCTCTCCGAGACCTCAGCTAATATCCCTGCATGGTGCTGTGTAAATGTGCTGGTTTTTTGGCTGAGCTCTGACACAATGTTGCATTGCACTGGGTAAATATGCATTTGAAGGGGAAAATACGAGTCCAGAAAGAAATTTTTACTTTATTTTTTGGGGTTTTGTTTGGTTTTTTTTTTGTTTTGGTTTGTTTATTTTTTGTTTTTATCATATGCAGGAATACCTGTTTATATATGTGGGGTACTATTCTGTCATCCCAGCTCACTAGGAACATTCTGGTGAAATAAATCTGTGGAGCCATTACTTATGATTCACTCAGGAGAACAGCTGTGTCATTCAAGGTCTTAGACCTTTAGACTTTTGAAAATGCCACTTCTCATAGAAATGTATATAAAAATGACTGTCTTATAATCATGCAAGTTATCTGATCTCTATTAACATGCCATGCTGACAGCAGCAGACTTGTTTATAATTCTGTCAAAATGTTAGACAGATGTGGTTTAGCCAATTAGGAAACTTCCACTAATTTTTCTTGTGCCAAGTTGAAAGGCATTGTTGATGACTTAGTCTGAGTGCAGCCCATCTTTCATCATTGGTCCCAGTTTTTAGTCCTGTAGAGTCCTCCTGTTCTCCATAACTTTCTGGCAGAGACTTGTAGAAAAACACCTGTTCCAGTGCCTATTGATTATTGGATTCATTTGTGCTTCTGTTTCAAAAGGCTAATTGTCGAGGATGATTTAGCTTCAACTTGGATTTTGTATTTTTTTCCTGCTGTTGCTGTAACGTTTTTCTAAAATATTTAAAACTAGTCCCAAAGCATGTAAAATGAAGCGCCCTGAGAGATGGGATGACCAAGTAATCCCCAGATATTTATTTTGTGAATTAATTTCTAAAGCGTTATTTAGACAAAGGGAAACATTTGGTGTTGGAATGCTGCTCTGCCCTAAGGCCAAACTCTTCCTGAACAGGGAGCAGCACAGGCAGGACAGCAGCTTAGGTGCTGGGCATTGTCCAGGCTGTGGGTTCTCAGCTTCCCAGCAAGCTGTCCAGCAATTCCCACTTGGATAATTGACTCTGAGAGTAATGGCAACAGGTTTATTTCAGAAGGGTGGGGAGGAAGGTAATACTTTTCCATACCTGTGCCAGGCTCTGAATCCAATTCAGGGACAATATCATAGCACTTGTCATTTCCACTGAAGTGCTGATTCCACTGGGCCAGTCCAGTCCTTACCTCTCATCAGTGTGGCAATGACATTGCTACTGGTCCCAGCCCTAAGAGACCTGAGGGACTTTTTTGACATCTGTAAAAAATACCACCTTTTGCACATGCACTGAGCAGAAGTTTGTCTTGTGATGAATTTTATGTGAGGAGAGCTGTCAAGGTCACTAAGAAAAGATTGTGACAGTGCCTTAACATGGAAGTGTCCGACATGTGGGACTGATTCTTTGTCACATATACCTTCAACTACTGCATCCAAATTGTTTATGAAGATGTTGAAGAGCACTGGCCCTAAAATGGAGCCCTGCCAAACACCACTAGTGACTAAGAAGAATTTTATAAACTAAATTTTTAGGCAGTAAAATGGAATCTCACTGTGAAGGTATGGCTGAGATAGAAGTACTGAAGTACACTGTGCCAAAGCTTTTTAAAGAATATAGTAGTGTTCCAATATCTAGTATAAAAAATGAATGGTAGGAATTCTTTGGTGGTTTATGAAAATGTTTACATATTGGTAAGAAAAATTGATTCAGTGTTCTCCACTGTAATTCGTGCTTTACTGTTGACAGAATTTCATAAAATACCAGTATAAATTATAGTCTTTAAGAAAATATCACATAGTGAGGGTACTTGAAATCTTTGGGTTTCTCCTATTATGTTTATTGTGTATTTTGTTGTCACTCTTCCAGTACATATTTGTATAAATTCTTACTGGTTTCATTGGGATCACTAAAAGGAAAAAAGACTCTGAAGCACAAAAGTATTGCTCCTATTTAGTATTTCTCTCAATTCTTATTCAAGTGGGTTTTTTTCCTCTACATGCAAAGTTGCTTTATATGTCTTTTATCTCAAATACTCAAACCCTTGTGAGATTTTCTTTCATTCTTCTCTTGGTCTATTTGATTATGCTTTATGTCTGTTTTCAAGGATAATTTTCATCTAAAAAATAGCCATGATGTCTTAGTATGAAACATGATTTATTTATTTTATTGTTGATAGCATCATTTGTGAATTCGGTCACATGCTGAGTGCACCTAGCTAGAATATTAATTTCCTACAAACATGAGAGCAAATAGTGAGGTGTACTGTACATCTTGATCATGAGGTTAAGTGAATTCAACTACTGTGGAATGGAATATATCTGCACAATTCTAATTTTGTTTCTTCCTGATGATTACCATGTTTATATCTGGAAGTAATGTTTTTACAGGAAAAAAGCTAAAGAGAGAGGAAAGAGTGAAATAGCACAGTAATTTTCTTATGTGAGAGCTAAGCATACTAAATATTTCAATATTCACTTTTAAAGCAAATTAGATCAAACAAATCACTGTACTTTTGATCTGTTTCAAAGACTTCAGACATTTTTGTCATAGCATTTTGGCTGTCTCGAGTGTGTTGATGCCTTGACTTGTAACAGAAACAAAACAACCCCGCAAATATTTCTAAGCAGAAAACAGAACTGAAGACTATGGCTTTACTGACACCTTTGCTATGGAACAAACACATTTACTTTTTAAATAAAAGCAACCTGATTGATCCAAGGTATCTCTGCAACAGCATTGCAAGGTTAATATGGACCTGTATTCACTGCTTGCCCCAGCATGTCCATTGTCCAAGTCTGAAAACCTCTATATTGAGTTGGAAGGCTTTTTAAAATTTAACATTTAATGTTTTGGGGTGATGCAGGTCAGTGTTCTCAGGGCTGGTAAATGGATTAGATTGCAGCACACAGTATGTAGTGAGTTTGTAAGTAATTGTGTCCCCACTGTATCTTCCAGCACCTCTTTAGAAATGTTATGTTGCAAATAGTTTTGGTAACCTACCAGCTGATGAAAGGTTTGGTGCTGGATTTCCTTGAGTACTCAGTGAGGACAGTAACTGGGAGTGCTGTGGGTGTGCATCACTGAATTGGGAGAATAAATTTATCCCAATGAAAGCTGTGCAAGGAATTGTCTACTTAAACAAGGATCCGCTGAGCTATAGAAATCTGAGGTAAGCAAGTTACAGATAAAAATATAAAAACAAATTATTGTAAATGATGATGGATGGCATGATTGTGCTTATCTGTAATTCTGTCACCAAGAAGCAGGGACAGGCTCCTCATACAAATACTTATGGACCCCTTTGATTGCAAAAACATTCTCAATCTGCTGCAGACACTGGTTGTCTGTGGTCATTCTCCAAAACTTTCAGGCCATTCTACAGGTCCAATGCACCAAAGCCCCATGGATTATCCTTAGACACTCTATTCCATACCCAGAGAGGGAATGGGTATGTTACTGCCATGTGCTCCTTGTGTCCAGCCCTAGAGCAGTCCCCTCCCAAAGGGATGCTTGTGCTAATATCCAGATCTGCAAAAGATCATAATTCTTGGTGAAAAGCTAAAATTCAGCTTGGAGAAACACAGTTTCTAGAATATTTTAAGGTGGAAGTAGTTCACAGAATTGATGGGGAAAATTGGAATTGTGGTGAAGATGAGACAAGATTTGCACTAGCTGACTGAGTTATGTAGCTGGTGCCAGTAGTCTTGGGATGATACATGGAATCCTTTGCATATTGGCAGAACTGCAGTGGGGATGAGCTGAATGTGGATGTGCACTGTGGATACTTGGATCAAGCTAAGACTGAATTCGAATTCAGTCTGAGGTTAGCCCCAGAATGAAAGCTCTGCTTAAAAGATCACATATGAATTTGGGAGTTGGAATTGATTACTATAATTTGAGCTCCCCTTATGTAGCCTTTGTCTTTTCATATTTCACTTATGCCTTTTAGAGCAGACTCAAAGGAAAAGTGTAATGGAATGTTGGTATCCCAGCCAGTTTACCAGAACTTGCATCTTGCTAAATATTGTCAATGTGTTCTGTTCTGGATGTAGTAACAAAACATCAGAAAGTTAGAAAAAGAAACAAACCTACTAGCCACATCTTTTGACTCTTACCCTTTGGTTTTTGAGTTTAATCATTAATCTTATTTTTACACAGGAAATGTTTGTAAATAAATAATAAACCCAGACTTATCATATGGAGAAAGCCTGTTCTTCATGTCAGTCAGTGCCAGTTCCAATATTTTTATTAATAAAATTCCAAGTGATAATCCAAGTCAGTCTTTCAGATCCTCAGTAGCTTTGGCATTTAGTCTCAAGCTTCAGCTAAAGAAATGGAAGAAAACTAGCACAGATTCTTACAGGAATACTTCACTTGCATATTGATTTGATCTACAGGAATAATTTCATAAATAATCTATGTATTACATAGATATAAAAATAGATAATAAAATACATAGCCAGAAGGGTGGTCTAATGGTGGGATGAAGGAATGTCTCATAAGTCAAGGCAAGTTTGTGACTTGTCATATTACTTAATATCTTAAAAAATTTAAAAAGTTCCACAGTCTGGTGTTCTCCATTTTTCAGCCAAGGAATTAATTGAACTGACAAGGTATGAAGAAAGCCTTATAAATCATTTTCTAATGAACTTACATGTCTGAAATTTAGACCAAAAGTTGTAGGCACTTTTAATACAAGTTAGGTTTGACGTTATCTTGGCAATGCATTCACTAATATTCTGCTGCAGCCAGTTCCTTTGAAGTCAATATTTTTCCTATAGCTTCTTCTATATGTGTAGATCATGAGGATACCTTTGCCATTCCAAACTTTGCTCCTTGTAAAGCACATAAAAAATGCAAGGCAGGATAGAAAATCTTTAGAATTGTTGGCTAGTAAAATTTCAACAAGAATCAATTTCCTTCTTTCTGCTAATAGTATTTCATATATATTCACAACAAATATGCAGACTTGGGGGTTTTAGTTCAATCTCTTTGTTTACTCTCTCAGGAGATACTTTTTACCTGTAAAACTTAGACATGTTTGGAAATGAAGCGTCCCAGGCAGATATGATCAGTGGATTGTTGGTTTGGGTTTTTTTTCTCTTCTGTGAATAGCAGGTGTCACAAACTGCTAGCCATACTTTAGTATGAGTCAGTTGTTGTCAGTTTGACTAACACTGTGTAGTTGTGTAGAAATGTTTGCAGCTACTGAATGAAACCAGCTTATCTTCTTACCATGAAGACTTTGAAGAAAATTTAGAGAGAACTGTATCACTAGTAAGCTGTTGTCTTTGTGTCGAATTTATGACTGCATTTTGAATATAAACTATGGTGCTTTTGTGCAAAAGTCCTTCTAATTTTTTGACAACAGTCAAAAAATTCCATTTATCTTTCAAAAATTATGTTGTTGCACTACTCATGACTTCATATCTGCCTGAAGATATGTCCTTGCTTGAATTTAAGTTGTGGAATGGCGAATTTCAATTCTGCAAGAAAGAAAGTAGATTTTGCTCTTGTGGCCTTAACCTAGAGTGTTTTTATGACATTATGTGAAATAAAGTTACACCAAGTGTAGTATTTAATTGGGATAGAGGAGAATGGAAGGAAAAATAATTGAAATTTAGTAAATATTCAGCATCAGTATTTAGGTGTATGCTAACTTCTTAGTGAATACTTAATCATGGAATTCCATGGCTGTACAGCTGTGTTTATTTCCAAAAACCTAGGATTTTTCCTGACTATTTTGCTGTGTCTGTAGAGGAATGAATTACATCCTGATTTTTCTCTTGAATCTTAATACAGATTTAGGGTTTTAGGAGCATATCCCGCCCCGTTCTTCTCATATTTCCTCTATCTTCCCTCTGTGGAAATGCTCTGCCAATAAAAGGCTGCATGGGGTTGCCTTCCTCCTTTTGTCTGCCCTGAGTGGCTGAAGAAACACAAGATGAGCCATCCCAACTGCTCCATGAAACCATTAATAGCTTAGAAACCCCCAGTTTGAATAAACTCTCCAAAAAAACAATTTAAAGAGTAGTCAGAGGGCATCAGGAGAATTAATTCAGGTGACCTTTCATATCTATGACTGCAGAAAATGCAGGGTTATTTTCATGTATGTGCAGGGGAGTAAAATCTGCGTACTATGACATCAATTTACTATCAGTAAAGCCAAAAGCATGATGTAACTTCATGAGCTAGAAAAGCCAAGGTCAAATTGTCTTTCTCAGAGATTTTCTCTTACTATTTTAATTTTCTTTCCTGCTTTAGAAAAGTTTTTAGATCACTGAAACCTTCATATTTCACCCTTTTTGAGATTCCCAAGTTGGCCTTTTTCCAGCTAGTTATGCTGGTGTGATAAGTGCTACTTCTTGTTAGAAGTATTTAATTTCTTTTGTGCATAATAATCTTACAGTGTCTACTATTTCTTACTCTTTAAGTTTTTGTTCTTTTAGCCTTAATATTCCTTTTTCTTGCTCTCTCTGCTTTGGGGAAAAAGCAATTAAAAAACCCTGTGCACTTTTTTGTTTTCTAGTTATGAAATTATTTCATTATTGGAAATTAACAGTTGCCCAACATTACCTGGTGGAAAATGAAGTGGTTCATTCACTAACAATATAGCAAATCCTTCCTGAGTGAGATGAAGAAAAAAAAAAGAGTTCCAGTAGTGTTTGGTTTGTTTGGTAGTGTTTGGTTTGTTTCTGTTGAGTTACAATACTGCCCCTTTTTTTCCTAGCTACCATGCCTTTAATTAAGAGGGCTTTGAATTTAGGGAAATCATTATTCATCAGAGAAGTCTCCCAATTACCAGAGCTTTATTCTGATAATTAAGGTCAAACTCATTAAAAAAACCAAAACAAAATAGAGAAAAGGGAAAAAAAAAAAGGCAACTGAATAATCTATTGATGAAAGTACAAAATTTAGAATTACCAAAATTATTCTATGTCAAACACATATACAATGTCATGAAAGTCAATCACATCACATGATATAGTTTGGAACGAACAGAAGTATTTCTTTATTAAACTCACAGAAAAGTCAGTCTCTATCAAAGACATTTCTGTCTGCTGTGCCTGCTGAGTGTTAAGACCAAAACCCAGCAGCATTTGAGGACTGAGGGTTGTGGGGCTCACTGGGGCCCCCAGGCACACTGGATGTGGGCACTGCTCTTTTGTGGGGGATTGGGTTTGAGGTGCTGCGACTTCAGTTGTCAAGGTCTAAAGCTCTCAGGAGAGGAAATTGCAATAAACAATGTAAAGTCAAATAGATGCCCTGGGTGCTTTGCTGTAATGAATATCGAGAAGAAATGTAGTTAAACAGTTCCCAAATCTACTTTAGGCACTGCTGACCTGCTTTTTTCCTCAGAGATGTTTACTTACCAGGCATACGCCACGGTCCGAATCCATTTCCCTGCCAACATGAATAAATCTGCAAAGTCAATTTAAATAGGTAATAACAATGATATTTCTTTGTTTCAAAACCACTGAGAATTTTAGAAATTGAATTTTTATATTGCTGACTTCCAAACCAGTTTAGTAGATCTATAATCTTAAATATATAATTTTTTTCCTTTCACGTATTTGTATATCATTGATGAAACCAAGGCATTTGCCCTTTTGAAAGATGATCAGGTGTGTGAATCTAGTTACTCAACACAAATGTTAGCAGATGTGTATATTGATATTGGTTGGGATGCAAGAAGATATCTTTCAGAGAGACAATTTTTCTGTTTAATATTAGAGTTCTGGTTTTCACATGAAGACATTTAACATATTCCCATAGGTCATATTTGTCCTCCATGTCTATTCATATAAATATAAATCGCTTCTTACCCTTTAGGATGATGTCACAAGTGATATTTATTATCTAACATTCTAAATTGACTTATTTTGGGCATAAGTGGGAGAGAGAATTGCAGTTTTCTGACCTGTGGCTTCATACTTAGAAGACGCTGAGAATCAGTGGACCAAGTCCCCAAAAATATTCATGCATAGGACCAGATCTCTGCTTATGCAAGTCCACATTTAAGCAGCTATTTGAATTTAAGTGTGTGGGGATGCTCAATAAACAGTACCTATTCTGTATTTCATAGATATATTTATTTTTATTTTCATCAGCCTGTGAATGCTGCACAGCATATCCATCCCCTGTGCTAGTCCCTAATTATTATTTAACTGTCCCATGTTCCAATCTCTACAGTACTATTTATGTTTCTCAGCGTGATTAATTAGTTTACAAAATGTGGAAAAGTGATATGTCACCAATTGGGAAATGGGGACTGGGGAGAATAAGCCCGAGACTGTCAATACTGAGTATGTACAAATAATTTTTTTTCTTTTTATTCCTGTGGGTTGTGGGGACATTACAGGAGAGGGGGTTTCCAAAGAAGCATCAGCTGGAATCGTGAATTAATGAAATCATATAATAGGGTGGAAGAGACCTTAAAGATCATCTTCCAAGCTGCATCCAACCTGGCCTTGAACACTGCTAGTGCTGGGGCATCCACTACTTCTCTGGGCAACCTGCTCAAGTGCCTCACCACCCTCACAATAAAGAATTCCTTCTTAACATCTATTTTAAACCTGCCCTCTGCCAATTTGAAGCCATTTCCCTTGTTCTTTCACTACATGGTCTTGCCAAATGTCCCTCTCCAGCTTTCCTCTATGCTCCTTTTGCATCCTGGAAAGTATTACAAGGATTCCCCAGAGCCTCCAGACACCACAACCCCAGCCCCCTCAACCTGTGTCCATAGGAGAGGTGCTCCAACCCCCTGATCATCTTTTTGGCCTCTGGACTCGATCCAACAGTTCCATGGTTTTCTTATGCTGGGATCTGGACCCAGCACTGCAGGTGGGGTCTCATGAAACCAGAGCAGAGGGGCAGAATCCCTTTCCTCCCCTGCTGCTGTGGATGAAGCCCAGCACACATTTGGCTTTCTGGGCTGTGAGTGCACATTGCCAGATCACTCTGGGCTTCTCATCCACCCACATCCTTCTCCTCAGGGCTGCTCTCATATTAGTTCCTCCTTATTTGTTTTTGAGAGCTAACAGGTCTAGCCATAAACATTGCTGCAGTCTGGCTGAAAACAACCATGAAACTCTGTCTTAATTATCACACTCCTGTTCTACGCCCAGCAGAAATAGTTTTGTTAATTATAATCACCTATTGGTAAGATGGAATCAATCAGTGTGGGTCCTTCTCTTAGGAGCCTGCAGAATTGCAAAGAGGAATGCAAGAGTAAACAGCTTGTGTGAATGGAACACCCAAAACTGCTTCAGAGGATGTTTGCCCAGAGCCTGGTAGTGCTAAAGCAGAAATTTAAAAGAACAAAGTTTGCTTAAAAAGGAATTTTAGCTGGTTGAAATGGTAACCAGGGAGTTACCTAGAGACTTTTAGGAGCTTCAAACCAAACAAACAAAAAAAGAGGGGTAACTTGAAAAGAAGTGTAAAAGAAGCATGAGAACCTGCTATAGCAGGGAGACAGAAGTGGGAAGAGAGCAGCATCAAAAGGGTGTTTGTACTGCTGGAGGCTGCCCCTGTGCTGTCCTGGATGGTGCTTCCTCCCTGCTGGAGGCTGTGGGTGTCTGGCACTGCTGGGACATACCCTGGGCATTCCCACCTGGCTCTGGGAGGTTCTGTTCCCTGCCTGCCAATTATGCAGCTGAAGAACACAGGACAGGTTTGTGCCAAGCTGGAGCCCCCACATCTCCTGAAGGAGGTGCCTGTAAATAGGAATCTGTACTCCAAAAGAAGGAGATCCTTGTAAACTGCCCCGAGTGGGCTGTGAATGTGGCCGTGGGAATTAGAAATTTTGGGGGTCTAGCAGTAGAAGACTGTTTAGAAAAGTGTGAGCATTTGCTGGTGTTTGGTAAGTGCCTGGTATTGTGGTTTATCTGTTCTTTTGTTGATATTGATCCTGAATGTATAGCTCACTGATTGCCAGTTAATTACATCCCATTAATAAATCAATGAGCTGTTCAACTCTGATTTCATTTAAACCATGAGACTTGGCCAATTTTTTCATGTGACAGCACTGTGTGTAAAATTAAGGTAAAGGTAGATAATATATCTATAAAGTATATGAATGCCCACTTTATTTACCACATCAGTTTAGATAATGTGTTTTTAGCATGATGGCTTAGTCTAGCATGTTTTGACAGCAATATGGGCTTTGTTCCTCAACTGATCCTGTTGTCATGGGATGTGTGTAACTCCTTCAGTGTAGCTATTTTCATAAACCCAATATAAAATAACAGTAGTCTTGATTTTTGCTTATAAATTTTGATCTTTAATCAACAGTAGTATAGTAATCTTTTATAGCATTTTAGCATTTTTTATTTTGGGCTTCAAACAAACTTCCATGAAAAGTTCTAGTGCCTCTTAGACTCAGAAAGCACATCTGTGAATGTGCTATTCTGCTCACTTTGTGCTTAGAGCCATAATCACTTTCTGCCATGTCAGTCTAAGCTGTAGCTCTGGCAGTCACTGTCTGTGCTTTGTCTGAAAGTGGCTAATTAAAAAAAAAAACAATAAAATGATTCTATAGGTATTTTTAGTAACTGGTGATAGACTTTGCACACACCCATGGTATCTATCTCTGTATCTAGTTCGCATATTATATGTTAAAAAATTAAGAAGTGTTTTGTCAGTCAAGGTTATGTATAAAGGCCAAAGAACGAGGAAGGCATTCAAAACCCATTCACTATCTGAGTATATATGCTATTTTCAGATACCCAGGCTTACAATTACAGAAATAATGACTATTTTGAACTTTCACTGCTGTTAGTGGCATTGTGCTTTGTGCTTCAGCTACGTAACACTAATTCATGCTGTGGACTTTGTTTCTGCAGTGAGGTGGTATTCAGAGATGCCTCTGAGACAGCATTGCAGAGAGAACTGCTTCATTATATTTGTCAGTCCTGGCTCTAAATCAGTGCCTTGAAAATGAATTCCATCCTACAGTAAGAAAATGCTTTTAGAGATGTAGTTCATACGGACTGTTCCTGCAGGTGAGCAAAGCTAAAGGCATTGACATGTGTGTGTTGCTATCTCTAGCTAATGACTTGGATAAGAATATGGAAATTCTAAATTCATTGCTAGTGATAAATGATACCCATTAAATAATTTCAATAAAGTGTTTCAACTTTGTAAAACCTCTCTCAGAAAATGCCAGAATAATATTTGGTTGATAAAAGACTCATGTTGCTCATCTGCAGGCTGTGACTTCAAACTAAACTAATAAACTAGAAGGGCAACGTTTAGATGAAGAAGCAGAGTTCAATGCTTGTTAGAAGTATATGTGGAGGAAAAAAAAAGATATTCAGGCCTTGGGATGGTTGTTGAGACAGTTTTATAGAACAAAATGTTTAGAGTTGAAATATTACTCAGAGGTAAGCTGGAATTGTACCAATGTAGATGCTGTCATTTTGCTTAATGTTTGCATTTTTGCTCAAGGTAGCTATCTGTGGGTGATTTTGAAAATTGAGAACAATACATGCAGGTGAAATTCTTGTCAGCAGGGTGCTTTTGTTACAGCAAACCTTCAGACTTGATTTAATAGCAGTCTGCCCAGTAAATCATCTTCACTTTGTACAGTGTAACAGCGGCATATACTATGTAAAAGTCTGCTGTGTTAAATTTCATGACCTCAATCTATTGCTTGTGCATCAGCAGATTAATCTGTAATCAGGAGTACTTAGAAGTTCTTTCTGGTTTGGGGTGGTTTTTGACCACTGTGACTGTGATAACTACTCTTTTCTGACACCACACACCATGAATTCAGCACAACCTTTTATCCTAACAGGCAACATGATTCAGAGCTTCAGAGTTTATGGAAGCAGGACTGCCCTTCAGTGACACTGGGGAATAGATTCAGGCTTGAGGCAGGCTGGTGGATAACTGTACTAAAAGGACTTTCTTCAACTTGGTAGAAAGCTGGAAGTTTGCAGTCAGGCCTGCCCAGTAATTTCTGAAACATTTCACAAAATTGCAGCCTTTGTGAACACTTCCATGTGGGCTTGGAAGACAGTTCCTGGGGACTGCACAAAGAAGTCTGTGTGTTGATAGATGCTGTATTCATCTTGGCAGGAGCCACTCAAACTTGGTTATTTGTATAAACGATGAGCATTTTCTATAAAGCGAATAAATGGTTGTTATGGCTCAATGCAGATGGCATCAGTACCTGGCTTTGGGCTTATGAAATGCATATATGTATTTCCATAGATAACATTTCTCAGAGTTTAACAAACTATTAGAAAGAGCATTAGGGAAGGTTTGTATGCTGTGTACATATTTCCGAGACCTGAATTCTGCCCCTGGGGAATTGACACTGCTACTGCTCAAAGGAGAAGCTATCAAGGGAAAAAAATATTGAAAATCTAAACATGAGTGAATAAGAGATGTTGTATTTCCCCTTCCCCCTTCTCCATTTGCAGAAGATTGGAAAATAACTGATATTGCAATGGTAGTGGCATAAGCCACTGAGAGGAAAAAAGGATCTGAGAAAAAGCAAATAATATTAATGCTTTGCTTTATATTATATCTTCATTCTAACCTGCTCGAATTACAGTTGTATCATGGCTGTGACAATGGCAGGGTTGGGTTTTTTTCCTAGATTAATGTTATTTTTCTTTCAGTTGTCATTATAGGCTATAAAGTGCAGATATTTGCAAATTTTCTATAAGGTGCTCTCAGAACAACTGAAAATATATTTTTGTAGTGCGTGTAATTGCTGTTATTTTGGGTTTCTTTACCCTATAACTTGAGTAAATTCTAGATCCCATATATGACTATTATATTTAGAGATTTGTTCTCATCATCTCCTAGAAGATAGAAAAAGAACATGCAAGAGCAGAATAATTTACTCTGCATTTCATTAGGTGAGAACTTTTGAATTTTCATGAGAATATTTCTCCCCATTTCAAACATAATATCAAAAGGCCTCAGTCCTGCACCTTTGTCATTTGGACAATACAGATAATTTCTCATTCTACATCTTTGTGTGCTGAGAACTCATACATTGGTGCAATGAAATGCACAGGTTGTTTTAATGGCAATTACTTGGTGGTTTGCAGTATGCAGTCAAAGTGGTGTCTTCCTGAGGTGCAGCTCTTGCTGTGAGAGGTGCACAATAAATGGATTTTGTGGCAGGACCTTGGCATTTCCTGCCCCACGTAGCAATATTCCTTATTGTCAGCCCTTAGTTACGGTTTGCTGCTCACCAATTTGGAATTAGGCAGGGCCTCAATGAAAGCCTTGGCTCGGCCCTTGCAAGAAGGAATCTCTGTGATGCTTTGTTGGTTTTAAAGGGCTTTTGCAGAATTGCAGGATTTTATCAGCACAATCTGATTCAAAGATTTAGGGTGTAAGAAGAAAAGTCAGATGTCTGACGTGGAATGAAAATACCTAAGAGAAGGGTAACTTTAAGCACACTTCTTACTGATTTAGTTACTGAATAAGAAACTTTTTTTTTTCCCCTGGAAGCCTTGTCAGCTCCCACATTAAATAACCCTCCAGTACTCTGTTCCTGCTGCACCTTGGAGATTGAATCCCAGTGTGAATAAATAAATGGCAAGTCAGACAGTATCTGCTTTGATCCAGGGCACTAGAAATAGAGACATGACTTTTAATGCAGGCACAGGCACAGCCCTGGCTGTAAATGCTGTATCAACTCCTGCTGCTTTTTTTCTCCTCCTGCCCCTATTTCACATTAATAAAGTCATGATGGAAATTGCACCACAGCTACATCTTCACTTGGGTGATTTGTCCTCTTTTGGCTGCTACTGAGTAATTCTGGGATGCAGACAGAAAGACCATCGCAAATGGATGTTGATAACCTATGTGTAACACCACAAACTCAGAAAAATGTGTGTTGTAAAATATTACTAAAGATCTCTCTATTGTGGGCATTAAAGTTATTAGAAGTTAATGATAAATATTTAGTTACTATATACTTTTTACATTCACAGACTCAGACCTTTAAAATCTTTGAAAGGACCTCAAATCTATGTTTAAAAATAAACCTCATGAAGCTCTGACATCTTTCATCTATAGATGTCAAAATCTCCTTTGGATGGTGGATATCTGCAATGTCCAGCTTTGCAGACCCACCTAGAAGCTGATTTTTAATAGCTTTTGATTTTTACATATAGCTAGTAGCTGCTGATGCTGAACTGATATTTCCAAAAATGATGTCATTTGGGTGTTAGCCTGCATCATGGTAAAGGTACATAGTATCTCTAGATATATTATTATGCAATACATGGGTGTTTGTATAGACAATATCATATCACATTAATACCTACCTAAGGTATCTATTGTGGCAGATGTGCTGGAAAAGTTAAACCTGTTTCTAAGGCTTGCAGAGAATATTTTTATTCTCAGTATATCACAGTGTTATAGGAAGAGCATACAGGATCCAGTGAGTGTGTGGAGTATGGCAGTATCTTTGCTAAAGTATAAAAGATTTCTAAAATTGAAATAACCAGGCAGTATTTCTGAATGCCAAACAACTGCACAAGAAACATCCAGAAGGGCAGGCATTAGAAAATCCCTTTTATCTGAGAAAGCAACCTTCACTTCTTTTAAGTCTTAGCTCACTGATGTTACTGCTAGTGGAAGCAGAGACAGAGCCAGACCACTGCTGAAAAACAGCTTTAAAGAGCTCTCTGGAAGAAAATAAAATGTTTATCCTCCAGAGGGCTGGGGGAGATTTTTTATTCCTCTTATTGCCCCTTCCTTTTTTTTTTTTTTTTTTTTTTTTTTTTTTTTTTTTTTGTAGATAGGGAAATTGGGAATAGATGGTAATTCAGGGGAGCGTGTTTGCTGCTTTGCAAGGCACCATATCCTTTGCTTGACTGTACTTGTGATTTGACCTTGAGTCATGACTGATTTTCCAAGATCTTTCCAAGTGCAATGGCATCAAAATTCTCCACAGTGCTGCCATTCCACTTTTGCCATCTCTGTGTCAGCAATACTGTGCACATAATGAATTTAGGGTCAAACTGGAAACTTCTTATTAAACTAGACTACACTGGTGACATTGCATTGTGAGTGGTTAGCTGGTGAATAAAGGTTTTATGAGTTTCTGCATTAACATTTTTCTTTCTTGGTATGAGGTCCCAATCCTCACCCTGTCAGTTTTCAGGTCCGGGTCCTTTTCTGTATTTTGGGATCTAAATCTGAGGAGCACACAGAGAAGGGCATAAAATATATTCAATATCTTGTGAAAATAGATTTTTAAATTAATTAGCAGATGGCTTTTCAATTCCTCTGGAGTGCCTGGTTTAGCAACTTTGCATTCATGTGAGTGATCCTATTGACTTCAGTGGGAGACTGTATGAAAGGCTGTATGCTCTGGAGCCTTTTGCCAGCAGCTGGCAGGCCTTAGAAGGATATTTCCTTTTCTGCAGATATGAGAATAAAAAGATGTCTTTATCCAAGAGGCAACGTGCTAGAAACCTGCCTAAGCTCAGTGTCAGCCTATTGTTCTGCTGTTAAGAATGGGGCTGCTGACATTAGAGAAGCACAAAAAAGCAGCATAACACTTGTGGGCTCGACCAGCAGTAGACCTGTGAATTAGGGCAGGATGTTGACTCTGATATCTTCTTTTTTTTCCTCCTCAGAAGCCTCAGCCCCCCTTTGGAAGTGCTGTCTATATGCTATTAGGCAGTCAAAGCACATGTTAATAGCACTGATTAGTTTTTGATTCTCAGTAAAGTAAGGAGGGGGTCAGCAGAATGGCTGCCTTTTGGACTTCCGGAGGGCTGACAGTGTCCCTTGGAAGACTGTCCTGAAATGTGAAGGGGTTCAGGAAGGAAATCCTAAAGTTGCAGGAGTGGGCCATCCCAGTCTGCCATAAAATAATCTTTGCTGGTGATAAGAAAGACCAGGCTGGCTGAACAGAGAGTTTTTACTGGAACTCAGGGAAAAAAAAAAAAAAAGGCAGAGTTTATGACCTTTGGGAGAAAGGGCAAGCAGCTCAGAAGGGGCAGGGTCAGGTCCCACTTGACCAACCTGATGTCCCATTTAGTGGGTGGGAGAAAGGCTGTAGATGTGTCTACCCAGACTTCAATAAAGCCTTTGGCAGTTTGCCACAGAAGCTGACTGCTCTGGGCTGTTGTCTTTGCTGGGTGAAAAACTGGGTGGATGGTCAGGGCAAGAGAGTTGTGGGGGAATGGAATTACATCCAGCTGGTGGCCAGTGACAAGTGTGCTCCCCAGGGCTCAGTGCTGTTTAATATTGGTGTCAGTGATCTGCATGAAGGGTGTGAGTACACCCTCAGTCAGCTTGCAAATGATACCCTGGGGAGTGGATGTGTTATCTTCTGGAGGGTGGGAAGGTTCTGCAGGGGCGTCTGCACAGGTTGGATGGGTGGACTGAGGACAATTGTATGAAGCTCAGAAAATCGAAATTCCGGGCCCTGCACTTGAATCACAGCACAGGCAGTGCTAAAGGCTGGGGACAGTGTCACTCTAGGACACATGAAAGCACAACATGAGCTACTGCTATTGTAAGGTAAAGAAGAGGCAGTTTATTCTCTGACTCCAACTTTTATACTTTTCCAAAGGTGGTAGCAGATTGGCCCCACACTGGGCCACTTCTCCAAAGGCATTGGACATACCACCAATACATCAGCTCTCTCCACCCCCATGAAGGAATGCAAAACAATAAGTTGTTTACAGAAATTGTGTGGGAAAGTTCTCTAACAGAATGTAAACTCAGAAGGCTTTAGAAAATCTCAAGAATCAGGGCGACAAGACAGAGTGGATGGAAATTGGCCCCAGGGAAAGGACCTGGGAGTGCTGGTTGGCAGCAGCTGAATATGAGCCAGGTGGTCAAGAAAGCCATCCTGGCTAGTATCAGAAATGGTGTGGCCAGCAGGATCAGGGCAGTGACTGTGCCTCTGTTCTCAGTACAGGGGAGGCTTGGGCTTGGCAGTGCTGGGTTACTGGATGGGCTCAATGATCTGAGAGGTTTTTTCCAACTTAAACAGTTCTATGCTCCCACCTAACTTTTTGATCCTTATAGATTAGCAAGCTCTGTCTGGCATGCATAGAAGCACTGTAGAGAAACATGAAATAAAAAAGCAGACAGAAGGGAATGACTCCTTTAGAGCCACAATCCTTGTATCCCAGCACCTGCCAATGTGGCCATCTCTTCCTACCTGTGCTCTAGTGGTGAAGTGTCTGCCCAAACTTACAGAATAGCTCCTCTCTTTCAACATCACAGGCACAACGCTGTCTGTGTCAGAGCCGCAGGCAAACTTAAATAGCTGAAGATATATAAAGGAACAAAGTGAAGAAATCTTTTGAAGCCCAGAAACCACTTTGAATAATTTAGGGGTCTTCCTTATCATCCTACTGTTTACCTTGGCAGTTTAGATGTACAGAGTCAGTGGCTTAGTTTGTCAGAAAAAAGTCAGAGGTTGGGTGACTGGAACAGCTCCAGCTTGGGTTTGTCTGTATTTCATTATACACAGCATTTTCCTCCCCTCGTTACAAATAAGGGTTTTCTGAAGATTTCCAATATTTATGGATTATGAGACACACTTAATAGAAAGGTTCGGGGGTTTTTTTTCTGTTTATTTAAATGGTATTGAGCTCTCAGCAAGTAAGTTTATGACAACAGATTTGCATTTTGCAGTTTCATGCAAATGTCTTTTTTCTTGCAAAATGTCTTTACTTCCAGGGTGTATTTTTTACTTAAATTTGATAATCTGTCTCTTACTGAACAAAGTAAGAAAGCTTTTGCAGAAGATGTGTACAGAGGTTTGAAATATTCATGGAAGTCTAAAAATGACTACTGACTTTTGTTTACTATAGATTGCCTTGGCTTTCAGAGAGATGAGAATTGGCTTTTAAAGAGAAACCCAAATCCCTCCGAACGCTTCATTTTGGGAAGGAGGGGGAGAACCGACGCTCTCTGATGATTTGTTTTCATGAGATGTCTGCATTAGCTCTCAAATTACAGAGCTGATTTGATGGAAAATTGCAAGAGGCTGCTCATTTGTGACTGACCCTGCCATCTAACAAGAAGATAGATCTTAGGCATAATTGGGTTGATGCTGATTTGATCGCGCACAAAAAAAGCTTAAAATAAGTCTTAGATCTGCAGAAGCAAGGCAATGCTCCATCCTTAAATTGCCCCTTTTGTTGGTTGTCACAGGATTTTGTTACACTGGATGACTGCTTATTGGAAATCATATGCCTCCTTCAGTGGATTGAGGATAAAGGGATTTTTATTGATGCTTTGTGCTTCTATATTTTGTATGTATGTTTGGAGAAAGAAGCGTTTGCCCAACATACACAAAGAAATGCCCCACACCTTACACTACATAACTTGAGTGGAAGCAATAATCTGGTGAGATTAGATTCCCTGAAAGCTTCTCACCCACACATTTCGCATATCCTTGCAGTAGGAACAGGTGAAATATTAGATTTGGCTAATGAAGGTAATGTGAGTCTTGAATAGTTTATGGGGAATTGATATGAATTTGTTTCATTTTCACTGGAAATCCATGAAGTGAGACCACAAACAGGGAGTTTGTCTGGGGAGGAAGCACAGTGCTTACTTCATGGTGTATCTGCACACACCATGGAAGATAGATCCGGCTATTCCGTGCTACCGCACGTACACGGAGGCAGCTGCACAACCTGGGGTGTCTGGGAGACTTGTGGTGGCAGGGCTGGTTTTATAGAGCAGAGAATGAGGACTGGGAAATCTGTGAGATGTGTTAATTCGGCACCTCTCCAAGGCAGCCCCCACTGCTCCTGTGGAGCACGGCCAGCCAATTAAGCTGCCTCCCCTCAGCTACCCCGTCTTGCTCGGGTGCCCGTGTGGATGCAGAGGATTGTAATTTGCAACTGCCTATACAGGTGAAAATGTTACCCAAATGTCCTGCTGCTTAAGCACATAGAGTTTTTTGCATCCAGAGTGGTTGGGAAACTCGCTGCTTGTGCTTGTAATGGGCTTGCAGAAGCATTTTGCATAGGGCTGAGAGTATTTTCCTCAGAGATTTGATTAGACATGTCTACAAACCAAACTTTCATCTCAACACAAACTGGTATTTTAAGCAGGTATTATTCTGAGGCCTTATACATTGCAATGGAAAAATATTTTTAAGCCTCACTCTCACAATACCCTGAATGATGCTGTAAATAACTCAACTCTGTTTTAGCATAGTCGCAGCAAGCATTGCTGTGTTTGTGACAGACTCCTCCCTTTGATAAGGGAGTAAATTTGCATGGCTGAGTTAAGCCCTCTGAAAATAAGGGCTTACAATGAATAAAACACCAATGTACTGTACCCCTTTAATTACCGTAGTTCTAAGACAGCATAGTTATAACATGTAATTAAATTTCATTGTATAAATGGAACATGGGCTGTGGTAGGCACATCTTTCATCTTTTGATGTATAATGACATTCAAAATATTCTCTAGTACTCAGTTGATAAACAACTTGAAGAGTCAGGGTCTACAGAGTAGCGTGTTTGATTTTAAATTTGTAAGATTGGCACGTGGTCTCTTTTGATGATACTGCATTCTGATGTGATCCATTTATCTAATGTCATTAACAGTACATGCTGAATGTACAATTAAGCTTGAAACTGTCAATGTCAGTGGCTGTTAAAAAAGGGTTGATAAAAATGAGAAGAGGAACCGCTGTTTTGTAATAAGCATCTGTGTTGCTTTTAAGTCAAGAAAAAAAAATCAATGAATTTCAATATATTGCTGTCTTCATTGCCAATGTAATTCAATAAATATGTTAATTCACTTTTCTGAACACTGAAGAGAGTGAGAGCTTTTTGTCATTTATTTTTGTCTGTTGTTTTTCTTCTTTTTCTGTTTTAGTTAGACTTCCAGCTTAAGTCTAGTAATAAAAATGCTATTACATTGAAGTAGAAAGGAAATATTCTATATCTCAGACTTTTAACAAACTGCAGGATTTTTTCTTTATTTGTTTGTTATCTTTGAACTTGCAAGCCAGCAAAAAATTGATGTATTCTTTTATCTTTAACAATTCTCCTCCTGATAGAATAAAGTGGGAGCACTTTGAGGTTCAACAAATACAATTGTCAGTCCACATGCTAATTTCAGTGCAGAAATTTCTTCCTAACCACATTGCTGGTCTTTATCATGAAACATGATAGATTGACTTCATATACTTTAATCCTATTTAGGAATTTGCATGTTCTGTAGTTTCATGAATCAAAACTGAAGCGTTTCTTTAAGCACTCTTTGACAAAATACCATTATCTGGTGGTGAATTACATAAGCTGATATGAGAAATACCTGTATTTATATGTCTCTACAAGCATGCACTTGTTTTGTAATAGTTACATGTGTTTTCTGAAGAAATTGTTAACGTATTGCTAAGTGCAGCCATATAGGAGAGGCTCAGAAATCATGTTCACTATTGTAGTATCCTTTGCTGTAGTGTTTCCTGAAAAACTAATAGCTGTGAAAGTATTGGAAAGAAGATGTCAACTTGTGAGTGTGAAGAGCTGTGAGCTTCTCTTGCCATCAGCTCAGTTGCTGTATTTTGGAAAAGACTGAGAGTTTTCTGCTGATTGAGTAAAAAAGAGCCTATGTTTGAAGCACAAAATCTCCTCAGGGCATCCATGTATTAGGCTTCTCTTTTAGCATGTGAAATCCGCTGAAAGGCACCATTGGTAGCATATCAGACCTCTTCTGATTCTTCTCTCAGTGCTTTCCTGTTTAATCCTCTAAATGCTAGTCAAGAAATGTATTATCAGGATAAAGAGGTATATACTAATGTGTGTGTGTGTGTATATATATTTTTTTTTTTTCTTTTCTGTTGTCTAGTTAATGGCTGAGGTTGTGTGGACCACACATCAATGAAATATCCATCTGGAAGTAGTTATTCCAAACAAGGCCTTGTAAGTGCACAGGAGATCTACAAAGCTACAATTCCTACAATTGCCAGTTCATATTCCAGGTGATAAGACAGCAACAGATTTGCCAGCTGAAGTGCTTTCATGCCAATGAAAGTTTTCAAGGGAAACCATACTATGGCTCTATTAATGCTTTGCCTTTTTTTTTTTTTTTTTCATATGATCAACGTTAAGTGGGATGACTAAACACTGGCAAAGCCAGAAATTACTCCAACTAAAGGAAAACCCATTTAAAGGACTTGATGCTGTAAAATCTCCATTCCACTTTGCAGAATGGTGGTTCTGGCAGCAGGTGATGTAAACACAGCAGCACAGGTGGAGCAGAGTTAGTAGTGCTTTTGTTGGAGGGCAAACACAAGCTGGGGAATCGGATCTGAGCTAAAGGGGAAGACAAAAATATAAATCTACCCAAGATGAATCATACCAATGACTGAAAACTTTGCTTTGCTTTGTCCTCTTATTTTTGGAGGAGAACTAAATTTCTAGGAAAGAAATGGAGGCAATGGCATCAACTAGAAGTCAGCAGAGCATTGGTTGGTCTATATAAGAAACTTTTATTTAAATTTCAGAGTACAAAGTCTATTGAAGGAGCTGTATAAAATGAATACAATGTCTTAATAGAATAGGTCAATGGGAAGTATTAATGAGAGAAGTACTTGGACTGAGCTTTGTAAAAGAATTTCTGAATAATTGATTTTCTAAAAGATCTCTCTTTATATTCTTACTATTGACTTTAGGGCAAATAGTAAGATAGTACTGTCTGGAAACAATGCTTCTGTTCTAAAGAAAAAGATAACAATGAAAAGAATGTGCACCTGTGAGAGGTAGAATAATAAACTCATATGGTTAGTACAGAATGAAAGTTGATACAGCCAGGGACTAGAAATTTGACTGTTATTAGAACATTCCCAGTTGGAAATGGTGGAGGAGAGGAGCTTGTATGTATTTTTCATTTATTTACTACAGTGTTACTATGAAAGACCGTGAACAATTTTAGAATGCATCTATCTGGGACATGGAGGAAGAGAGAAACAAGTAACAGTGTGCATAACATTAGCAAAATGTCCCTTGTAATACCCATATGGACGTTTTCTTTTATATGTATTGAAGAAAATTCAGTTGAAGCTGGAGGATGGGAAAACTAAGGCTGTTGATAAGGTTAGAGAGTGAAGTTTCTAATCCATGAGGAAACTGGGGGAGGGAATCTTAGCCTTGCACTCTACACCTTGAGAGATGATTCCAGATAGGCAGGAGATACAGGGTGGTGTAGCTGATACCTGTCAGTCTGTGGCTGATAAAGGACCAGGGGGATAAAAGGTTTGTTAAGCATTAGCATGAGAACTAATGACTCCTGAGTAGGTTCAGAGCCAGACTTAGAGGATTCTTCCAAGACATCTGGAGCCACCTTTCAGATAGGAACTTGAACGAAACAGTGAGAAGGTGAAGCTTGGTATATTTATATCAGAGCAAATGTGTTATATGCAACACAGAGGAAATACCTTTCACTTTTTTTTATCCTAGACTTGACTTTGAATTTAGTTGCTAAACTGCCTGTTGCACAAAACTGTGCTTCTGTTAATGCTGCCAGGTACTTGTGAGAGGCTTACGTATTTCAAGGAAAACCTTCAGGAGACAATCAGTATCCACTGTCCTAAAATACAGGGCCACAGGGGCTGCAGAAATACCTGGGACTCTCTGTGTAGCCCTAGATCTGAGCAGCACTGAGTGATCCTTCTCCAGTCAAAGCCAACCTGATGTGCAGACTCCTACAGGTGAGCCTTGAAATGCTGTAGCCCATGAACTACCCAGTTGGCTTTGGTGTAAAGCAGTAGATCAAATATTAATCTACTGTGGAATGAAACAAGAAAAAAAAAATTAAAATACTTTGGTAAGTTGCTACTGAGTACTATTGTCCTAGAAATCATGGTTTTCTGAAAGGTTTTCACTGTTTGCACTTAATTCTGCTTTAGTGAACAAATGAAAATAATATTGAATAGCAAGATCTTGTAAGAGATTGCTAATTTGATAATTTTTTTTAAATTTAAGATTTGGTAAAATAACAATTTTAAATTCTTTATGTTTAGATATGTAATTTGATAATTTTTTCTTATATTGAATACAGGCTCTGAATGTATTACATTTATTTTTTAAAATAAATAACACAGGTTTTAATTCCTTTTTCTGTTTTACTACTTACTTCAGGATTTCTCTTTGTATTCATTTTCAAGTAATCACCTTTGCCTTTCTCCCTCCTACCCACCATGTTTGACAGATGCTGTTTGTAACCATTCATGAGCTGACTTAGATGTCCTTCAGATTCCTTCCTGAAATGCTCCTCTGTGGAGCATACAAAGTATGCTCTAGGAACTGGTCTGTGTTTAGTGTCACTTGCCATTCTGCCCAGTATTGCCAAGCTCTTATTTCATGTATCTGTGTCTGAATGCCATAAGTATTTATGGACAAAAAAATTAAACTTCCTTGGGGAAGAGTATTTTAGATTGTTATTTTATTTCATATGGGTATGTAATATGTAAAGTACATATTTATGTTATAAATGTATGTTATATGTCTATATATATAGAGACATACACATACAGTTGTATGTCAATATATAGAGATGGTGTTTTTTTGTTGTTGTATATTTGTATTTTAAACGTGTTCCCTGAACAATTATTGAGGATGCTAGGCACTACAATGATACCAATAATTAAAATTACTGATGTAAAAGGCACATTTTAAGACTTGTGGCTCTTACAGCACATGCTCCTCTCCTTTGTGATTCTTGGTGGTATTTGATATATGCCTGCTACCTTCATAAACAGTACTTTATGCAAATTTTTGACTTTGCATATAGTATTATCCTCCCATAACTTCTGCTTTGTTTCGAATTATTTCAGTTTTGGCTTCAGCCGCCATATTGAGACTGAATTTAACTATTCCCTGAAATGGGATGCCTGAAATTTAATGTCTCATGTTAAACAAAGTTATCAAGCTCATATTTTTAGCTATTGTCGTCTAAAACAGATTATAATTTGTTACCATTATTTAAAAGTGATATGATTATTTGAAGGAATATCCTCATGCTCTATATTTCATGTTCACTTACAGTATCAAATGCTCAGACCAATGTGTCCTCTTAAGAATAAACAATTGATACTTTAGTGCATCTGACTGATTCAGCTGTAGCACACATTTCTTCCTGAAGTGATTTAAAAATTAGCTGTTAGAAATTGGCAATGGTAAAAATCAAAGAAAACCAGTTCAAGCTTTCTATGAATAAGACTTGAAAATATATTTCAAACCCCTTAAATATCTATATTTAAGAATATCCTGCTTAATGCTAGGAAATTAACAGTCATTTTATTCATTTGAAATAGAAATGCCTTCAACCTTTTAGGGAAAGCAAGAGCAAATTACAGCCAAATTTTCATTTCACAAGTCATCTTCATCCAGGATAAGCCAGGGCCCCAAGGTCAATTCTTCAATTTGGTATCCTATTTCCATAATGTTATTCTGCAGTGTACTTTCATTATTACTGGAGCACTGCTCGCTTTCCTATTAGTTTTATAAATGGCTATGTTAATGCCTTTTTGCAGACAAAACCATCTTTTGTTAATATCCCAGTGGATTTCCTAAGGATTAAAATATAGTTTTAAGCAGCCATTGGTTCTATTTATATTTTTTCATTGATGATTAGCCCTTGTCACCTACCCAAAAGTGGCATTGTTCGAACAGAGATCAAGCAGGTTTTAAGAAGATATGAGTGATTTGTTTGACTGACAGAAAAGAAATAATTAGAAGCTGAAAATTCTAGGAATCTTTGTAAAATTTAGTAATATCTAAGGCAATGCAGTAGTAGAGAAAGAAGAAAAAAAAGAGGTGTGGGGGAAAATCTATTTTGGCCAGGGAGTAGCCTTTTGTTAATGCAAGGAGTTCTGAAGATAAAACTGTTTTCTTTGTCTTTTCTGTGCTGTTAATGGTGAGAAGATACAAGTGCAGCTCAGCTGGGGTACTGCTCTTACCCCTAAAATCTTGCCAGTTTTGTTTTAGATAATTAAGTATTTACTTCTGCAGTTGTAATAAATACATACATTATGTAACATCCAGGACAAAAGTGGATGGAATATGTCTGCTGTGTTCAATAGTCCACATCCTTGAATTTGTGGTTACTGTGCCTAAGATGTCCTCATCCTACCTTAGAGAGAGTGGAAAATAGCATTTATTGGGAGCCATTTTGATGAAATTTGGTTTTTTCTGGTGTGTCTTTTGTTAGGGAAATAAATTATGTACATAAAATATAAGCTTATTCAAGAAAGAGGATAATGAAAGATGCTATTGACTGATCACCTTGATTTTTCATACTCTACATATCTTGTGAACACTGTACAAACATTTCAGCAGATAAACAAGATGCTGTTCATAGCAGCAGAGTATTCTGTTCTGCTGTGGAGCTTAGAATAGGATATTTCAGTTGGAAGGGACCTACAAAGATCATCCAGTCCAACTCTCTGACCACTTCAGGGCTGATCAGAAGTAAAACCAAAAAAGTTTTACGGCATTGTCCAGATTCCTCCTAAACACTGACAGGCCTGGAGCATCAACCATCTCTCTAGAGAGCCTGTTCCAGTGCTTGGCCACCCTCTCAGCAAAGAAATTATTCCTAATGTCCACTCTAACCCTTCCTGGAACAGTTTTGAACCATTCCCATGCATCCCACTCTGGATCCCAGGGAAAGAAACTCAGCACATCCCTTTCCAATTCCCCTTGTCAGGAAGAGAGAGCAGCAAGGTCACCCTTTGGGGTGACTCAAAGCCCTTCCCTGCTCTTCAAAACACCTTCCAGCCCTTTCACCAGCTTCTTTCCCTCCTTTGGATGCATTCAAGGACCTTCACATCCTTCTTAAGTTGCAGGGCCCAGAACTGCACCCAGCACTCCAGGTATAATTGTCTGTTTTGAGCAGCTGGTTGTGCTGTGTTAGGTCGAGGTTATTACATTTTATGGAGTGGGTTTTTGTAACAGAAGGTGTGTCTTAGCAGGAGCTTGATCTTGAGAACAGCTAACAACTATGTTTAATTTCTGTAATTGGACTGATAAATGTTCCATACCTGACCTGCTGCATCTGGAACAAAACCAGGGCTCAGTACCCTCAAGATGGAGCAGTCATCTGGCTTTGTTCAGCAGAGCTCCAACTTGCTTTTAATCAGACTTTTTATAATAGAGAAACCATTCTGAATGAATTTTTCCATGAATCCTGATGTATTTGTAGGTCTTGGAGACATACAGTGACCTTGGTCATAGAACTTAAGCACATCTACATGCTGTGTCTGAGGAAGTTATTTTAGTTGAAATTTTCAAACTTGAATGCTTAACTATGAGTATATGTGACAACTTAATAGCTGTCTTCTGAGTGTAGTTTGCTGTTGTGTCAGTGTCGACTTGGGGTAGGCACATACTTCAAAAAAGAAAAGAGCATTTTCACTTTAATATGTAATAATAATTCATGTTTTCAAGGTATTTTATACTCAGATTTGAAGAAAAGTTCAGAGGTCCTTAAGTGATGGACACTTGAACTAGCATTCCCACAACGTGCAGATGGAACCAGTTTAGATCCTGAACATATATGCATGATCTCAGAGAGGCTTTTTATGTGAAGGAGGAAGGTATTGTGGCCAAATTGCTTCTAGACTTCTCTGCATGCATTTGGCTAAGTCAGTGCTTATTGGGCTTACCCCTGTCCTGCTCAGGTGCTGATGTGAGCACCTGCTTGGGACATCTGCTCCAGGTTCACCTGACCTCACTTCAGGCTCTTTGCTGAGTGTGAGCTAAGAACTGACAGGCTCTCCACAGCCAATGTAGAGAGGCACTTATGCAGAGTGTAATTCATCCTTCCTAAAATCAGAAATTGCTTCCAAATGTATTTCCCTCACTTGGAGATTCTCCTCTTGGAGACTTTCCCTGTGCTGTTCTTAATTTCTTCTAAAAATCTCCATAGGTCTTGTGGCTTCCAGGGTATATGTGCTGCCTATTAGTTAAGATACTTTATATTAAAAATTGTCAAAGAAATGAAAGCAATTTCGTATGGTTCCGGAATTAATGACAGCCTGCTTGCACATTGGTTGCTTTCTCTTGGCATCTGGGTCCTAGTACAGACTGCCATTCTTAATCATATTTTAATTTTCAAATAAATTGCTTTCATTATCCTTTCATTTACAATACCATGTGTGCATTACTGCTCATTAATGTTTGTCATCTACTTTGCTGAGACTGAGTTTTTAAATAGCCATGGTTGCAATGCAGTAATTAAAGATGATCCATGTTGGTTTTGTAGAAATTATTCTGAAGCCTTCTTACACAAAAAAAAAAAAAAAAAAAAAAAGAGAAAAAATTAAAAAAAAAAAGAAACACAAACCCAGAGTGCTGTTAAAATCAATTCTTTAAATGTAGGGAGGCAGCTTAGCACAAGGCATTGCCTGTGGGTAAAAAGAGGGCACTTCTAATGTTTCTGCTTGAATGTCTAATGATGGATCTGTGTGAAAACTGTGTATCTCTGTAATTAATGATGGGTTTGAGTATAATATTTTACACTTGAGATGAAATAAGTTTTTTTCCAAGTTATTTTGCAAAATGTTTTATTCCACTCTCTTTTTAGTACTATTATTTTCTATACAGCCAATTCCTTCCCACTTTTTTCTTCTTCAGATACCAAAACCATGAAGGGACAGAAACAGCACAGCAGGGATTTTAAAATCACAGTTTTGGAACAGAATCTCTACCAGATAGAATTCAAAACAATAGAAAATCTGGTTTTGGTCTACCCATCTTCCATGGGTAGAATATGGAAATGCTTCCCATATCTGCATTTGCAGTTAGTATTTACTTGCCTGTGACACAATCTGTGAGACTGCTTTTATGCACACACAAAATTGTGAGTCTCCATGTCTGTGCTTATCTGATATTTTTACTCCTTTGCTCCTTAAGTGTCTGTGCTCAGCTTTTAAGACCTGGCCCTTAGGGATCCTTATGTGAACGTTCAAATGGAGTGTCACTACTGATATGGCACAGGAGTAAGGAAACAATTATACATTATTCAAAGAAATTTAAATGGATTTTTGAGATACAATGCTCTTTATGAACTGCCAGAGAATGCGCTGTTATTCTGGTAGTAATATTTTTAAAAGCAACTTCATCCTTACATGACAGCCCTTGGCCCCAAGATGGGTCCCCTTCTTGGTGGGACTTGAAACTTGAGTCTTGTAGTCACCTGTAGAGTTTTTGTGTTGCACTGTGTGGTCATGGCTGAAGAGGCCTCTCCTCTCTTAGGCTGCATTTGCTTCTGAGCTGAAGAGTTGAAACACATCCTGCTTCTTTCAGTCTGTACCATCATTTGCTTCCAGTGAATCTTGTCAGCTCTCCATGACCAAGATCTTCACAGTCACTTCTTGCTCCAGTGCAAAAAGCAGAAGTCTGAAAAACCAAAATTAACAATGTGCTCAGTTTTTTTCCTATGGTTTATAGATCTTCATGGAAGTGTTGTGAAGTGAAAATATTTGGAAACATATTTTGGTGTTTTCACACCAAAAATATAAATAAAACCAAATTATTTAAACAACAGTAATTTCAAATATATGCAATTAATGATCAAGCAATAGATTCAAATTTATAATTTTACTTATTTGACTAATAGAAGAAAATCCAGTACCTCTCTACTTGAATGTTCTCATTATGATTGTAGTCAAGGATGTTGAAATAGGTGTAACGCCTCCTCTTAGTGTTCACTAGCTAAAAAGCCAAACTGGATGCAAAGTGATAGAAGCGCCTCAGCTAAGGCTGAATCCCTGAAATTTTTTTTGAGTTTGTTCTTTTGTTATGGTTAATCCAGTCATCTCTGCCTCATGCTTTTATTTGTATCAAGGCATTTATCTCTTCAATTTATTGACTTAGATTTTCATTTAGCCAAATCACCTACAGCATGTGCTTCTTCGGTATCTTTGGAGTAAATCTGTCACAAATACACCCCTAAATTACTTGTCCAATCTTTTATGGCAGATTTGCTAAGATGTGTCAGACATAAAAACACTTCATAAAAATCAGGCCATTTACTTTTCATAAAAAGAAATGCTGACTTTGTTTGTTATTAGAAAGAATAGTTTTTCTTATTTGAAAATTGTCTGTTCTCATGAATAATAGAAAATGAAGGAAAATGAAGTAGAGAAGTTGATAAGCCTGCACCAGATAATCTAAGGACATTTTCTAGATAAAACTTTAGGTTTACTAGTAGGAATGTGGTGAGCTTTGGGAGGATATTTCAGAAGATATTTGTCACTAAAAGGACAACAATTATGCTTTTGTGAAATGAATTAATCTATCCCAGGCTGAATTTAAGAGCCCAGAGTCCCATCCCACTGTGCCACAACCACCCAAAACACTTCAACCCAGGCATGGGCAGAACTTTGAAATCACATCTTCAGAGGAAGCTTCAGTGCCAAAAAAGTGTGTTTCTACCTCATTACATCTTCATTCCACAGGCTCTGTGTTACAGCAAAGTTTTAACATTTCCTGGAGGGTGTGGTATGGTCTTAGAGACATTTTGCAAGTGCTTGTATATTTTTGCATTTTTTCCTGAAACTGTGAAAAAGCAAGAGAGCCGTGCTAGTCTGAGGCTTCAGTAAAGACAACTGCTTAAGCAAGTAGCTATGTTTAAGGATAAAAATGTTCCCAGTAGCCCTGGGAGTCTTGCAATAAATGGAAATGTAGGCGCATCTTGAATAGTAACTGAATGCATTGGAGCTTGTACAGAAAGAGACTGGGTAACTTGATATCCTTCAGAGGTACTTGCAGCCTCAAATGCTTATGAATATTTGTCTTAAGTCCATACCTAAACTTTGTGTGAAAAGTAGAGAATTCCATGACTGTAAAATGTGTTCCAGGATATTTCTTTCAGTTTGTGGACATCTATAAATATCTATCATAGCCTACTGCATATGTAGCCTTGAGGATGGTTAGTCATTCACTGGGATAGTATAAAAGTAAACACATTTATTTTCTAATTTTGGATGTACTTCATTAGGTGATTCATTCTGATGCAGTCAAAGTGTCTAAGTATCTCCTTTTACTTATTTACCACTTTTTCCAGTGGTGGATAATGATGTAATTCTGTATTTGCTGATTATAAGATGCAAATACAATGACAGTTACAATTCATCATGAATCTGGATGGCCCCAGATTTAAATTTTTAGTTACGAGATACTCAGAAAAGGTTATTATACTAAAAATTCATAATCAGAAGAGATGCAATAGGGCCTTTTTATTCCCATTCAAGTACATGAAAAGTATCAATATTAAGCCTGCAAATCAAAATCTGTGCAGAAATGAAGAGAGGAGAGAAGAGCAGTGATACTCTAAAAGAAATGTTGTTGGTTTTGCATGGCTTTTCTTATTCTGGTCATGGTTATCAAGGTCTGAGGAACATCCCTGTTCCTATGAGGAGTCCCTCAAAGCACTGTAGCTGCTGCAATAGCTTTAGAATAAGCAGCCAACACTAGCTTTTCAGTAATGTAATAGGGGATCTACACAACCCTTGTCTTACTGTATAAGATGTATCAGAGATGTCAGTGAATTGCTGAGGACCTGCCAACAATGTTAAAAAACTAATCTTATTTATGTGGGTATATTTTTCTGTTTGTTTTGTGATATTAAAATAAGCAGAGCAGAAAATGATAGATGATTTTTTTTTCCGAATAGCAGTCACTGTCCAGATAAGGTGAGGGCTAAAAGACTTCTCTTCTTCATAGCACATAATATGCCATTTTCATTTTGTGCTGCTTATAACCCTGAGTGTCACAGCTTTCTATTCTAGTCTGAATAGTCAATGAAACATTATGAAGCCGATAAGAAAAGCTGGTCCCCGTTCCTTGGCAACGGCTGTTAAGCAGAGCTGAGTGCTGTTGATTGAGGAGATTAGCTGCCAGAGATAAACCTCCTCTTTTTGCTGCCCTGCTGCTTATCTTTCCACCCATAACAAGTTGCACCAAATATGACAGCAGTCAGTGGTTTAGGCAGAATATGAACTTTGCAGCAAATGAAATTTGTGCAAAACACTTCAGGTGCTGACGTTAAAGTCTTGAATTTATTAAAATTTTGCAATTCTTTTATGGACTGTAGTTCCTTGGTTTAGGGATGAACATTTTTATTTGAAAGGGTGTTGCTCCAGATGTGAGAGAAATGGGATGTCCTGTTGGTTCATAAACACTGAAGGTAGTAGCAAATATTACTAACAGTTTCTTCTTGCTGTTCTCAGTGACATTGAAAGAGTACATAAGCTACAAAGTAAAATTACGGCAGGTACTAGGCATGCAGAAGTTGGATTAAAAAATAAAAAATTACTATTACTATTTTGATGTCTTTAGAGAGAATTATATTGTATATTAAAGAAAACCATCTGGAAACATCTAAATCTGCTTCTGTCTGTACATGGCTTGGAAATTTTTCTGGTTTCAGTATATCCACATTACATTTAATGACAGAAGCATTGTTGCTGACTGGAAAATTAGTGCTGAAATATGACTAGGTAGAGGAGCTGGTGACTTTTTCCTTCCTCAAGATTTGCATTTCTGTTTCCTTTCGCATTTTAAAAATATTGGCTTATCCCTTTGCTTTCATCAGTGATTCTGCAATTCTGTTTGTGTTTCTGACCTTGGGGAGGTCTCTGGTGATGCCCACACCACCACCCTGGATCTGCTGGCCCTTTGCAAACCTCTCTGTTGGCCAGAGCAGGAGCATAGGCTGGGCTGGTTGTTGAATAAGTGAGGAATGGCAAAGCACAGACAAAAGAATTAAACTCTTGAGCTGACATGCTTAAGAAGTCACATGTGTGCAGAGATCTGGGTGAATAGTTATCCATCTAATAAATGTTGTAAGTTCAGCAGTATTGTTTACATGTGTATGATTGTTGTAAATAATGCAGCAGAAGATTTAGAATAGTAGATTTTGGGTGGAGGCATTTTCCTTCAGGTAGGATTGCAACCCCTTTCTGTTAGATCTATCAAAACATCCTAAAAACCAGTGATGGCTTCTGCTGGAAGAACATTCTGCTGGAATAGAGGAAGAAACAACAAGCAGAGTTAATATTTTCTGTGTGGTTTTGTTACTCCAGTCAAGAATCTGGCACCTCAAACAGTATCAGGAATACAGTATCAGGAAGCAATATAATATCAGGAAGACATTTAGAAAGATACAGTTTGATGCTCACTAGTAAATTATTATTTCAGTGGGTTGTTTTGTTGATTCTGATGTCCTGGCTTTCAAGTTTTTTTATTTTGTATCTTTGATGAATGTTTTTTTTTTCCCTTTTGTAGCATGAATATTTTGTTCAAAATTATTTTTATTTATTCTATCTTCTTTTAAGTATATGTGCTGAGTGTACAATTTCTGTACTTAACCACTGCAGTTACAGAATATTCTAAGGATGTGAGCAGCTTAAATCCAGCCCCCAAAGTCCAGGTAAAAAATGGGTTTTAATTGTATACAGTATTTTAAGAAGCCCATTACAACTTACAAGTATGCACAAATGTTAGTGATTTGATGTGAGTTGTATGTATTCTGTGAGTAAATTAGGAAACAATTTGGGGTTGCACATATCACATATATTGAGGGGTCTCTGTACACATTGCAAAAGCAAAAGAAGTCTTGCTTTTCAGATCCCTTCTTATCATAATTTCAGATATTGCTGGTCTTAAAAGTTGTTTTGAATAGTAGCACAGAAAACTGAGGAGAAGAAATATTTCTGAAACTGCTCCCAGCCCTGTTCCTGATCCCCATTCCTGTATCATTCCATCTGTCTGTGGGCTTACTTAGAGAGACAAAAGATCATCTGCTGTGCTGGGGACTTCTGTGCTGGAAAGGCATTTCACCAGAGGGCATTTTCCAGCCCATAAATAATTTTCTTTGCCTCTCTCAATGCCCTTTCCAAAATTTATCATTCATCTTCAGATTTGGACTCCAGACCTCTGCATTGCCATACTGACTTTACCAGTGCTGCACACTGAATGATGTCACCTCCTTGTTCCCACTTATCGCTGTAATGTTCCATATATCCCCAAACCTTCCTTGTGCTTTTGCCCTCACATTGTCTCAGGCTGAGCACTGGGGTTTGACTGAGGCAAGGAGGACTGGAACATGTGCTGCCCTTCACCTGCTGCCATCAGCAAAGCTGCAGGCAGTGCTCTGGCTCTGTCACACAGTTGGGGAAAAGCTGTGTCAGGACCTCAAATTAGTTGTAACGGAAATAACTTTTCTGGATGCAGCTTCTGATACACAGTCTGAGGTATGTGACATCATATTTAGCTATTTCAAAGCACTGTTTTCTTGAAAACTGTCAGATTTTTCATAGTCTTCAAACTGTTCAGTTGAAACTGTTGGCATCCTGATGTCAAAGTTTGAGTGAGGTGCTTGGCTGTTCCAGTGCCCAAGCCTAAGCTGCAGAGGCAGCTTGATGAGTTGTGGATTCTGTAGGTGTAGTTCAGACTTGAGCAAGGTGTAGAGATTTCTGAGATATCTCCAAACAGTTGTAATCAGGCCCCAGGGCACAGCACTCCAAAGTTATCCTTGTTTATAAGGATTTCCCCTCCCCTCCATATCACATTTAATTTTTTTGCTAACGTTTTCAGCTTCATATAACATAATTTTCCATAATTTTAAAAAATATTTTTTATCTAGGGAAAAAGATGGAGATCTTTATTACTATAATTCCATGCACGTTTGAAGTCAGTTCCATTTAGGAATAATTTCAGTAACTCAGCTTACAAAAGCAATCTGCTGTCTCAATAAATATTGTCTTGCAAAGATCTAGAAAGCTTCTAGTTTGGCAAAGGACAGAAATAAACCTAGTTTGCTCTATTAGACACTGCAGCTGGTGAATATGAATGGAATGGTCATTAGTCATGTTTTCATGAGAACAGAGTCTCCTGCAAACACATAATAACTAACTCTTAAAATACAAGCTCTTGGCACTTAGGAGAAGTTAAAACTTTCACTACTTTGTTTTTAATACGAAATTAAAATTAATGCAGAAATGCATTTTGCTGAGCGTGTTTCCTTGCAGAGTTATTTTTGCCTTGGGAATACAGATGCAAGAGCGGCTACAGTCTGAGCACACAGTGAAGACATTGCCAGCACCAAAGTGGTTCTTGGCACCAACCGAAAATGTAATGGGGATCCTTGAAGTGACTGAAGTACATCTCAGTGATACTTGGAAAATTAGTGTACATAAATAAGAATTAGTATATTTGCATCTCATTGATTCCATAAATAAATTTGTAGTCCCTCCAGTAACCCCTGTTCATAAATGCATATTGTGTAAAAAAAAAAAAAGAATTTTTCATGTCTCACCATTCCTTGTTGCTCTGGCTTAATTTTAAACAGTGCAAGCAATAGGAGCTCCATTACTCTTCCAGGAGGGAGCTGAACAGCTCCAGAATAGTTTCTCCCTGCTTGAAACTTGTTCTGATTCAGAATGTTCATTTTTTGTCTTTTCACTCCATTTCTCTCAATAATGTCATAAGTAATTAATCAACCAGGTTGCATAAACGTTTAGTGTTTCTTGTAAAGAATCAGGTAGTTCAATGCTTAAGGCTTTATGTGACTGCTTCCTTTCTTTCATTCTTCTCATAACTTCTCTAGTTTATTCATATGTTTCTGACAGTGATGTGGTCAGAATTTGATGCAGAATTCCATCTTTTTTCCTCGAAAAAAAAAAAAGGCTTTTTCTAAATAGGGGAGGGTACATGGCTTAGACTTCTCAGTATTGAAATAGCAATGTATGGTAAACCTACATGTTAATCTTGCAGTCCAGTGGCTAAACATGTTAAAGGAAAAGATAGCTTTATTTTAAACTTACTAATACTTGATTTATACTTGAATTTAAAATATTTATCCTTTTGGAGGAGGATTTATATGTTTAAATCTTTCCTGCGTTTTCTCTTTACTGCCAGTATTGACCAGAAAGGGAGTTGCTGCACAAAGGATTTTGATTGCAAGCTCTTTTTTCTTAGAAGCTTCACAGCTAATACTGCAGGCATATCTTTGCTTAGAAAAGCCCTCTCAATATATTAAAATTGGAAGTTTTTGGGCTTTTTCCTCAAAGGATTTCTGGATTTGCCTCGGATCAAAATTAGAGGCAGATGGTTCTGTGGGTTACAGCTGCAGTGGTTATCTGGATGTGGAAGATGTTGATTCAGTCACCGTTTTCTGATCCTTTATTATCCTCATCACAGAGCCAAAACATAACTTTTCTGCCATGTAGTTACCTAAGCTGTGGAAAGCTCAAGTTTGGTTGTCTAAGAAGTACCAAGTTATTGAAGCATTATTCAGCTTGAACATTAGTTCTAGCTGCAAAATGCTGACTTGCTTTCTTTTCATCTCTCCTTTTTCCTTTCCTTAAAGTCCCTCCTGCCCTCTCCTCCCAAGGCATGGCCATTATTTCAATTGCAAGGCCTAAGTATGACCTGTTAAGCTTCATTTCTGTGCTCTGAATCACATAAAGTAGGCATTGAAATCTGGACCTCTCATTCTCTTAGCTGAATAACTTAAGGGCTTTTTGGAAGCAGGCAGCACTTCCATCATGGCGATTTTCCTCTTGCTTTGTCAGCCTGTATCTCAGTTTTTCACAGGTCTTTCCTTTCCTTGTTTTGCTGTACTGAGGAATTTTTAGTTACATTCTCTAAAATTTACATATTTCTGTTGTAACTTAAAAAAATTCTAAGTGTGCATAGTGTTTTAGGACTGTACAATCCAGCACTTAAACTAGCAGGTTAATACAGAAATAGTTCCTGAAATTATACTTCTCTTCTGTTGAAGGTGATATATTTTTTTCTTTTTTTCTTTTATAAGGAAGGACTGAGTCCTCCAGAACTTGCAGTTAGAATTACTCCTTGAGACAAGGGGACGATAATGCCCAGAGGAACTATTCATGCCTCAGAATGATTTGGAGCTTTGCAAATCCCAGCCCTATCACAGTATTTGCACAACAGCTAACGAATGCTGCTGTTAATGTTAGCTTTTATCTTTTTATATGGACACTTTCATAATCACTAACACCCTACCTGATTCTTTCCATCAGCAGAAATATTTGGGGGTTTTAGGTTTGGGGAATTTTTCAAAGTAGACCAGCTATCCACCTTTTCCCTTAAATATCTGGGTTCAGAGAGGTGAGAAGAGGCATTAAATCTTGCTAGAGTTCTTTTGTAGGACTGTTTGGTGATCTGGATTGCAGCAGAATTTTTTTAAAGTTACCTTTGCCTTCCAGGCAGCAGTTTATTCAGTAGCTGAGGAAGAGTGGATTTACTGGACTCTTAGTTATCCACTGCATGGCAAATGTTTTGTTGGGTAAAAAAGTTTCCCTGTTTAGAATGTCCTACTTTATTTTTTTTCCTGCATTTTTATGGGATTTCTATTATATTTAAAAAAGAAATCTACAAAAATATGCTCTGTTTTCCTTGAAGTTGAGGATTTTTTTTTATTGCATAATGTTTTGTGCCTCACACAGTAGCAAAAGCAGAATATCACCATATACTCTTGTTAAACAGTTTCAATGCACTTTCCTTACTTGTCTTTATTATGCTTTATTTCCAGATACAAATATGGTAGCCTTTAACTTTAAAATCATATCTCTTAATTTTAAATAGCTGCCTTAAAGTCTTCCACCTGCCTGTCAGCCATGAGGAAGGGGAAGGACAGCGAGGGTGGAGGGTGGCTGGAAGTGCTGGGTTCGGTACTGGGCTGGAGCCAGATGGAATTCAGGGGATTCAGGAGGTGAGCAGCTCCAGGACTGATCCCTGTCCACTAGATGCCACTCTTACTGCTCCGAAACCAGAACAGCCCGGGGCCACTGAGGAGATAAGCAAAATAAAATGACAAAAAGGTTTGAAAAGTTGAGCAGGGGGAGGTTGCCCCTCGGAAGGCTGCTCTCCCCCTGATTGCAAACAGCAGCTCCTCTGCTCAGCCACTGCAGGATTTGCTGTTGGAAGCACTGGACTCGTGTTTCCAAAACATTGCATGAGAAATGATGCTGTGGAAGCCACTGCTGCTCTATCTGTATTATCTCTGCTTTACTTGCTAAGTGAATATGAAAGTAGAGATAGAAGTTATGAAAAAAAAATTAATTTATGGAATATTAAAAATATATTTTCTTTTGCTGAAGACTTTACTTGTAAATGTTGAATGTAGATTTGTGGACTATATCTTTTGAAATAAGTCTCCTGGCATACAATTTAATGTCCTCTTCAAGGAACAGTAACATTTAATTTTTTCCTTTTTAATTTTTGAAAATGGATTTTGAAAACGAACTCCATACTATGGGAAGCAGCAGGGAGAGAAGAATAGAATTCTGTAACAATCTCCTTCATACTTCCTAAACATTTAACATCTGTGACCTTGAAGTTCAGTATCTTGAGACTTTTGAGATGCAAATATTATGCTTCCCATTGGAAAAGGATTTAATCTCTCCAGTTGGCAATTCAGGCTCTTACTGTGGGTTCTAACACTGACCTTTTTATTAGTCCTGGGCCTTACAGCACCTTAAACTACTAGCTAGGGGAAGGAGTGTGAAGTGATGTCCATATTCAGTGAGAAGAAAGGATTCTTTTCTTACAGAACATTAAGTTGTTGGAGAATGATGCCCACTGAAAACATTATAGTAGGTTCTCTCCTTAACTGCAGGAGCACAAGTGATGCAAGCCAAGGTGGCAGAACTTGCCATTTGACACACACCACTGAGTCTGTGGACTTTCTTTTTTACAGGAACAAAGCACAATGACAGCAGTATGGAACAAAACTTGAATTTTATTCAGAGCTTTACTTTAATTTGTTAACAATTGTTAGGTAATTAGTGCAAGGAAGCTGAAATGTGGCTACTGACACTGTCTGGAGAGCTGCTCCTTTCTGGCTTCTGCAGGAATTTGAAGAGCAGAAGAACCAGGTGCTTCAAAGCATCTGCTTGAAGGCTCCTTGGCAAAGGTCACTTGTCAGTGCCTTGTGAAAGTTTCACTGCATGCAGATCTAAATAATTAATTACTGCACAGCACAATCTTTTAATTTACGTATATCAAGCTTTCAGCTGCCTGCAGACAAACTCCAGTATCTCCACCAGTCTCCAGACCTTTGCTCAGTAGCAAAAGACACTCAACAAGAATTTTTTACTGGTATTACTCAAAACTGTGCCATGCCTTGGGTACATCTTAGTTTCAGTCACCACATTAGCTGTACGTAGTGGTTCCAGGATGGGATATGTGGGATATGTTTCTCTTGCCAAGGACATCTTTTTACTTTTTTTTTTGTTTAGTTGGTTTCTTGTTTTTGTTTTTGTTTTTGTTTTTTTTTTTTGGTTTTTTTTTGGTTTTTTGGGTTTTTTTTAATTTTATTTTTCTTAAATGAGAAATGACTGCCTAAAGAGAACTTCATGAATCAGCTACCCAATAGTGTTGCCTTCAAGGTGAAGGTTGACACTCAGCACGAGTTTCCAAACATTTTTTAGTACCTCTTAAGCACTTGATGCTCATCACCTTTACAAAGTGAACAAACAGGTGCAATAGACTCTTCAAAACTGTTTCAAACTATTAAGTTTTTGTGTTCTCCTTTTGCATAATTCAGCACCTGGATGTCAATCATGAATGTAACATGGCACTTTCTCAGTAGGTAATGGAGGTCATATGTATGCAGTAATTCATGTCAAATGGGCAATAATAATGAAGAATGATGGGTGTTTTCCATTTCCTTTTACACCTCTCTCAATGATCAGCTTTCCAGAACCTGTGTTTTGACCTGCTCATGGTTTAATCTATCAGTTGTAATTTTTTCACTAGAAGTTGATAAATATTCAGTGTAAATATGTATACCATGCTGCAGGAAGTTGTCTTTAATAAAAGACATCTGACACTATTTGAATTACAGTAAATTTATGTCCTTTAATCTTAGCATCTAACTCTTTAGTGCATAAATAGTTGTCAAAATTCAAGACTTTAACTAAAAACTTGTAACATTTTATGTTTCTCCTCAAATATTAAGCGTATCAGCAAGAGTCAAATGGATAAAGAAACATTTCACTGCTTCCTTGGGCGTAGTATTCTTCTGGTTTATTCTCTTCTTTGACAACAAACCTAGCAGCTCTGTAAGAGCCAACATGAGCATGCTGTTTATGCAGATTTTTCCAGGTGTAAGTATAACTGTTAAAATATCATTATGGAAACTCCCACTTTTTGCTTACAGCAAATGATAACCCCTTAATAGCAAACATGTGTCCCTATTGCTCAGCCTCACTTTCCCTCACTCTGGGCTTTTGTAGGGTGCAGAGGTCCTTGGCGTGTTCCGTGTTCTCTCCTAACACAGCTCCAGTGGATGCTCAGTGTGAGCAGCTCTCAGCAGCTACAGGCACACAGAGCATGGTGTTATTAAAACATCACTCACTCCTTCAGCTTCCTCTGCCCTGATATATCATCTGTAAAATCTGGGAGCTTTCCCACTTTTTTTGCATTATGCCCAGCTTTGGACATTTCTCCATGTTTGAGGGAGCTGGTTGCAAAGCAGGGTCCAGAAAGATGCTCCTTGTAGTTTCTGTAAATCCCACAGTGACTGGGATAGTTCATGGCAGACTAAGCTAGACATTTTAAATATTAGATGTAATTTATTTTAATCTGTTTTTCAAGTAAAAATGAGCTTTTTGCTGGACCTAAGCCAATTCTGACCCTACATCGACCATTTAGGTTTCTTGAAAGTAAAAGAGGGGCACTTTTGACAACTTTTCTTGGTAAAATGGCTCTCCCTTGCCTTTTCTTCCCCTGCAATCTGTGTAATTCAAAGCAAGTTTATTTAAAAGACACCCCGAAAATTGAATGCTCAACCTCAGTTTAATTTTTTAGGTCATATATCTTGCCACAGAAACATTATTAATTAAAAAAAAATTTAAAAAGTCAAAACACACCCAAAACCAAACAAACGAACTCCAACCAAAAAAAGAAAGCCCCAAGCAAACATAAAAATCTGGGAAAATTCCTACTTTTTTAGAAAAAGCAAAGCAGCTGAACGATGAAATGTATTATTTGCACGACTCCAGTCCAACTGTAATCCCCGGCACAAAGATCCTCTGTATTTTGGAGCTGGTATTTGCCAACCACTCCTTGGGGCATTCTGCTCTCACCCCTCTCTCCTTGTGCTGCATTTAGCAGAGCTGGGCACTATTTGTGGTTGCAGCCCCTCCAAAGCTTATTATGCCCATATTTCAAGTACAAAAGCCAAAGTAACTTACAGTTTCTCCCTAAGCAGTCCCAGTGTTTTTGGATAGATTGTATAATGCAGCTCAGGCTCATGTGCTAATTGTTAATTTTAGAATTTAAATGGGTTTTGTTCTATTCAAAGGCTGAAGGTTTCTGAAAACTCTGTTTGTGGTTTGGTTGGTCTCTTTTAGAGTTTGTGAGTGAATTAGCTTTTGCATCCATGGAGATATCCTTAAATGATAATACAAAAATCTTTCATTTTTACTGAATGTGTATCCTTTTCTGGACTCTAAATAAGATTAGAATTATTTTTAAGATACATCATCTTTAAAGAATGCATGGAATATTAGTTGTTTATGTAAACATAGATTTTGTCCTAATTGTTTGTAGCCAGTAATGGTGGTATTCCAAAATAGAGCTGGCTGTTTCAGGTTATGTTTCATTTTGAACACTCCTGTTCCTAAACACTGAGATGTTCTTCTGTTACTTTCTGAATCAAAACCTTATTCCTGTTATTCATCCATCCATTTACAAGTTGACTGATATTTATATACTTTGCTTATTTTCAACTGCAGCAGGTTTTTAAACAGAAATTAATATTTTAATCTGCCGTTAGGCTGCTTTTCACATTACATGTCAGAAAACTAAATCCTATCTGTCTATGTGATTTCCAAATTAAACCTAGTTTCCAATAGCAAAATTAGATTCAGATGTAGGGTTTTAATTTGAATTAACTTAATTTGGCAGTTGTAAGTGACAGGAGGATTGGAAAAGAGAAGAAAGAAAAAGTTGGCTAATTTCAATGAGGTATTTGTGTTTAACAGTGAGGGCTAATAATGCCCTTTTTCTGCATCCTAGTTTGGTTTATTTTCTTTTATGCCATTATTTGTGTTTAGTGAACAGCTGGGCCAGTAGTTCCCATTTGTAGTCTTTTAGCTCTGTAAAGTAGCACAGAAAGTAATGGACATTTGCAAATTAATGCTTTCCCTTATTTTCTGCTCATCTGATGCAGTTCTCCTTTTGGAGCATAGATGTAGTATCAGAGCAGAAGTAATTACTGTGTTAAAACTAGGATCGCAGTAGAATATTTTGCTAATTAAACTTGTTGCATTTAAATTGCTTCCTTTGGATCACTATATAGAAGAGAACTATTTTGAACAATAAATGAAACCACTTTCTTTCTCCGAGACCGAGAATTGCAGATGGTCAGATTGTATGTGAAGCACCTAGGCTCTGAATTAGGCTTTTGTATGAAAGGGAGAAAGGTAATTTGAATGTTTGAACTCCCTGTTCGTCCCACACACACACACAGGAAGCTTGCCTCAAAATGAACAATTCTCTAAATAAAGACTAATAAGAAGCTAAATTAATTAGAAGGTGTGATTTGAAAAGACATTGATGAGAAGAGTCTGTCATTTCAGACAAATGGAATGGAGCTAAATAAATTAGGCCACATTAATATCTCATTGTTCTGTGAGGAGCTTTCTTTTATTGCATTCATTAGAGGGTACTTCTTGAAATGAGCCTTTACTAGCCATTATGGATTCAGTTCTCATTTACCAATGCCTAACACATTACACAGCTCCCACATTAAAAAATGTTTCAGCAAATCCACATAGTTTCTGCAAATTAATATTTATATTTCTGGATGCTGCACTTTTCATCCACTTCATAGTAGGCATTGAACACTAGGGTTTTCTCTCACTGAATTGTCAGTAAAGAAGTCTTACCTCTAAAGATTTGGGAAGCAGAAGTCTGAAAGTACTTCATAAAATGTATGAAATATATTCCTATCTCATACAATAGGATATTCCTCCAACTAACATTCTTTCTAGTATTTATTTATTTTGATAGAAAATATTCTGTCCCATGACTTCAGTGGTCCTTTGATAGCTTTTTAAAGTGTCTTTTAAAAGGTTCCTTCAGTATATAATTAGGATACATTGGAAATGCGCATCTCATCACGCCGTTTTTCCTCTCAGAAAATGAATGTGTGTTTTTCCTTTTCTTGTTTCTCTTTCCTGCAGATGGAATATTTGGGAGATGTCAGCAAATGCCAGTAATAGACATCTATAAATATGACATTTCAGCCCCCGTTCTGCAGCACCTGAGGATCATCCTGGAGCAGCTCTCACACAGAGGTACAGTCAAAACTCTAGACTGGGGCTCGACGCACTGGGGGTTACAATTATTTGTGCTCCCTCTGAGGTGATGTCTCCAGAAGTTTTTGAACACATTTGTGTTTCTGCCCTGCTGGGGAAGGCTTTATAAAACTAAAAGCCTTTGGATTTACAGAATCTGCCAGGAGGACCTGGGGAAGCAATTCCAGGGGAGATGTTTCCTCCCTGTGTAGCACATGTCTGGGACTGACATGGTATTAAAAAATGTTAGCATTCATGAATGCTGGTGTCACATAAATAAATCAGCAGGAAAGAAAAAAAGTTTGCCTTCTGCACCACAGCATATTTCAGGGTGCATGAGCAGAAAACACAAAACTTCCAGTTAGCTGGGAACAGTTCTGAACTTTCTAATAAATTCAGATTAAAATCTGCTCTGATTTCATTACCAGCTGCAGCTGGTCTGTTTCTTTTAATTTTTGCTCACCTTTCCAATGTTAATCTCTCTGCTCTTTCCAAAGCCAGAAAGGATTTTCTAACTTTTAAATGGCATAACTTGAACTAACAAATCAAAACTTGAATAAAGTGAAAGCCAGTAAGGTGAACAAACCTTTCAGATACTAATATATGAAATAAACATCTCCTCTAGACAGTCACTAGACCAAGATATTTTTGCAATCCAAATTGTTCCAAGAATATTGTTGGAATGTTTAGCTTTGCACTTGCATCATCTGTGTGGGTGTTTTTACCTAAATATTTTCCAGTCACAATCTTGATGACAAAGTAGTAATGTTGTATTAGCATGATGCTAGTTTAATTATGAAAAAAAATTGGTTTCTCAGAAGTTTGGGACCCTGTTTAGAGACTGGACTTCTAGTTGGGACACTCATTTAGAGAGAATTTTCCAGGGATTTATTTGCTGTCCAGCATTCAAATGAGACAAACTCAGCAAAACTTGATTGTAGTAGCTCCTGCCTGATTAGCAGTTACATGTGAATAGTACTTGTGGCTCTTTCACTTGTCATTTTATAAAGGCTAAGTAATGCAAGCAAATTTATGAAAATTCTCTGTTGTCAGGGCAACACTGAGTGAAAAAACTTGTCCAGTTCTGTTTGAACATAATGAGGAAGGAGGAGAGGACACATTCACCTCATTAAGTCACCTAAATAAATACCTGAAGTGATCATGCACACATGGACAGGCAGCAGTCATTTGCATCACCTGCATATAGGTCAGGTGTCCTGTGTAAAGCTGCTCCTATGAGGATGTCTGAGGTCAGAGACCTGCAGGAGACTGATGTCCCTGTGAAGGGAACATTCAGAGGGGGCTGGCATACCCCTGGCCATCTCAAAGGATGCTCACCTGCCTCCATCTCCCTGCTTCCCATTAGATTTTGGTTAGTTCAATGGAACTGATGTGGCCTCCCCTACGAAGTGCTCCTCTGATCAATAAACCCACCCTTCCCAGGACCTTTGTTATCCACAACCCACCTCCCTGCATTTAACATTTTTATTGCAGGAAACGATTTTGTTGCATTTAAGGAAACTTGAACATTGAAAGTTGGTCTTGTCTCATAGTTTTTTATAACAAGAAAATGACAGTGAAAACACAGATTGGAACCATGGTGGAAATAAAGGACTTTTGTTTGTGACATTCAGAGGTGCATACACAAATGTGTGAATTTGAACTGATACAAAACTTTTGCAAGCTGTTTTTGTGGTCTCTGGGTATCCCAATTAAGGGAATCTTAAATATATGTATGAAACATAAGAGAATTCTGGAATGCTCTTACTCAAATCATTGATGTGATAAAATCACTTTTTCTTTTTACTCTTAGTATCTTGCAAATTTTGTCTAGAAATATGGAAGGAGTAGAATCAATACTATCAAATTGATGGATTACTGACATAAGGTTACTCAGACAAGACTCTGCTGCTTACTGGTGCTATCAGATGTAAAACATCCAGCCCTCAGGTTGTGTTTTCTGGCTGTGACGGTCACTCTGACAGTTAATGCTGTTCTCCTGCATGTGGTATGCAAAATGGGATAACCATTTCTGCAGAAAAGATAGACAAAACATTGTCAACATTGTCAAGACTGCACAAATATTTCAGGCAACCACCAGAAAGGGATTAATTTTTTCAGAGGCCTTATTTCCTCTATTTGTGTGATAACCCATTCTTGTCATCTCCAAAAGACTTCTGTCTAGCTCAATTTGGTGGTGCCCAACTTTCCTGGAAAGGATAGGGGACAGCATCTATTCTCTGCTTTCTGTGAACAGCAGGACAATGTTCCCATGAAAGACTGTACACTTGGTCCTTTGATTAGTAAAAATTTAGTAATGCCCATGTTGAACCCTTTCTATTTTTATTAGACGTACATAGACTTAAGGATGAAATATTTCAGGGGTAATTATCTTGAGTGGTGGTCTAGGTTCTTATTTATTTAATTTTCTAATGTTATATGTTTTGTCTATTTAATTTCCTTCTTGATGTATTCTTGCAGAATTACTAAGCTCTTCCTTTTCCACCCTAACCCTGAAAATAGTCTGTTGAAATATATTTCCATAGGATTTTTTTAAAAAAGCAATAGAAAACCTTGTAAAATGTACATTTTTCCCATCCCTCTTTGGTGATTGTTTCTAAGTGGTGCCTATGTTTGAATTGTGGCCCAAATGGAAGAGTTTGTGGTGAGATGCATAAAACAAAGGACAATGTGATGTGAATAGCAAAGAGAATTTGTGACTGCCAACTCGAAATGTTTACTACAATGAGGAAGAATAAGACTGAGGCTTAGATGAGTGACACACCTGATGATAATCTATTTAATAAAGGACTTTGACTAATATTTAATTCAGGTTTCATAATGATACAGATTTTATGTCTTCTTTACACATTGAGTCTGTCTACACTATCGACTGGGCAGATTGATGGTAGAAATGAATGTCTTGGAATACTAGATAGTTCCCTAAAAATGAATTCTTTGCTAGCATTCAAATACCCTTGCACATGTCATTTTCACTCACACTATCCTTGAGTCCTTCAAACCCTCACGAAGATTTTCTGAAGGTTGAGTTTATTAAATGAGACTGTCTATATGGGAAAAACCCTTCTCACTGTTGCTGAAACATGACAAATCACTTTCTGAAGCTGATGGTACTTTATATCATAATCCACAATAATTTATGAGGAATTGAAACATTTTTCATTGTCTGATAAACAGGACAGTCAAAGGTATGCAGTGCTGATGGGTCTGAATCATTTGAAAAGGGAAGTGAAGGAAGTATCAGTGTAGAGGGGTGTATGAGTAGTGCCTGAAGGCAAGGGAGATACTTATCCCTGTGGCTGGTCTTCTGCATCCTCTTATCCAGCTTGGAAGAAGATACAATTTGGAGTATACAAGAATGATAAAAAATTTTCTGGTTTGAGCTAAAATGCAGAAAATATTTTTTCCTGTTTTTTTTTTACATAAGTGCATTAAACTTATTAATTTAGTGCATTAAATGTATTCTTTTTTTTGGGTTTCTTTTCTTGTCCCTACAATAGTCACATTTATATTGTAAAGGCAAAGTATTCACTAAAATAAGATTCTTATCAAGGTTGTGGAAACAGTTCCACATTGATTATTGACCTGTAAATCAGGGCCATGAAGAGATGAGATAGGAGAGCTAAGTATGGGACATTATAACTCAAACATGAAGCATAAATAGTACTTGAAATACCACCATAAGCAATAAAAAATGAGAATAATAAAAAATGAGTAGGATTTTTCAACTTGCATGCTCCAAGAGGCATTCATGTGTGTTTCATGGGATTAGAAATAGAAATGATAACGTGGTACTAACTCTGCGAGCGTGCAGCTGCCACAGCAATGGGCATTCCCTGCGGGAGGAGCTCAGGGGTGGAGGCTGAAGGACACGCTTCCTTAAAAACCTCTGGACAAGAGGATTTGCTCAGGGTCACGACAAAAGCCCATCTGACTTGTGATTCTGCCTCTGAGAGAGGGCACTGCGTGTTTAGGGGACAAAATGGAATAAGACTGCAAGCCCAGAGAAGTATTTTGCACACTCGAACCTTCTCAGCGCTGTGTCCGTAGCGCCGTGAGGTTCTCCTGAGCTGAAGTTGTGGTTCTGTGTTTGCTCCATGCTCTGTGGATGCTCCTTCTAGCACGGCTTGACAAGTTGCTGTGTTTTGGAAACAAAGTATGTTAGACTAATAATCAGTATTTAAGCTTCTGTTTTACTCAAAATGTAACTGAATTACCTTTATTTTCGCTTTTCTGCTGGGAATGTGTAGAGTGACTGAAAAACAGATCGGTTATATATATTCTTTTTTTTATTTTTATGTAAGCTGGAGTAATTCCTAAATAATTCCTCAGTATGCTTGCTGCCACTTAATTTTTGCAATAACACCTTGTTCAAAATGATAGTTTAAAAGAAAGCAGTTTATTTTACTCTGTTGTAAAGAAAGTCCTGCTTAAGATACTCAGATATCACCAGTAATATTCAAAGAACCAAAATGAGTAGGATGTGCTTTTAAATTCATGTAGCTTAAGTCAGCAAGACATTCTGGAGAGATTAATGGACTGTGGAAATAGGCAACATATTTACAGACTATTTGAAAAACAATAGTATTTTTCCCTCATGTTTGCTTTCTTTGCAACGCAGGAAGCCCTTGACAGGGAGAAAAAATTATCTGTCTTAAATTAATTCTAACCAGTTAAGTGTAAGGTGATTAATATAACTTTGCTAGAAATAATTTTATACTCTTAGAGCATTTTGGTTAAAAAATGGAAATGATTTACAATCGGTTAACTTGAAAATTGAAATGAATGTGACCTGTCACATATAGCTTGTGAATTACAAAAGGGTTGCTAAGTATTTTTTTCAGTCAGGACTATTTTTTCAAGAAAAAGTATAATTTTTTACTCCAAGAAAGGAAAGAGTTGAAAGTAAGTCTTTATAAGCTCAGTTTTGAAATAAACTTAAAAGGAACGGCGCAGTTCCTGCACATATTTGTGAGGCGATTATCACATCATTATGGAGGAAAACAGAAACCTGAAATCCTGAGAGGTAGGAGAAAGCAGGTTTTTCTTTAAATTGAAATATTGATATAAATGAAGGCAAACTCCTCTTTGGCAGAGAGCAGTGTGTTTGCATCTGATTTCCCGGGCATCAGCCTGCTCCAGACATCTGTCTGTGGAGGGAATTCTTCTGCTAGATGGCTGCTGAAGCCAGGAATTGAAGCATAACTCCCATGATGAGCTACAGCAGAGGAACTCAGCTGGGACTGGACATATTTACCTTTTCCTGGTATCACTGTCACACTGCCTGAACTTTTTGGCTCAATGGACAAAAACATGCTGAAAAGGTTGCAAAGAATTCCTGCCTTTGTTAAGTGCTGAAGCACCATTGACATTTTCTGGTCTTCAAAGACTTAAATGGAAGTTCAGAAAAGAATGGAGTTTCAGAAAAAGCAAGATTTATTTACAGAGCAGCAGATCCTGTTTTGAACACTTATGTGTTAGACAGCACAGAACCAAAAAAAACCCTATTTTATTTTTTTTCTGTTTGGTTCTTTGTACGGCTGCTCTGCTTACCAGACATAATCTGACATGGCACTGACTTGTCAGATACAATGTAATATAATTGTGAAAAATGATCTTTTCAGGAAATTGGTATTTACGAAGGATGCATTGGAATTATGAAAATTATTATAGGAGTGAAACAGATTCCATGTATGCTGGGAAAGATATTAAAAATTACAGAGGAAAGCTTTTTGTAATGTACATAGTGTTTTATTTTCATACTCAACATTATTGTGTAAAGCTTTTTGATTTTGCATCATTTGAATTTTTTCTTTTTTTAGAAGACATATATGTCATCGTGATAGCACCACATTCTCTTGTTTAAAAAGAATGACCAACCAGAGCTTTTACTTGGGCTTTTTATAAACTGATACATTAACTAATAAGTTTGGTACAAAGGAGAAAAGGTCATGTTTCTATCAACTAGCAATGACAATTATATCAAATTCTTTGTGTAATTTTACAGATCTTCTTCCAAAGGAAACTTAGAAATTAGTGATAACATAATGCAAATATCTGAGGCTGCTGATGAATTCTTGCCTTGCTTACTCTGTTTAGAAGATCTGTAGGGCACTTCGTGAATTTTAACCTTTGCATTAATGTTTTGTCTTTTCCATGTTTGTGCTGGCTCTTTTGCAATTTGTTCTGTCTTTGTTTCTTCCTTCTGTGGAAGAGGCTGCAGATGCCTCTTATTTTTCCTTTGGACTTCCCTGAGCAAGCTCAACAGGCATCCTCTGGATGGTTCTCAGCATTGGATTGAGCAGTAGCTCAGCTGCTGAAAGTCTTTGTATTTGGGATGTTCATGAATATGTTAATGATGACACAGGGAGCTCTGAACTTCATTATTACTCTCTTAGATAGTTTAAAAAAATTAACCCCTTCCACAGGACCATTGGGCTGGACAAGCACCAGGCTTGAAATGATATAGGTGCGTATTTTTAAAACACACTTGAAAATGCATCAATCAAATTGAAGTTCATTATCAGTTGTTCCCACACTTGGAATGTCAGCAAGTCTCAATTCAAGCGTGAGATTACTTCTTTAGGTGCTATATTCTCTAATAACACCACTTTTGTAAACTGTGAATAACAATATAGCATATCCAGAGTAATTATGCCATTTTCTACCATTAATCTGTAATTATAGCCTATTTACATATTCAACATAAGACTGTTTTTTTATCATTATGCTTTTTTTTTTTTTACTTGTTTATTCCTAGGGAATATTTTCCTTGTCTATTTCTATATTCACTGCATATCCTTATCTGAAGTTCTAATCTCTATCTACATGGCCTCATGTTCTTTTAAGATATCAGCTTTTAATGATATGCAGTGTTTGTCATAATTTTTTAGTTTTTTTAATAGGCACTCTAAATTCTGAAACTTTCAACCTTATTTATCAAAATCATTATTTAATTTATCAATACAAAACTTCAGTGGGTAGATTTTGTCCCTTGCACAATCGTGGTAAGATTGAAGCTCTACTTTGTTTTAGTAACAAGTGTGAATTCCCATAAAAATTCTTTTTCTTCCCTTCTCTGTAGAAAAAGTGTATATATATATATATATGTGTGTGTGTGTGTGTATGTGTATATACACATACATAAAATATGTTGGTGGCTTTTAATTTTCCACTTAAAGTGTTTTCATCCTTTACCTCATGGCTGTGGCAGACTGCTCAGAGTGCTTCTGAAAAACATAGTAGTTTCCTGAAAAAGCTGAGTAATGTTAAATTTATTTTAAAATTCTACATTTGCTTTTTTGTTTTTTCATGCTGATTCTTAGCAGGTACTCACTACATTTCAGGCTTCCCTTTCAGTTTTGTTTTGCCTATACACAGATAGACGAAGCAGTTAATGATAATAAAATTGTAGTATCCCTTCAGTATTGTGTTGCTCAGGTTTTCTTTTACAGCTTCTCCCAGCCTTAAACTGGCAAAAAAGGAGTTTCCCCCCTGTTTTTAGTCTTTATTCCTATTGTTGTCTGGTTTCTAATTAAACATTACATAGACCTGCAGACATTTTTTGCTAAATAATTTCCATTCTTTTAGGAAGGCATTGAATGTTCTTCCTGCATGGCTTAGCATATGTCGTGCATTTAGCTATTAAACTACATTTTGTTCTTTACCCCACTTTGAGGTTTGTGAGGTTTTCCTCACATGCTGTATTCTCACATTTCTTTAACATGGTTAGATAATTGATTTTCTTTTCCTTATTTTATCTGTGAGCTACTCAACAGTGTAAAACCTTTGACTGGGAGAGAAAGCATAAGGCTCTTGAGTCTGTGATGTTTCAGAAACTTAACTTTTTTGTTCCTTTTATTTTTATGTGGCTCTTTTGAAGAGCTAAAATTCCCGCCTGAGCATCCTCTAGTTCTTTGATACATTCCTAGAAAGCTGTGTTGAGTCTTTAGGTGTATCTTCATCCCTTCTTCAGTAGAGAGAGTAATGAAATGAAAGACTTCAGCATTCCAGCTCAGCTTTTTCTAATTACTGATGAGTTTTAAGTCCTTCCAGGTAAATTCTAACCGAACTGTGTTCACTTCTGATAATTTTATAGTTAATGATACTCATTATAGTGTTAAACACTGAGCTTTTCACTGTTTTTATAGTTATTAGGTTTTAGCAGGCATCCAGATCATAGTCACATTCAAGATGTTGGAAGATTTTAATACCAGCCAATACTGCAAAACCTAATTCAAAATTCTACATGGTCAAAAGGTCAGTTCTTTTGTTCACTCACATACCTTTTCTCTTTACAACTTTCCATCACGAAGGTCTGTTCTCTATGAAATTCCAGGCTTCCCATTTGATCTGCAGTGTAAAAGACAAGTTCTAAAGGTTTGGACAATTGCTCTTTAAATGATCATATTTAGAGTGTTCAAGTGTATTTGATATTCATCACCCATAAATTTCTAACCTAAAATTAATAGGTTAATTAATTTATGAAATTATTATATTTATATTTAATTATATTTATCTGCATTCCAGAAAAAGCCCTCTATGTATCCTAACTGTAATGAGTATCATCATGCACTGAAAGTACCTGGTAAGGTCAGTTCTATGTGACTAAGACCAAGCTGCTCTTTTCTAGAAAATTAAATAGAGATTAAAAAATTCACCTTAACCCTCCATAAAATATTTATGGGCAGTAAATACTTCTACAGAAGTTAGAAATGAATGTCAAACAATTTCTACATAGAAGAAGGGTTAAACTCTCTGCCTAATTAAACCATAATAAATTAGTCAATCCACCCTACATAGGAAGGAAAACACATTATTTTATGTTTTGGGTTATGGTGGCTCTGACTTCATCAACAATCTTCATTGCAAACTGCAAGACTGCAAAAATGTTAATACATTTTTGTATATATGTGGGAGAAACAATGATACAATATTCTTCCCTTTTCTTCCATCAGAGTGAACTTTGTTCTGACATTGCCTGCAGGCTTGAGCAGACAGTGGTCAATGCTCAGAAATCAAGACACTAAATTTAAGTTTCAGATAAAAATGCTCATCAACATGGAAAACTTCCAACTACCTTATTAACCTGTGAGATAATTTCACCAGTCAATAAATTAAAATGGAATGTGGTCCTCTGTGGTAGTTAAACTGAGAGAATTTTCTTTTAGCTAAGAATAACCTTAGAAAAAGTGGATACCAAGTTCGATACAGAAATGAGAAAAATACTCTTGAACCCATCTTGTAACTGCTTTTTCTCCCTTGTGGGCAGTGCAAAACCTGTCTGCTTTTAAATTTTAATTAAAACTTAGATTAGTTATGATCATCTAATCTTTCCTTTGCTCTGCAGTGTCTGATCACTGTATATAAGTATCCAAAGTTTAATCTGCTTCTGGTCCTCCCAGATTTGACAGTCTAATTAAGTGCTCAACTTTAGCACTTAGTATATAAGCAATCCTACTTCATGTTTTGATAAGATTTTAGATGAAATTGGTCACTTACCTGTTCTGCTGAAATATTTCTGAATAATTTTATTGTTTCATCTTTACTACTGCATTTATCTCCTTTAGGAACCAACAGATTTCTTTCCTGCATTATGCTAGAAATCTATTTGAAGGCTCAGCCTACCACTGACAGTAAAGCATTACTGACATTGTTCTGGGTTGTCTTAAAGACATTCCTTCAGCATGAAAATTAATGTATAAAAATATGTCAGCATACAAACATTGGTTCTAAGGATGGTGGCTCACTGTCAAATCCACTCTATTTTTCTCACCAGGTTATGGTGACTGAAGGAGATGTGCAGATAGATATCTCTGTTGTTTTTTTGCACATGACTTTGTCCTCTTTGTTGGCCTTGTCTTTACTTTTCTTCTGTAATCCTTCACCTCATCCAAGGTTCCTTGTGAAATTGTTTTCCTTTGAACTTTGGGAAGACATGACATCCGTGTCTTGTTCTGAGGCCAGCAGCTGAGTGTCATAGAAAGCCATAGCACAGAGCCTACTGTTTCCAGTTAAGGAAGCAGATCTTGTTCCTTAAGCCAGCTTGCTTAATGTGTAGACAGGTGATCCACATTCTGGTAATTCCAGCTGATGTTAAAGGGCTGGAGATCTTATTTCAATTGCTCTTAGCAGCTCTGTTGAAAGCAGGCTTACATGTGCTCTATGGGGACCAGCTTGACTCAATATAAATAACTAAGGGGTTGTAGATTTATGAAACTGTTAATCTTCCACCTCCTCACTTCCCATCCCACTCCCATCACATCCCATTCCCTTTTCCCTGGCACATCCCATTCTTAATGCCAGTGATTTTCAAGATGGTTCTGGAAGCACTTTGCCACCCTGGCTTGACCCTGCAGCTGCTGAGCCCACACTGTGAGCTCCCGTGGGGTGGACAGACCCAACTCATACACACAGACCTCTGCAGCCTCTCTCTCCCAAGGCTCTTTATAAACAGTAGAGAAACAGGCACTTTTAGGGTGCCTAAAGGGTGTAAATTCAGAAAATTGTAGGATGAAGCGAATCATATCTTTGATTTCACTGACAATATTACTTGAGCTGTCCATGGACTGAGGAGTCCCTGGCTGATTACCTCTGTCTTTCATTCAGTCACCTAAATTTGGTCCTTTGTGTCTCACTGAGTGCAGCATTTAAGTTCAGCTGTATTCCAGGAGCTGTGGGGGGGGTGTTTAGAGGAATTCCCTTGTACTTCAAGGATAAGTAGCTTCTGGGTACAGCTTTAGTAGTTCTCTTCAGACTGAACAGAACCTGAGAAACAATTTCAAATTCCCAGTGCAAGGGTCACTGAAAAAGAAAAAAAACTCAACTTTGCTGCAGTTTCCTCTGCCCCTTGCTCTTGCAACATTTTAATTATTTTTTTCTGGAATCCTCTGGGCACTCATCAGTTATCCATGTAGCAGCATAAACTAATCAGCACTCAAATTCTGACCTTTGTTGAATAGCAGGGGCTCAGGCAATTTCTAATCCTGCTGTGTTATTTTGGCATGAACTTCTTTGTTCAATTTATGCTAGAATAGATCCTGGCTTTTTTCTTGAACTTCAGTTGGACAGATCATGGTACAGGTCCCTGACTGACAACTGATGATATGAACTCATCTTCACAGGAAGAAGTTCTGCTTTTTGCCTTGAGAACACTCTTGTGATCCTGTAATTTCACTTATTTTTGTACTTCACCACTTTTTTTTTTTTAACTAGAGACAAGATAACCTGTTTGCATGTCTTTCATATTTTAGTGACTATGTTGTGTAATATTTTTTGTCGGGAGAGAAAGCTATTTTATCTTTATAATTGTCACATAAATGCTGTAGAAGCAGATCTGTTGAAATAGTTAAACTGCAGTATTTTCACTCTTAAAAAAAATCCTGGGTCTGGAATGTCTTTATTTAGTAGTGTTTCATTAATTTAAAAATATAGCACCTATCTCTGTTTCTATGTTAGTCATTCTTTGCTAAGGCTATGGAAAGCATCAATTTTTATAATAAAACCTACCATTTTAGATGCTTTCACCTCCCTGCTGTTTCACTGAGCAAGATGCAGTTGAGGGTGGGTGATGCTAAGAAGGAAATGACATTGATTTTCTACTTTTGTCATACAGGAGTATTTTAAGATGTTCCTTTTTATTTTAATTTTTCTTTTTAAGGATTCAAGAAAAATAGGAGGAAAATACTCAGAAGTTCAAGTCAAGGATGCTGGAATCAAAACATGCCTGAAAAAAATGTCCTTATTTTCAGGAAGATCTGTTCTAGGACATTGGAAGGATTGAGTGAACTGCCTGTTCCCAACTGAGTTTTGCAACACTATGACCACCTAGGGCTTGGGGGATTGAAGGGCCAGAATTGAGTCTTTTGGTTTCCTTCCTGGATGGCTGAGCAATAGGCCAACCAGCTCTTAATTTAATATATAACTCCTTGAAGAAGTGTGACAGTTTTTTGTTTTTTTTTTTTTTATGGAAAGCAGAGTATTATTAAGTCAATATGGGTTTTTTGCTATTATACTTCCAAGGACTAGTACTGTAGACACTGTTTCCATCAAGAACAAAGTAGAAATTTATTTTGCACAGGTATTATTTTATCAATATTTACAGGTTTTTTTTAATAATTTCCCTTTCAAAATTTTATTCTGCATACATAATTACCCAAATGTATCTCCTAAAAGGTCTGGCTAGCTGACTCTGCTATGAAAATGTACTTAGGTAAGTTGATAAGATGCTTTTACAGGTAATTTCAGATATGAAAACCAGGTATGGTATCAGAAACATGGTGAAACTTTTTGTTTGAGTCAGAACATTTATAACTTTTTATAGGAGTTTCCAAAACATCCAAAATATCCCTCTGTATAGATGTTCAAATTTCAGTGGTACAATGAAGAGCGAGCAGCAGGTGGAGCATGCGTATTGATTTTGTCACTGCAGGCCTTTGAATCCCACAAATCAGAATTTAAACAAAATGCAGGAGCCCTGAGAGTTGTGTCACCAGTTCTGAGATGGAGAACAAATATCCTGAGGCTGTTATCCCTCTTATGAATTGTAGTGTGGACTTAGCATTTCCTTCCTGGTGGTACTTGCTGTGTTACTCTATACTCTGAATAATGAACATTATCTTTTACATGTGCTCTTTCAATTTGTGTAGGCTCCATCAGGTATCTATGTCTATTTTTGAGAGAAAAATTACTCATCTGGAGTTGAATCACAGATATATATAGAGAATAATCAACAATTAGTCTCCTTACCTGCTTTGCTAGGGTATTGATTAATGGATTTAAGTTCAGTGTTTCTAGATTTAGTTCTCATATTAAACATCATCTGTTGTTGCACAAGTGATATTTACATTCTTTACAACTTATGAAATGCCTACTGCAGCTCCTATAAATATGAGATTAAAGGAACTTTAGATCAAATTACAGTACATCCTTCATTCCCAGGCTGCAGAATTGCTCAGCATTGTTTTATTGAGTTAGTTAGGCAATAAAAAGTCAATCATTGCCGAGTGTGTCTATGTTTGTAGGCTGCTGTGTGTTGGGAGGAAGCTTCATTTCATCAGTGGGTTTGCTGTAGCTGGGCCACACACAGTGAGAGTGGTGTTCATTGCATCAGGATGGGTCTCACACAACACCAGTTAAGGTTACATGGCTCTTTGTGCCAGGAATTAGCTTGTGAGTTGTAGCTTTAAGACTGAAAATTACATTCTCAACCTCAGTAATCATTTTCATTAACCTCTGTGTCTATTTGAATAGTGTACAAGTTAAAGATGAAGGGTCTTTGAACCTTTGGCTATTTCCTTCTATTGTCCATCATTGCATCCAGCATTTCTAAAACTGAGCATTGTGGCTTGACCTGCAATGGGGGTCTTCAAAGGGAGTCTTTGAGTTCCTTGAGTGACTCATTTTTGTTTGGCTTCCCTTTTGTTTGGGGAATCCAACTTGTTTTTATGTCTCGGCAAAGCTTTGTTGGATGATACCTGGAAGATGTAAAAAGCACAGTCTCATCATGTAGCTGGCTCCTTTTTGGTGCAGATGAGTCTGAAATAAGCTTTTATTGACATTACCTCATGGCAACAAAACACCATTTGGGTTTTGTAAACAAATGTAAACATGTAGACAAATATTTACAAACAAATCTGTCCTGCCCTTCCCTGTTAAGCCATTAGGTCTGCTAACATATTTCTGCAGAATGAAATAAAAGGTCCAGAAGCAATTGTCTGGTTTAGCCAGTTAACAAGGCTGGAGGAGTGTAAAAACCCATTGCTCTGGGCTGGTAAATGATGAAGTGTAGTGTTAGCTCACTCAGGTGATTGATCCAGCTGAACAGCCTCCTCTGACAGTGATTGGTAGCAGATACTTTGTGGTAGATTTCAGAAGTGTAAGACACTGAGCAAGTATAGAATAAACTTTTCCCTTGTATCACTTCTGAAACTCAGATTTTTTAGGGACTTCATAATTCTTGTATTTTACTAAGGAAAAACTACTTGTAATACATAAAAGCTGCTGTTAAAGAAAAGAAGCCATGATGTGATGAAATAGGAGGAAAGATGAGCAATAATTACATCTTGTCAGCACAGGGTTCCCTTAAAAGTGTTTCATAGAGTAGTGATAGTCAGTCTCCAAAATGCAGTCTCTGAATATTAGTGACATTTTTTTTGAATGCTGTCTTTTCTCAAGGAAAATTCCCTTATTATTCATATAGATTCTTGAGAAAATGATACAGCACATTTTTGGAATGGCTGTTCTGTTTTCCATTAAAATAACTTCTAAAATAGTTAATGGTTTCCTCTTCTGGCCAGGGCTCCTAGAGCTCATTGTGAACAACCTCTTGGCACCCCTCAAAGGAACCTAAACTATTCTAAAGTAGAGTGACAGCTGGAAAAAGTTCTACATTTCCAAGGACAAACTGCACTGGTGCTAGATCCCAGGGAGAGCTACTCCTCCACCTTCTACACCAGAGGACACTTTCTCCTTAAATGTAATTACTGCAGGATGATGTAAACCTGCATCTAGTATTTTTATCCTAATGTGGAGGGTTTTTTTGCCTATCAGGAGTAAAGATTGGTTTTCTTAATAAATTAAATGAACTGGTTTCTGGCAGGTTTGTAAGTGGTGATGTGCACAGTAGGAGCATGTTTCATAGGAGACTTGCTTTAGGTTTTCACTGTAATAGACCATTGGGCCACTGTCCCAGCATCACTTTTTGGGATATCACATAGTTGTATCCACTGTATTTTCTGGATCCTTTCTTTTGGCTGTATCACCACTGATTCTCATTATAAATTTTTAATACATCATATGTTTGTGCTTTTAATGGAAAAGGAAAACACCAGCACCTTCTGGATTGGGCAGGGAAACAGATGATTTCACTGAAATGATGATGATGATGTGGAAAACTACAGGAAAGTTAAGAGCAAAATGGAATCTGCCATGGACCCATTCCAAATCCTGTTTTGGCAGCCCAAGATTAACTATGATCCAGCTGTGGAAAGGACCCAATTATTTGCCCCTTAATCTTTTGCAAACTAAGTTCCTGGAAGCTGCATTCCATCTGCCTTGAAATCTGTGTCTTGGCTTATTTTTCACTAAGAAACTCTACAGCCTCTAAGGATGGGCAGCTTTGGGATTCAGAGTGACTGTGCCATATGATACATCATTTGAATGTTAGAAAAGCTGTTTCTTTATGAACAGTATATTTAGTAGATAATCTAATAGGTCCATTTACCCTTTAATTTCTTACATTGCTGTTAATTAGTATCAAATTCTGGCTGCAATGAAACACTGCTGTTGACCCTATTTTCCATTGCTGTCTCTGGGATTGAGCTTCATTTTTAATGTTCAGTAGTGAATTTTCATTACTCTAGGGAAAAAATGTATTTTTTGCTACACCAAAAAATGGGATTGTTTTTCATTTTCTTTTTTCTTTTTTTTTTTTCCTTTGTTAAATCAGTGACAAGGCTGATGTTTAGGATTAATTTTTTTGGAAGCATTTGGCAGCAGGTTGCGAACCTGCCAGAAAAAGTGTGCCAGTGTATTCCAGATGCTGTCCCACAATGGTTTAGCTGGATCTGGGCTGTGTCTCCTTACCTGAATTATCTTCGTGGTCATTTCTAAGAGGTGTTATTTAGGACAAGATGTCTTTTTAAGAAACTTTTTTGGTTGCCCACTAACTCTCTATAAGGCTGGCTACCTGTAGTAAGCATAACTTGGTAACAGGTGCTCTTCTCAAAGTGTTTTCATCAGTTTTTTGCCCAATGAATTTTCAAAGAAGAGCCCACATATGAGCAAAAGTTACTGGGAGTGTGCTGTGCCTCCCTTTTGCTTGGAGAAGTGATGGAGAAGGTGGCATCAATTCATTTGATGCTGTCCACAGCAGAGCAGGCACATCTGGATGGGAGACACTTTGTGCTGAGGAGTGTTAAGGGTCTCTCTCCCTTATTCACAGAGATGTCAAAAATGTTCCAGGATCTCATAAAACCATGTTGCCAGGCAAATAATGCAGAACTGAATTAGTTTGACTGTTTTGCTTCTGTGTTCCTGTTGGAGAAGCAGGTTCAACTAAATTAGGCAGCATAAACATGAAGCAGAGTGTTTGGGCTTAATGTTACAATTTATGAAAAAAACCTTAACTGTCAAATACTTAAAAGGTTCAGCATCTGCTGTATCACATACTGCCAGCCTCTGTGGAGGAATCAGGGAGGCATATTCCAGAAAAGAAGCAGAAGATAAAAGCACAACTGAAGTTAGAATCTTTCCTTTGTATTTAGAAAGTTTGCACTGAAGGCTAACCAATCACTGAGCATATTTATCCCAGGTTTTTCCCAGTTTTGAGACTTTCCACTGTTTAAAATGTTTTTTGTTTGAGAGTTTTTTTTGTTTTGTGGGGTTTTTTTGTGGTTTTTTTTTATATTACAGTAAAATCTAAGCACTTTTTAATTTCAGTATTTGTGTTCTCTATCTATGGTAGATAAAGAATTAATGTTATCCTCATTTCACAGATAGGACATGGAAGGACTAAAGGGTCAGGATCACAGAGATATGTAAATATTTATATTTCCGTTGATTTCAGTAGCAAGTCTTCTACCTACATAAGATGCTTAAATATGTTTTTGGTCACGGACCTTGGTGATTAACTGACATTTTACAGGAAATCAGTAGTGACACAGGGATCTGAACCCTTTAGTGTTCTTTGAGTTCATCTTTTTTTTTGCTGTGTGCTTGCTGAGATTATGTGAAGTCTAAGCCTTCCATTCTCACCAAGCTGGTTTTAGCATAATGGGACAGAGGTACAGAAAGCTGCTTTGATAGCTGTTTGCCTTGGGCATTATAAAACAGAATTGACTTTAAAAAGGCATTTACAAGTGACCTAGTGCTTTCTGGGAGATGGGCACTGCTGTTGGATCAAAAGCTAGAGGAGATACAGCTTTAGGTCAGAACTAAAATCTCTCTGTACTGCTAAAAGAATCAGTATCAGAAGAACTGTGGGGAGGGGTGAGGGGGTGAGGGGAAAGCAGAATAGGTAAAAGTGATAATTTCTGAATGTTTATAACCTCTTTTGTGCTGTCCCACAATTGAAAACAAAGGAGGTGGAGCCTGTGTTCGTAATTAAACTCTAATTCTCCAGGTCAGAGGGTAAGGTGACCTGTGTGCACTATCTGCTTTTCAGGCCAACATATGGTGTGATTGATATTGGCTCTAGAGGGGTCCTCATACAGCTGGAATGCTGGGGATGTGAATATGATATCAGTTCCCTAGGGAGAGCTGTAAATTTAACATTGGGGGATAAAGTGAATATAGTATCAATAAAAAGATATTGCTGCTATTTTTGTCCTCTGTGCGCTGACACTCGCAGCATTGGCAATAACATGCAGGTCAAAACACCTTCCAAAATGTGATGAAGATCTTACTCTGTTCTTCAGTTTCACCACTGGGGAACACAGATCTGATTTGAAAATAAATAAGTAAAGTCTCTTTCTTCCTCTTTGATATAATAGCTGTTGATACGGCAACAAAGGTTACTTGAATTAATTCTGGAGAAAAATGTAAATACCAAAGTGTAAGATAATGGGATAATTGCATTGATTGTTACAGGAAGTGTATTTTCTTCTCCTGCATGAAAAAAACACAATATTTGCTGTGTTAAATATAAAAAGGAAAATAAAGGAAAGACTGTTTAAAAAACAATGTAGAAAAAACAGTGGGAAAAAATGATACAAAAAATGCTGCTGGCCATCAAATGTAAGACTTCTGAATTCAAGAAGATAGCATGTGATGCAGGCTTACTGATTTAAATTGAGGTTGGATTGGTCCTAAGAACAGCTTTTTCTTGTCCTTTTCATCTTGAAGTATAAGGTTATAATTACTTATTTGGCATCTATATTTTTATAGGTCTTTGATTCCTGTGGCGAACACAGTTGTGAAAAGCAAAGCAGACTTTTTTTGGTTTCAGTTAGGCAGATAATTTTTATTTCTTTATTTTTTTAATCAAAAGTGGTGAGTGAAAAATTAAACTAATACATTCCAAATAATATAATTTTAATTCTTTTTAACCAAACTCTGCAGTATTGTCATAGTGTTAGAAGCTCTTCTGGCAAACTTTGTGTTGTTTGCTACAGAATAGGCTCAGTATGGGCAGATTCTGGAGAATCTACAACTTCAGACACAACAGCCAGACCCTGAAGAGCATCAGTGCAGCACTTGGAAACTCTGAAATAATGTGGGTCAGCATATGGACAGTAATTCTGCTATGGCAGGAGCCCTACAGGGATGAGGAAAAGGTGGGATGTCTTTGCATGCACAATTCATTCTGTCAAGGCTTGAACATACAGCTTTAGGCAAGAATTTTAGATGCCTCAAGTCTGTTACATACAAAGGCATTTTTCTCAGTTCAATCACTTCTGTACTTTCCAAGTGATTGGTGATAGGAAATCAGTAGGTTATACCTGGGGTTTCTGGTTGATTTTTTTCTTCCATCAAAAGTCCAGAAAACTGAGAACTTATCTGGGGATTTTAATGGTGCAAATTCAATACTGCAGCCTCATTACCATTCTGTTATGGATTCCTTTCATCCGATATCTTGATATTACCACTTAGAGCAGTAAAATGGTTTCAATTTATTAAACTAAGTGTTTAGTTGGAGAAAATCAAAAGTGCATGCTAATGTCACTGTATTGACAACCCTTCATCCTCACTGTGGAGCTGCCTGTATTTATGTTTCCATTCCACGTGAGCTTCTCAAAACGTTGCAGGCTGAAGCCATAGTGAAGACATTTCTGTCAGATTGCTGCTGCTTAATTAGACAATGTTGCTTTCAACAGTCCTGCTCGATGGTTGTACTCTTAAAATACCAGACTTTTCCAGGGACCTGTGGACATTGTGACTTGTGTAACACGGTCTACAGCCTGAGTATTTATGAAAACTCAGTGTATAGATATTCAGAATAATTTAAAAAGTCTTTTCAGTTAAAAAACTGGCAGTATAGAGAGTTTTGATTTGCCTGGTTTTGAAACATGTTTGCACATGTTTTCTAGAAATAAAATATATATGTTGCTAACTAATTGGCTGAGACTTGATTGACAGACCAAAATATTTTTAATTGCAAATCCTAAATCTAATTTGAATCTCATTTCATCTGTTCTAAAGAAGCTTGACTGATTAAATATATTTAATTTCACTGCCATGCAATAGATATGATTTTAGTGCCACCTTTTTTTAACTGGCTTTTCAATGCCAGCAGTGCAAGTGACACCTATACACCTAAAAGGAGACAGTTATAGAGCCTGAGTAAAAAACTTCAGTGTATTACCCACAAATAGAAAAGATAAAAGTTAAAGAATAAAACATATTGGTCCTTGTCTCCTTTAAAAATACACTTTGAAACTAGCTCAAAAGAAGGTATTATTATATATATCACAATATAAATCATATATATCAATATCTATCAGAAGAACAATTGTGTTACAGTGATGCTAGGTATGAATGCAACTCTTTTCTTTTTGGGCTAACAGGCTTAGATTTTACTGCAGGTGATCTGGATTTCCTTATTGTTATATAATTTGGGCAATATGAAGGAAGTTATAGTTCTCTTTGAGTGAAGTATGCTTTGGAGAAAAGGATAATATGATTATTGCAGTGGCTGAGATACTTGATAAAAAACAGACAAGTTTCTGACATGTCAGCCATTCTTCTAGAATAAATAGGAAAGGGGAACAGGCACAGGATTTGGAGTGATGTGCCCCTAGGTGGGGACACACTGTCAAGGCATTGAAGGAACTGTGCATTCCTATTTCCCCTGCACTGATTGTTTTGTGGGTGAGCTTTTAGTCTCTAATGTTGACAGTCTGGCAGAAGTCATATGAATCTTTCTGGGGAAGAAGAAATGTCTCTGTTTAAGTGTTAGGGGAAAAAAAAACAAACAAAAAACAACAACTTTCTTTACATGGAATTCTGTACATGGAATAAGAATGCAAGTTGCAAATTGATCAGGTAAATGCTCTGTTCACCTAAATCTGTGTACTTTGGTTATCCAGGGAGGTGGGAAAACTCCTATTCCTTGTTGTTTTATCTAAGCCTGTGTCTCATTTCTGACAGTGTCAGGATAAGGCATGTGAAGGAAACTTTGGAGGTTCTGTAGATTCTGTAATTTGGGCATTTCTCCCTCCTCTGGTAACTGGCTCTGAAAAAGTGCTGCAGGGCAGGTGCCTTCTACTTTGCAAAGGAAGTCTCTTGTTCCTGTTTGATAGAACCTTGAATACCTTTGTATTTACTCAAACAAATACCCTGTGTTAGTCTCCTACCAGAATCATCAAGTCAGGTATCAGTGAATTCCTCTCAATTATTTATTTACCTGATGTGACTTTGTTTGTTTTTTTTAAACATAGCGTTGCAAGGATGACCACTGTCTGCCCATTGCATTCATTCAGCTCAGTGGTTCATTAAGTTTTGCATTTTGACAAAAAGCCAAGGTCTGAAATACCTTCAGTGTATACCTTTGGTGGCTGGCTCAAGGAGTGCTCCCAAGTGAATTCTCCTACTGAGGGTTTCCTTGATGTGTTTGGCTGGTGATACAGATATCTTGAAACCAGCCACAGGATGCAGGGGAGCATCTGAAAGACAAACAACCTTTTAGAGGAAGGAGAAGTGTAAATAAAGGTGTAGGACCTGTGGTGACTTAAGGAGAATGGGACAGAATTGCATTAGAGGAACTTGGTGTTTCCATGGAGGTGGGATATGAACCTCAAGGAATAAAGGCTTCAGCTTTTTTCTATTTCTTTAGCCATTCTCATTGTCTGGTGTTGAAGCTGTTCCTTGTTGCTTTTGGATAAGCAGGCCAGCACTGCTCAGAGTTTTTTAGTGGGGGCATTCAGATGTTTCAGTATTTTAGGACTAGTAATTGCCTTCCTGTGCTCATAATTATGCATAGCTAAGCTTTCCATTTATTTCCCCCAAAAAGAAGATAATTAAATTTGTTCCCAGCTAAGTATAGCTATAGGTTATTTTGTCCAATGTATACAAATTTCCATTTTTCAGCAGTTAACTTTGTTTTCTCAGATTCCCACATGTTATCAATAAGCTGATTTTTCACAATGTTGTCAGATTTTCCTTAATTTCAGGGTATATACCAACCTGTGAAGATAGCCATGCCACCTGTCACAGCTCATTTATAGACCATTATTAAATAATCCAAAGACTCTAAAGGACCTTATATGTAAGCAAGAGAACTAAAATGGAATCAAAATGTATATAATTGTAAATGGAGGATGAAAATGGAATTATTCTTACTGCTGTTTTTAAGTTAAATATCAGCATATAACACAAGTATTTATTGGTAGCAAGTGAAAAATTTAGTGATGGAAATGTTTAAAATAAATAGCAAAGGGGAAACACTTGCATGTCACTAAATGTGATTAAAATACATTTGGCCAATCATTTCTTTCAGTCCAAGGAAAAATGAGGCAACGAGTGTGTGGCAGCCACAACTGAGGGGGGCACTGTGGCAGCCACAGCTGGGCAGAGCTGCCCAGTTTACCTTTACTGCCTCTGCTAAAGGATCCTGCACGTGCAGACTCCTGGAATTGGATATTGGTAGGAGTTTCCCGACCTGTGTCACTGCAGCAGAGATCCAGAGCAGCTGCAGGAGAGGCAAATTTAACCCCTATTCATACAGCTCCTTTCTCACTAAATGAAGATGTTCTTTGAGAAATAGAATGCATGTGACACTGTATTTACCATTCATGTCTACTATGAACAGAATTATTTTATAGACAGACACATTGTTCTCTCACATATTAATTTTTTTAAATGCATTTCACTTCTGCTGACAAGCTATTAAAATTCAACATTTAAATGTCACACTATGGCATGTAATTTGCTGTCATGAAAACAACTATGGATTTATTTTCTGGTGAGATTCTCGTTAGGTATTGAGCAATATGTCAAAACCAAAAAGTGTCATGATTTCATACGGGGGGGGGGGGGGGGGGGAAGGAGAAATCCCTAAATGGTATGGAATATTAAAAATCACCTGTACTGATAGGAAGAGATTCAATGGCTCTGCTTGTTATTTTTTTTTTCAATTTGGAAAAGGAAATATAATTATTCTGGTGGGTTGGAGTTTTGATATAATTCTGAATAGGTCAGACCAATCAAAATGCAAGAGTTAATTATTGAGGCTGAGCTCAGTCAACTCTTGAATGGAGACCACCAGTGATAAACTGAAGATGATATACAAAGCAGTTGTCTTGCTGCTGTTCTGTTTTATCTTTTTTTCTTCTTTCTGGGTCTATTTAACATTTAATCCATAATCCAGCATGGCTCTAAAGAGGAATGTGCTGTTTCAGACAGAGATGCCACTGCAGAATATAATGCCTTGATCCTCTCTGGATTTTAAAGATGATAGACACCTTTTGCAAGAAGCAGCACATACATTTCAGTGACTGACACAAACTTAATTTGGACTATTTTCTTTACCAAATTCCTCCTACACCCATATAAAATCCATTATATTTATTTAATCGTTGCCCTTATCAGCTGTTCAGGTTTGTTTTATGCTATCAGACAAGCAATGTATTCCAGACCTCAGAGGGCAACATATTAATCTCAGCTGAAGAAAAAAAGCGTGCTATAATTTTCCAGTGCTTTCATACTAAAAGTTGTTGGTAACAGTAATAAAAAAAATTTTATGCTTAATACTGTTTGATTTAGTAATATTTTGAAGGTCCATCTAACGGCTTATTTTTCATTCCCACATTTTCCCTAGAAATTGCTTTATTCCTTTCATTTTCATAACCCTAAAATATCTCTAAAGTGAAACCAAATAGCATATTTGTTATTTCAAAATATTTGCACTGAAAACTATTTTACATTATGTACAATAACATATTCAATACCAAAGAATGTGATTGCTTTCTTAGATAAATGTAATATTATCCTCCAGGCTTCTGTAAACTTCCCCCATAAGTGATTTTTCTTTTTTTTTCTCTTCTGTTTTTCATTTTTACTGAAGCTCTAACAATATGCATAGCTTCGATGTGACTACACAACCGATTTTCTTGTGAAAAGTACTGTGAAAGATTTTTAGTAACATTTTTTTTTTTTACTGTCAGGTTACCTGTCTTTCAAACGGCCCTTTTAGAAATTCTGTTAAAATGTGTGTGTCTGGTGTCAAGAGCATCAGATCCAGGCAGGGATGGGCAAGTGTTCAAAATGACCTGTCATTGCCAAAGGGAAGTGGTAAAGAGCATTGTGCTGCTCTGTAAGAAACCTACCCATGCTAAAGTCTGTAAAAGTTCCTGTATGGAAAAATTAGGGGGGAAACCACGTCTATAAAATGTTTAAATGAAACTGTGGATTTTTTTATTGAATAAAGAATAATTTTTAGAAATAAAATTAATACTATGGCCATGGTTGTTACAGAATAGTACAAACATGGATTTTGCTTTTAAAAGCCTTTAATATTCTGTTACAGAAACAAAATCTTAAACAAAGAATAAAACCTGTCAAGACAGGTTTTCTCTAAGGAGAGATGCTGCATTGTACAATCTTCTGGTTTTAGGTGGGACCCAGGGATTTGGGACCGAGGGCACTAACCTTGTTGCTGCAGGCAAAGAGGCAACTTTGGAGCTCTACAAAGAAGTTATAATTATTATTGGAGTTAATGAGTAAAGCTTCTTTCCAAGGCCTCATTGGTTGCTTTTGTAACAAAAACCTGTTGCAGTTCTAGCAAAGGTTTTGTTCTTTGAGAAGACACAAGTCCGAGTCTGGTACTGGCAGAACAGAGATATGTAAAGGGGAGAGATTGCCATACTCTGCTTTTATCTAGGAAAGGGAAATATGATAAAATAAGAGCTGCAATGCACCTGATCCCTGTCACCTAATCTCAGTTTAAATTTAATTGGCAGGCTCACCTGCACAAGATTTGGAAGAACAAGGTGAGAAGCAGCAGGCAGCTGTATGAAATCTCACTGTGATTGCAATAAGGCTGCAAGGCTGATGGGATGAGCTCAGAGCACTCCAAATGAAGTCTCTGTACTCCTCTTCCATCTCATACCTGATTTTTCTTCCCCTTGCTGCCACAAAGAGGAGTACACCAATGTTTTATTTCAGGTCACCATGTTCATCTTTCAACGTGCTCAGCCACTTCAAGTGAGTGAGTCCAGGTAGAAATTGTAACGTTAAAATAATTAATTAAAATATCCAAGATGTTTTTGTCTTTGTTAGAGAAGCAGAGTATGCTTTCATGTCTTTGCATCCTGGTTATGCCCTGACAGTATATGGGGTTGGATGGGATTCAGTATAACTGTGTCAGCATAGTGCTGTTCCTGGCTTCATTAGCCCTGCTAAGTTCTGCACTGCTTTGTTTTGTACACAGCATAGCTTTGACAGTGCCAACTCAAGTATGTCTTTATGGTAGTGCATTTATTGAGCAGATATGCTATTTATGGTCAATTTTAAACTCTCTTGGTGTTATAAATGCTAAATCTTTACCTTAAATTTCTATCTGATTTTTCAGGTTATAGCTTTTTGCTTATCATGTTTTTTGTTGTTTTTTTTTTTTATTTCCTGGAGCTTTGCTTACTTCTAGTGATTTCATCGTATTGATCATTAGAAGTAGAGTGGGTTGAGTATTATTGCTTAAATAGATTCCTAAATACAGCCTACATGTATTGACTTCCTGTTCTAAACTACCTTACAATGTGAAAGCCTTATCCAGGTTGCTGTTTTTTTTCTCTTTTCACAGAGAAAATACTTTGATATTGCTAATTTACCATGGGCATGTAACCTCTTATGATAAAATTTAGTCTGCATACAATGAACACAGACCAGTGTCTTCAAATGTATGATATTTGTATGATATTTTTTTTTGGTCAGGTAATTCTCTGAGGAAATTTTTTTTGTGTAGTGTGATAGTGAGTTTACACACAAGAGATTTATTTGCCTTTTATTTACTAGCAGTTTTGTAATCATTTGTCATCCAGTTCCATATGGACTGTCCAAGATATAAAAACATCTCTACCTAAATCTTTGCATCTGGTTTTGGTAGAGAAGCTGGTGTATGAACAAGCCCAGAACTGAATGGTGAACAGCTGAATACACTCTTTTTTCAAAGTTAATGAAACGGTGTTTTCGTTGAAAGTATACAGTCTTCTTCTTTTATATCTAGTGAGTAGATAATTCAAGGTTTAGATGCCCTCTAAAACAACTTTTTTTGCCATACTAGCTATAAATAATTGGGCTATCATTGGATGTTTCCCCATGGATGGCCTTTAAATGGGAAATGAGGGGGAAATTAGTTTTATATCACCCTGAGCACAAGCAGGAATTTTGCCTAGTAGACTTAGGAGAAATTTAACTGAGAGGAAAAGAAAAAGATTAGAGTTTTTTGTTTTCCTTTTTTTTTTTTTTTAAGCAGTGATGAAAAAGAAGTTTTGCCAGTGATATGTGTTCTGTCTATGTCTCCAATTATAATGTTAATTGCTATCTAATTGATCCAAGCCTTTGCCCTGCCCATGGTGGTTGTGAAGTGCTCACTAGGGAGTGGCTGTGGTTTGAGTCACAGCCCTTTTACTTTGCACAGAGAGCTCTGCATCCCAAAAAACAACCTTTTCCTCCCATTTACATGGCACAGATTGATAGTTAGTGAAGTCTAAATGCTGCAAATGAGCTCCTTGCTACACTAACATTCTCTAGGAGTCATAGATTATATTCCCAGGCCTAAAGCTGTTTACTGCATCCATCATCAATACCACTAAATGGTAGTTTATCTAATCTGCCTTAAGGGACACAAGTGAATTTTGTCAAAGTAGTCTCAGATAAATGATTGTCCAATATACATTATTTCTCCAGTTATTTATAAATACATTTTAAGGAAAAAAATGTATTGTGGGAGAAATGATTGGCCTCACAAAAAGAGTAACAAATGAACATTGTCATGGATGCAGTGACACACTTCACTTGTAGGACAAGTAGCATAATGCTTATTGATATAAACCAGCAATTTAACAAAGTTTGATAGTAAATGGTACAGTGGTTTAACAAGATTCAATGGCAAAGCACACTTGATTATTTACTGCATAGAGGACAGGGTCAGACAACACTGCCAGGAAGACCCTACCACTGAGTAAGGAGGCTTATAAAGAATCCACTTGTGTTCTGAACTGCTTTCTGAGGGGAGTTTAGGTCTGGCTGGTTCAAGACTTAGTCACAGGCTTGCTTACTGGTTTATTCTAAATGATTATATATGCATATTAACCCTTTCTATCACTTAGCTAAGACTCCAAAGTCTCAGCACTCTTATTTCCAGTTCACTCACTGAATACCTGGTGTGATAAGCATTCTCTCAGTTTCAATGTGTAGCCTCAAGAGGTGTCTCTACTCAAGGGCAAATCCTGCCATGGAAGGGATCCTGGGAGGGCTCGTTGGGCCCTTGGGCTGTCCCAGTTTGTGGAATAAGATGATTGATTTATACTCATATTCTCATTCCAGACATATTTCAGCTGGAGCATGCTCAGCTGGCCCTCAGCTGTTAAGTAAGGGGTTTGGCCTTCAGCTATTTTGTTTTTTTTCTGTCTTCCCAGAGTCCAGCTCAAGCCAGATGCAGCCAGCATCTGCTTAAGCAGGAAAGAAAGGGGAGGGGAAGGACCCCATGACATTACATCAGCTGTAAAACATCACATTCATTCAATCAGGCACTGCCAGCATTGGATGTCATGTTGGTATGCTTGCCTAATAATGTTTTTAACTGCATGAACACATATAAAGTTTAACTATTTTACAGTCTTAATTCAGAACTGGACATTTATTTCCTCACCTGAAAGGTTATGGGCGATTAAGATGACTGGGGCTGAGCAAGATCTTGTTTCTGAAAGGGACAGGATAACTCCAGTCTGAGCAGACAACATCAACTCCCAGCAGAAACTGCTTGTCATTTTGCAGAGGGAGCTGCTGTGCCTGAAACTGAATTATAGAAATCTGTGTCAGGGAAGAAAGCTCTCTTTTCTCATGGGCATGACAATAAAATAAATATATCCAAACAAGTTCTTTGAAACATTCCACAGACTTTTCTGCAAGATGATGCATTGTTAGATGAAAGAACGGCTCAATGCAAATTCTTTTTTTTCCAGAGAATTACTAGCAAGATCAAATCTAAAACCAAATTGCTTTCAGTACAAGATAGCATGATGGATAATTTTCTGGCTTATTTTCTATTTTCAGACCTCGTTCTTTGATTTTTAGTGCCATTTCAATGAGTGAAGTGTGCATATAAAAGTAGTGGTGGGATTTTGGCTTTCTCTTGAAATGTCAGTTAGGGTGCTGAGATTCTTTTTAAGAAAGAAAAAGAAGTAATCTTAGAACCCTAAACCTAGAAAACATTGTTCCAAAAGGAATTGACATTCTGGGAAATGGGGATAGGGTAAAAGCTGAGAATGGAAATTAATTTTCTAAGAAAAATGAGTGTATGTGGTTCTGTCTCCTGATGACTTGTTAAAATCAGACACATTTGTGAGAGCAATGGGAAGAAATCCAGAGAAATGCGAGAGTCTGATAGAGGTTTAAGCTATACTTTGTTTGAAATTTTCTTTGAAAGTATTTTCCCTCAAACATATTGTGCAACTGTCATATTTAAGTAACTTGTGCATGCACAGTGAGATGCACTGGAAAGGAAGTTATAATTCCATTATGTTTTCCGTTTTCTTAAATTTTGAGTAATGTGGAAATATGTGCCTAACTTGGAATTAATGTTTATCCTAACTTGGAATAAATGAAATCAGGAATGTCATTGTAGCAGTATAGAGCCAGATCAAACTGCAGAACAATGGATTTAGAGTAGAACTAATCAAATATTGGAAATTTTCATCTGTGAGAAATCCTCACATCTCAAAGACATTGTCTTGGGGGATGTGGATTGATGCCTGGGGGGCAACTTTGATAATTCTGAAATAAATTGCATATAAGTCATTATTTTAGAGCTCAGAAGCTTGAGAAGTACCATCTACTTAGAACTCCTTGGAGTTTCAGCTCCTATGAATTTGAGAATTCTTAGGATTTCCTGTCTTTCATCTGACAGGCTGGAGCTCCCAGGACTTCTTGTACAGCTTTTCTTCCTAGGTGAAAGAGTAGGAAAGCAGGTTGCTGTCAGGAATTTTCCAGAATGTTTTCTAAACAGAACCCCTGTCTCTGTAAACTTCTAAGCTAATACAACATTCAAATCGTGCTTCCTTTTGAGTAGTCACTGTTACCTGTTCAAAACCAACAGCAGTACAATAAAGCTCTGTGCTTTTCTTTTCCAACATTTTTTCTCGGTACATGGGATTGTCTCATTGGGCATCTTACAGACCTAAAGCTGAAATCCCCTTCAGTAGAGCTGAGGAATCACCCCAGGTATGTATACCTCTCTGAGAGAAAATCACTGCTTCAAATGAGATGGAAAGAGGAGATTGTTGATTGTTGGACTGGAGAGAGAAAGCATTTGAGTGAGGGAGCATTAAACTCTAAATTGCATTAATATTGGTTAAACTATTTTGTCTGGCAATTGACCAAAACAGATAACATCCTATATGGCTTGGGGATGTCATTAGAAAGAATGATCATACTCTGGTAATGACCAGTGATCATCTGGTGATTGCCCTTGTGATTTTCTGGTAAATTTGATGCAGTGCAGTTAAATTTTCAGTGACCTGAGTGTGGGCCATGTCCCGGGGGCTGTTTGCATAATGTGAGTTACTCTTACATGGCAGTATCTGACAGCAGTAATGTCACTGCTGTGAACCACTGTGGTTCCTCTCAGCTGTCTTTGAGCAGGAGGAATGTCTTCCTGTGACAATTTTCAGATATCTCCCTGCAATTTAGCACTTTAGCCTCATCTCTGGCAGCGTTCAAGGCCAGGCTGGATGGGGTTTTGGACAGCCTGCTCTAGTGGAAGGTGTCCCTGCTTACAGCAGGGTATTGGAACTAGATGATATTTAAGGTCCTTTCTAGACCAAACCATTCTATGATCTTATGGTGATGTTTTTCACCAGTAAAAAGATTTCACAATCCCCATTGAAGCAACAGTGGTTCCAGGGAGTGGTTTCAGAACCTAAGATACTTAGAATGAAAATAATTGAAAAATCAGCTTTGTTTTATAGTGATTCTTACCAGTCTGATAAATCTTCATCCTGAGATGGAGAAGATAAGATAATCATAACTCATAACCTTGCAAAAAAAAAAAACCAGAAAAACAAAGGTGTGTTTACTAGATGATGAAGGAAGCAATAGCCCCTTTTCTGTCAGTGGTTTATTGCTGATGTAAATAGTGTTAATTTTAGCATGAAGATGGGACCCCCTTGTGTCAAACATGATACAAATACATAATGAGAGATTGTTTCTCCCCCACTGACTGAATCTAAGAAGGCTCTATAACAACTCATGATAGGCATCATAACAGTGATGCTCCAAAACCCAGATACTCAGTGGTGCTGCCAGACACACTGGGCAGGTCACCAACACTTGTTCAGTGAGCAGCAGCGTCCCTCCTGTCAGTCCCTCTGTGACATCTCAGTCAGATGTTTAATAAAAAACCCCAACATTGCTGACAATCCTGGTTTTGTACTTCTCCAAGGTTATGTTCCTAGCTGATGACAGGATGTTCTCTTGATTCCCTGAAGCATAATTGTTATGGAGTTCAAGTTGTCAAAACATGTTATTAGGATTGTTGGAGGAAGAATATAAAACTTTAATCATTAGGTGATGCTGACAATTATACGTGCATAAAGACACCTCTTTCAGTGTGGAATGGAGAGGTGATGAAGGCTAAAAGTGAGAGGACACCTGAGTAAAGATGTTTGCTATTCTCTCCCTTCTAAGGATTCTGGGAACCATCTTAGCACAGAGTGACCTCTGATCTTGGAACTCCTCTCAGCTAATGTGTGCTAATGGTGATTTAAGGGCAGTGGAGGGCCAGGCTGGATTGCTGAGAGAGACTGAGTTACAGAGGGGATGACTCTCTTTGGGTCAATATTAATGAAAACACAGGAGGGTAAAACTTCTTGCCTTCAAATAGGATTTGGTGAGAAACACTGCTTTTAAATTGTTCAGTGGAAAAAATTAGGATTATGGTGGGTTGAATCACTGTGAGTTTAAAATTTATGTGAATAATATGGATTGCTTTGTCCTCTGAGTGTGCAGCAGAGGTTGGATAGTTTTAAAATCCACCTTGGTATGAGTGGATTCTTCAAGTATTGTTGCATACTTGAGCAATGCTCAGTCAAATGTTGGTAATTAGTACTGTTTCTCTCGTGATCATCAGCAGTTTTCTTCTGTTGTCATTCAGTTTTGTTTCTGAATGAACTTCTTTGTAGCCCTCTTACCAATCAATACTTCAGGGTCTGAAAAAAAAGAGAAACTGAACCTAGTGCCAGCACCCATTATGTTTTTTGTGTACAGAGGGCATGGACACTGATCCATGTGATAAAATCTTCTGTAGTGTTCCTCACCTCTCATCTTGCTACGAGCTGGAGAGTTGGAGGTGAGAAGTTAGTGACAAACATGCTGAGCTACCACATGTTGCCCAGCATCTTGTCGAAGGAAAGAAAACCAAAAAAGCTTTGACCTCAAACTACAAGATACATTGTCAGACCTAACACATTTTTCTGTGCTGTGTCGTTGGGATCATTTCCTACTGAGGTAGATACAGCCAGAGAAAAGAACAAATGTTTTCAGGTAGTTTACACTGCCCTTATTGTTTCTCCTGTGCACTGGGGTGACCGCTTAGAGGAAATTGTTGATAAGTTGAGAACCTTCCAGGGGTCTCTTGCTGGGACATGAAAGTTTCAGTTCCCCTGATCTCTGGTTCAAGGCAGTCATAAAAATAATGCAATAATACAGGACTATTGAAAGGCACAGAGGGTGACAACTTCAGGACAGTAACTGAAGTGAACAAGACTGTACAGCAGATTTCATAGTGATAAATCCTTATAGTATATGAAGTTTACTGTGTACATTCTCAACAATTACATAAAGGCCATATGATTCACTCTGCAGAATAAACACTCCTTATCAAGAGAAAATCTGAACTACTTAGCACAAATGTCACTGAGAATCAGGAATATGGAGAAGTAAACCAAGATCTAACACCATGGTTTGGAGCCAGATGGCTCCTCTGAACAGACCCAGAGGATGGGGGAACATCACACACTCCCTTGCACATCTCTGAGAAGGAACCTACAAGAGAGGATGAGGAGAAGACAATAAAATTTCCTTTGACGTGAGAACAGGGGTGGACATTTTGGGCTGAAGGTGTCGTAAAGAAAAAGGAACAGAAGGTTATTTCTTGAGAAATGCTCATATAACTGGAATTTAAATGAGAGCCTCATACAGAACTGACATCCCGAGCAACCAAATTAAAAGCAATCTGTGTGTTAAAGAAGTTGAGAATATAAACAGGGAGGAGGGAGAGATAAGATATTTCAAACATTTTAACAATTACCCTGAAAGTAGATTAGAGTGGAATCCAAAGAGAGATCTTTTATCCTCTGTGGAACAGTATGAGTAATTCTTGTTTTCATTAAAAGTTTTCATTTTTTTAATGATGTTACATTTGCATTTTTCTCCCTAAAAGATAAGAGTTGATTAACAGTGCAGTGAGTTTTCCTTCTGTGTTTCCAAAGTTCTAGAAGTTTTGTGGACTTGTCTCTTCTCTTCAGCCACATTTGGCTGGTTCACAGACCAGATGCCATGGTCAGATTGAATGACAGGGAGAGGCATAAAGTGCTGAAGGTAATTCTGTGTCCTTATGTTTGTGCCAGCTGATTATGTACATCTTCCCTTCTCTGCAGTGTGGCTTAGAAAAGCCTCTGAGCTGTCCCTGTTTGTGTTCAGAGATAACTTTTCTTGAAGAGTCATAACACAGGAGAGAAATGGTCAGAGTCTCTTGGGTAGCTTTACATCAGATTAAATGAACTGTCCAGTCTGTGCTTTTATTATGTTTTTAACCCAGCATTAGATCACTTGGGTAGGAAATAAGAAGGAACCACACAGTTTTAATCTCCTCCTTGCTTTCTTTCCACCTTTTTGACCCAATAGAAACTATTTGGAGCTTGAGAAAAGACTGGATAACCTTGCTTGCAGCATTAGAAAATATATCAGCAAGTTGGTGTAACATTATGTACTTTACTGTCCCTTTAGAATTTAGGTTCAAGTGAAAAAAAATGCAAGAAAAAGACATATGGCTTATGGGGACAGGTTTACTCTCTAGTGAAAAGTAAAGTTATTAAATGAGCAGTGCCTGCCAATTGCAGAAAAGCTGGCCAGGATGCCTTGGCACTGTAGTTTTTATTTATTATTTAAAAGGCGTCATGCAGGGCTTCTGAATATGGCCTTAAAATTCGAGGCAGTGTGTGAACACAGAGGGTCAATGCACAAATTATGTGCTGTGTTACAAGCAGGAAGGGATTACAAAATGGAATGGGAATGATATTCTGAAAAATCCTCTCTGGGAAAATCAGTAGATATAGTAATGATAAGCTCTCATATTAATAGATTAGAAAACCCTTTCCTAAAGATTAAAACTATGTAAAAGGAGAGGATTCCTTGTTTGAGGGCCTTGCCTGAAGTCAAAGTAGAGAAGGATCTGTAATATTTCCTGGTAGTTGCTATATAAAGTTGGTATATTAGCAGAAAAAAAAACCAAAAACCAAACAGGCAATGGAAGTTGGTTTTTTTTTCCCCTTTGTTAGGAACAGTTGTTAAAAATCTCTAATTATGAAATTTGGCACAGTTTTAAGAACCATAGATTGGTAAAGAAATTAATCACATTTTCAAAATAGAACTTAGCTGTTAGTACAAAGGAATCCCAACATACAAACCAGCAGGTACTTGAGTTAAGAAGTAGGATACAGGTATTCATCCCAGGGAGCTCTTATTTCCCGAGATTCAAAAAATTGTCAGACTGATACACTTATGTAATAATTGAATTTTTGCATCTCTGGATCAGCCAATGGAACAAGACCAAACATTCTTTCAAAAAAAACGAAATTATTTTATTTAATAGAGATATTCCCTCTACAAAATGCATTGTATAAGATGTTTGATATTCTTAATGTAACAAATCACTGAAGCTACCATGGAAACTTCTGGAAAGCAGTTTCCAAGCAGGCCATGGGCACAAGTAAAACCATGTGGGGGCAACTGTGCATAAGAAGGTTGCAAGTGGTGATGCATGCAGAGACTCTCAGGGTTTGGATCTGCAGGACTGCGCTGCCCATTGAGTGCTGCTGATCCAAAGCCCTGGAGTCTCCTGCAGCTGGAATCACCCTGTGACAGCAGGGCCCAGGAGCAGAGGTGATTGAGCACAGCGATATGAATATGAACCCCACACTCTGGAAATGTTGCACTTTGTCTTTTTCTTCAACTTGTTGCCAATACTCAGCCCTGTATTTTTTCCCTCATATTCATTTGACCTTTCATTTTTTACCTAAAAGGAGCTATTTCCCGATGGTTTTGTGCCTTGTGAGATATTTATTTTATTTTCATGCTGAAACTTTTCTAGGAAAGAAAAGAGATTCTTAGTCCTGAGCATCTGTGTAAAAATAACATGATCATATGGTTTCTAATTTGCTTTTAAAACACTGGAAAGAATTGCCTTTGTACAGTGGAAGCTTCAGCTCTTTTGCAAATCCAGAGCCTTCACTTTCAGTGGAACGAAATATATCAACATTGGAAGAAGCCAGGTCCTATTTAAAGCTGAAAGCCTCCTAGATGGGACAAAACCCCTGCATTTTTAAAGGGAGAAAGAGGAGGGAGAAAACCATTCATGAGAAGTATAAAATGTAATTTTGTTTTAAAGCTCACTAAAAGCTATATAGGTCATGAAGACAATCAGTCTTTTATTCTTTGAAATAATTCACATTACAGCCCTATGTATTACCACCCTTATCACAGAAAAGCCTTTAGATATGTGTTGGCAGATAATTACAAATTGATTTCTGGACCCTCATTTTGACAATGGTTTTGAAAACCTTTTCTTTTTTTCCTTTTTTCCCCCCTTTTTCTTTCTTTTTAAAAGCCTTTTATGATTTCTCCTGCCTCATAGTGGAGAAGTACTGTCATGATGAGCTGGCCAAGTGTACGAACCATTTATAAAAAAGAGCCACAGAGTACAAGACCCAAAATATTCTGGAAATGAACTGTGAAGTGCTGCAGGTAACTGCAGTGTACTTAATTTATGTCTATCTTCATCTTTCATCCCACTCAAACTTGAAATAATTTTAAAAATAGATGGTAATTTAACAAATGATTAACCTAAAATTTTACAACCTGCAGGTTGCTCCTGTCACTGCATACTAAATCCAGTTTCCTTGTTTTTTTAGCACTCAGGACGGTCAAGAGGTCTTCAGAAATGAAAATACTTAACTCTTTACTGCTCTGTTTACCCTTAAGGGTCAATCTGTCTCTGAAGATGCCATGGAGTGATTACCAATGTCATAGGCTGAAAGTTTAGTTTACAGTCTAAGACCCGTCCTAGGGGCAGCAGCCAAGTTTAGTGTGATAATCCCTGCCTTGAGGAGGCTACAGCTTTAACCTCAGCATGCTACAGCTGAAAAACACATTTAGGTAAAGTTGATGAGTAGGAAGGGAGAAGATGAGTAACAAAAATAACTGGATATCTTGGTCTAGATGTGCTGTGTGCACAATCTGCAGTCCTCGGTGACAGCTAGCGCAGTAATCACTACTCACCACCTGCTTAGCTGTGCTATTTTTAAAATATCACTGAATGACAGCAGTAGTGGGGCTTTTTTAATTGTTTATTATTACAGAGATTTAAATAGCCTTATCTCAGCATTTGGGATACATCTAAAGGATTTGCAGCACTAAGAATATCCTAGGCATGCAGGTATGTGAAGTAGCCTGTACGACATGCAGTAAACACTGACATAGAGAACTGGAGGCTAAATTGAAATTTTTTAGTTTTGCAGACTCTATTGATTTGGTTTTGAGTTGTTTTCCTTTCTAACTCAGCCTTATGTATTATTAAAATGTTTGCAGAACATCAAGCATGATACCATTTTTCTTTGGCTTATTTTTCTTTCAGGGGGAAGAAAGAGTCTTTCAAATATGTGGGAATGGTGGCCATTAACTTTAGCTAATAACCCACTTGCATGCCTTTGAAGTATAATTTTTTTTAAATACAACTCCCAGAAGGATGTAATTTGTAAACAGTATTAAGAAAAGCATATGAAGTGCCACTGTCTTCAGTAATCTGTAACTCTCAAGGGAGGATACATTTTGATCACACTTCTTGTTGAGCTTGAACCTGAATACTACAAACTTTAATTTTCTTTTTATGTTGTTTACCTTTTCCTATGTATTTATAAGTCATTTATTCTATTAATCATTTCACCTTACTTTACCTTTCAACATTCTTGTTCTTATTTTGGTGAAGAAAACTCTTCACTTTAAAACAAAATAGAAACCATAATTTTTACAATGGCCACTGGAATACATTAAGTTATATGAAATAAAAATAATAATGCTTCTAAATTTTTGTATAATTAAAATAACTTGGAAAAGTAGGTTCTGAGCAGGTTGAGAGGTGCTTTTTATTTCTCAGGGGCAGATCTTTAGCTGAAATTAATTACCAGAGTTCCTTTTATTTCAAAGGGCATTGGACAATTTGCACAGCTTGGAATCTGTCTCCTGATTTCCTTTGTTTTTTAAGAACATCTCTCACTTCTGTCTGTGCTGTGAATATTTATATTTGTATGAATGATACTTGCCATAAGCTGTCTTTATTTTTTCTAGACAAGACACCTTAGGATTCTTTTGGAGTATCACTAATTTGTCTCCATGCTGCTGTCCCGTTGACAACATAAACTGCTGCTGTAGATATGCTTGCAAGAGGCAGGAATTTATGTCTGCATTTAAAGTGTTTTAAATCAGGGGAAAAAATATGAGAATAGTTTAGGAATGAGGGACAAAGAATAGGAATATGTTCATGCCTTATCCTTCAAATTAGATCAGGAAAGAGATATAAGTGACATGTCTTTTTTTTTTTTTGTGTAATTAAGGAATACCATTTGAAGTGAAAAGGATTCCTGTTTTCCAAATTCAGCTCTGTGTGTTGTGCTGTGGACATGCATCAATAGGAGGGGTTGCATGTGCTGCCTAACCCTGCTCAAGCCTCCCCATCCCTCAGACAGAGGGAAGGGAGCAGCCCAGCTCAGGCTGTGCACACTCACATTCCTTGGAGCAGTTCCTATGCTCTGGTAATGCAAATGCAAAGACTCATTTCTTCCCCTGTAAAGCCAATGCTCAGACAATATTGCAGAACAAACCTTTCCTTACACAAAGGTTATTTTCTCTCTGGAGCATTCTCTTTTTTACTGAAAGGCATTGTAGACTAGAAATTCTCTGAGAGTTCATGACATCCTGAGAGCCTTCTTTTCAGAGACAAGCTGTATAATAATAATGTGGTGACAGAAAAATCGAGGAGAGGTGGCTTTCTCTGATAGAGAATTTGCCTTTAATTCTACCCTGAAGAGATTGCAATGGAGCACCAACCTTTGTTCTTACTGTAGTGCTTCACTGCTACACCAACCATTTGTTAAATGGGAAGTAATTGAGGTTGAAAAAGGATTGAATGAATAAAGCTTTTGGCAGGGAAGGGGAGGAGGCAAAGTATGGGTTAAAGGTTATTCCTTGCAGAAATTTCATAAAATGAGAGGTAATGCAGCTTTTGAGCTAAAATTGTTTGTGCCTCTGGAGGGGGAAGAGAGGGAAGAGAGCAGGCTGGGGGGGAGGGAGACTCAACCTGCAGAAGCACAATGGGAATAATAAGCCAGCATCAAATATTCAGCTTTGTGGCATCTTACTGATTATACTACAAATTTCACCCAGAGATGTGCTGTCTTGGTCACCTCTCGAGGTTAGCAGAGAGCAAAGGAGGAGGAAGTGAGGAGTCAGGAGAGTACCATGAACACCCCTTAGAAGCTTTTCTCACAAGAAATGTTTTAGTATTGCTATAAATTGTATTTGCTGCATCCAGAGGAATGAATGTGCTTCATGTTTCAGTGCTTTCCTGAATCCTGCAGTTCTAGTAATCTGAAAAATAGTAAATATTTTGACTTCTTTTCCTGTTATGAACTCATATCTGTTTTGAGATTTCTTCTGTCGCAGTGACACAGCATTTTCCCCTCTTTTTCTCCTCCTCAAAATAAGAAGTCTGTTATGAAAGTTAATCTTATGTTATTTCGGGCCTGGGGACCCCAGAGACAGGCAAAAAGGATTTATATCCTTGACAGAGGCCATGTTGTATAAAATGTCATTATTATGGAGCATTAGTGTATTTCCATCTACTACGCAACCATATATACTGCAGTTATTTGAAATGCTTTGCTGATTCTTTTATTTGTGGTCCCAATGAGTATAAATATATACTTTTTTAAAATAGAATTATTTTGTGTTCTTATGCACATTAAATTGTGGAAAATACAAGTTTTTTGCTCAAAACTGCCTGATTTTAAGGACAGTTATTGATTCTCAAATCGTATTTTCATACACAGCCTTTACATTTCTACATAATTAAGCTCGTTCACTATGCCTTGAAAAGACAAGCTTTGCATATTTTAAAAAATATTTTTAGATGTTTTATTCTTTGTTTGGATAGAACTTTGCATTCCACTCCCAAAATAATAATGAGACCTAAATAAGATTGTTGTAGTGAAATTCCCTAGGGATAGATGCTGGCTCAGTTCTCATCCACAATTTTGTCAATAAATCGGAGATATACATGTTCTAGCTGCCAGTAAGAAAACTTCCAAATGACTGATAGACTATTGGAATGGTCAATAGTAATTGGGTATTCTACCAGAGAATTTAGAATTGTTGCCAACTTGGGCCATTCAAAAAGAAAAAAAAAAGAGAATGGAGACTGGAGTTGCAATGAGGATATCTGTTCTGTTGAGAAAGGTGTCAAACCAGGCCAGCAGCTCACTGGGACTGTCTGTGAGAGCTGGGGCAAAGATGGCTAATGTGAGTCATAGATACACAGCTTAAAACAGTGATTTTGTCTATATATGTTGTGATAGGTAACTACTGGAATATCTTTTTAGTTTTGTGTCCACATTTGTTTAAATAATGTTGACAAATTGAAGTAGGTAAAAAAAAGTGCAAGAAAAATAATTTTGAGAGAATGCTTCTAGTGAGGAATTTAGAGCTCCATCTGTTCTGCTCTTCTCAAGGAAAGAGACAATTTGTTTACAGCTCAGAAGGGCCTTAATATGTTGAAAATATTGGTTACCTCTATAATCTAGTAGAGAAAGACAAGATTTGGCTGAAGTAGGCTGAAAGCTGAATACAGATGAATTCAAATGGGAAAGTAGAAACAAACAAAAACAAAAGTATCTGTAATCACAGAATAATACATTATGAAAAATGAAAGTCAAGATGCTATTTTTTTTTAATGAGGCAGTATCATTATTGCCAAACATGGGAAATAAACAGTGCAAAGGATTATTCTACATTGATAGAATATCATCACCAGTAAATTTTGAGACTATAGAGGCTCTGGTTTTGAATCTCACATTAATAAATCATAATACCAGACTAGCAGCCACTAGCATTGATAAATATGATACTTTATTGTTTTGTACAGGCAGTGTGGCAACAACCAGTGTGAACAGCTTACTCCCTACTACTGGAGCTTTGCTGGTCTCTTAAGCAGGATATGGCCTTTAGATAAGACCACTTGGGAGAGTTTGGAAAGGCTTTTATTGTCCTGGAAAGGTGCATGTGTGCTCAGAACAAGGCCAGTGCTCCAGCAGGTGTCCAACGCTGCAGCTTCATCCAGGTGAACTGGCCAGCAATGGGAACTGTTGCATTGTGTTTTAACAGGGCACTGCAGCACCTGCAGGACCCTGAGCTGGATTACACTGGTGCAATTGCAGCTGCCACTTCAATAGACACATTTTTCTCACTCTGTGGTGTTCAGGAGTCCCTGCATCACCTCACAGCCCAAGGTCTGGAGGTGAACCTTTGCACGAGTCCAGACAGGCAGTTATGTGCCCACTTGAAAATGCTTAGAGCTTCCTGCTGCTCCCAGAGGGCTGGACTCAGAGAAATGGGCATTATCATTCACAGCTGAAATAACTTAAAATTGGGGTTAACAGAGATACAAAAAGTGGTAATTCTGTAAATAATGTGTTACAATTAGAAATCATCATTAATTACAGACATTCACTTACAGAATGAGGTATTTCCTCTGTGGTACATCCAGGCGTTCTCTTTACTTACATTTTTATTACTTGCAATTACAATTTATTGCTTTACATAAAAATGATATTTTTCAGGCATGCTAAGTTAAATGAATGATTCAGTATTTTAAAACTGAGTATTTGTTATCTTTGAGGACTATGAAATAAATCACATATTGTTGAATTTAAAATGCCAGTCTTGTGGATAAATCAGTCCCTGGGGGAGCCATGAGCAGCACTGTCACAAAGAGAGAAGGGGAGAGTTTACAGGGCACAGATATTTACTTCTTTCATATTTATGGCCTGATAGTCAAAGAGGCTGAGCATTTGAAGATTCAGCTGAAGTGAATCGAGTTGAAGGTGCTTCCCAAATATCTTCATATATATGTTCACAGTTGACTGGAGGGAAAGAAAAGTTAAAAGCAGAGAAATATAGGCAGGAAAAATACTTGGGCATGAGAAGAATCTGAGTTGTATGAAGTTAAATGTGGGCTGCACTTTCATGTGTTGAGAAACCAGAGAGATTCCTTTTCTGTCTGAGTGGGAAATTTGATGCAGGTTTTTGAGAGAAATGATCTGCTGTCCTGGACCAAAGTCAGTGCTAGGGAGGTGAGTGGACAGCTCTCTTTGTGTGACTTTTACTACTTATTCCAGGGATCTAGATATTCCAGCATCCTTGGGGGTGGCAGGCACTAACTATGTAAATGTAGGACACCGTGTTAGTAGCAGCACTGTCACTTCAACTACTCATTTGTAAAGAATGCCCTGCATTGCCAACCACTTTGCTGGTGATTCTGGGAGGTGAGATAAATGGAGTGCATATAGCACATGGAGTAGTTTTACTGCATTCAGTGGAAACTGGATCAGTTTCTGTGCAATTCCTGCAAATTAATTAATTTTGCCATCATTGCATTTTTCCTCAAACTCCTGTACTAACCCAGAACATTACAAATCAGACAGTTTGTTGGTTTGATTCATGTAAAACCCAACAATCATGTATCCATGTGGGCAAACATGAAAATGTTTTAGCATAATTGTGCAGAAGCTATTAATTTCTGGTGATCTAAACATTTGTGCAAGCACGTGAATATTGTCAATCTCTGTGTGGTTTCTCGGTTCAGAATCACCCATTATGGATTTTTACACTGATTTTCAAGGAAAAGGGAAAATCTGAGGCTTTTGGCAAGAGCTGGGAATGTAGCAAAACTAATAACAGATGAATATGAAAACCAGCCATGTGCCTCTACCTTTGTCTAGGAGAGGAGGAGAGAAGATTTTTATCATGTGTGGATACGGTCATCTCCTTTGTTGAAAAGAGAATAAATATCCTGGGTAAATTATTTTAAAAAAATTACTTCAGCTTTATCTAAAAACTGTACATTATTCCCTTTTCAAATTAGTAATTTCTATTACGTGTGGCATCTCCTGCCATTCAATACCTTAATTGAAACTGTAACAATTGATGCCACCTTTACAGATTTATTTCCTGTAGAAATAGTTTACACAGAGTCACAGATTCAGAAGATAAGAAAAGCATTCTGGTCATGGGCTCCTCTCCTCCAGTTGCTGTGATGATGAAAGTGATTTCCTTTTGAGCAGGGACTGCACTTGCACGTGCATGAAGCTTCTGATTTACAGGGGTGCTAGCACCCTGAACTCCAGTTTAATTCAGTGGGAGCTTTACCACCAATAAATTAAAGTCAACTATGTGTTTGCACATATTTTATATACTGTGTGGCAGGTTCTGATTACTTTCATTGTCAGCTAAACTCAAGCCTACATTTCCCCTCCCCACCTCCACTTACTAAGTACTTTGTGGTATTTCTCGTTCTTGTATAAATTATTAGAAAAAACCCACAGCACCAATTCCCCTTCCCCCAAAGCTCCTGCTGTTCTTATTCTATAGATGTTTTAGCCTTTGCTTTAATGCAAACTTATCATAGGGCACAGAACATTGCTGGCAGTGGTTCAGCAGTGTTTATCAAGGATGCATCTGGCTTAGCCAAGTGGCACAGGTTTACTGTGATGTGACCAAGCTCAGAAATTGATTAGAGAGTAATGCCTGTTTGCCACAGTGCAGATCTTGGAGGCACAGAAAATTCTTGAGACATCAGTGTTCATGATAATTAGGTTAAACAGTGTATGTGAGGCAATCAAGTGGTCATATGCATGAGTGAGCTGATATACAGAAGATATTATATTATTAACCACTGGAATATCTATGTCCAAATAAGAAAAATTCTGGGGCAGTTAAGAAAGCAGGAGCTGCACACCAGAGGTGTCATTATTACCCAGTTCTGTATCATATTTCCTGTGTGTTATACACAATAGTTGTGAATACTAAAAATATTATAAAAACCTCCTGAGACTGCAAATCAAGCATTCAGAAGGTAGACAAATGTAATTCTGGCACATCCTACACTGCCTTAATTCAGCATCTTTCTGCTTATGTGTTACAGTGTATTGTCTGATTACAGGATCACATACAATTTTTTTTTCCCACATAATCCCTGCATCGTTTAGTGCAGGAGGAGACCTATTCTTTGGATCACCTGGGATCTGAAATAGCTCCATTTGCAAGCTGATAGTTTAAACTCCTAGCAACCCAGACATGCCTACATAACCAGCAAGCTTATCTAAGGTCTTCTGTCTCAAGGAATAAATTAACCCCTTCAATACCAATAGCTGAGGAAAAAGAAGAGAAATCAACTGGGAAAGGATTTTTATTTAAAAGCACTACAGTCTTTTATTGTTTTTCTATAATTTGAAGTGTCATTAATCTCTTAATTTAATAGCAGAAGGGTGTGATAAGAAGGAGTAAGATGTCATAAATATATTGCTGCCTATTTGTTTCTTCCTTTGAAAACAGCAGTTTTTTGTTATGAAAATAAATAATTCCATATTGAACATGGACTGCTGCATGGAATATAGGAGCACAACTGCCTTTCTAGGAATGTGTTAAATCAAAGTGGGGTATATTCCTGAATTGAGATTTTTAATAGGAAATTTAAGTGGTTTTGAAACCCTACTTACTGTGAACGCTGGAGGGAAGGAATGTGTTACTGTATCTACTTCTGAGCTGTATTTTGAGAGTCTGCATGAGTCGTCAAAGGTGCCTGTGTGAGATGTGACCTTTTCAGATCGTATTTATTATGTCTTCCAAAATACACACCATAGCTGTACAGTGCCTGTCAACATTACATTTAGTGAAACTGGTTCTCTGAAGTGAAGAGTCCTTTTTTGATACTTAAATACTCCCTGTCTGAAGCTGGTCCTGAAAAAGGTAAAACCACCATGAAGAAAATTGTAAGGAGAGAAAGAAATATGTTTAAACCTCTTTTCCCTCGTTCTATTTCAAATCCTTCCTCCTGTTATCTCCCCTTTCTCCTTGTGATCTATTCTTTATATTTTACTTTGTTCTTCTGAGGGATTTTAAAATAAATGAAGTGCAAGTATCTCATCTTTAATAAAACACAGTGCATTTATATGATGTTGTATATTAACCAGGTTGGGCACCCTTCTCCTTCCCAGAAATGTCTCAGCTACAGCACCTGGCTGTTGCCACCTGTGTTGGTCATGGAAGAAGGTATTAAAACACATTCAGCCTTTCCAACACTTTTTGTGTCTCCTTTTAACTTGCAAAGCTCTAATTATAGTCCCTAAGCTCTCACTGGTGCTGATGTCTACAACAGGGATCAGAGCTACAGACAAGAAATAATGAAATATATATTAAACCTATTGAAAACATGGAAAATTTTCTGTTATCTAACCCAAGCCATCTGATCAATATGCCACTGTCTTTTTGCATCATAGGTGGAGATCCTTGTGACCTACACTGGTTTGGCGAAACTTGTCTCAAAGTTGAAGAGGCATTCTCTACTCTCTCTGCAGTTTAAAAATAACCATTAGGTGTGAATACAGGATATAGCATTCTGGGCAGTGAGTAGTTACTATTGAATTGGTTTTGCTTCTGAATAGGAATGTTTTGGAAACCAGCTCTTAACAAATATTGGTCAGTATTGTGAAAACTTAGTTCATTTATCTGAGCACCTGAAAGGGTCGTATCAGACAATCTGATTTGTGTCATTGCACTTTCCCAAATCTTGCAGTTAGATCAGGCTATCAAAATTTTCAACAGCTGTGCAGCTGGTCTTTATAGTAATATATCCTTCCTAAATCCCCACTGTGAGAAAAGTAGTCCTGGGTGGGCTGGATCTTGTCTTGTCTTGAGCAGCCTCATCTGTCTTCCTGCTTTGCACTGTTGCAGACAGGCTGGAACTGCTCTGAGCACAACTGGACTCTGACCAAGGCCTTTGGGCAATCCTATAATGTTTCCAATAAATCAAAATAAACTGGCCAGCTGCTCTTTCAGGTCCCCTCAGTGCTCTGTATGTCTTGTTTGAAATGGGAGAAAGTCTTTTATGGATTGAATGTTTTGGCAGGGAAACAACAAGAGCCTCCAGAGCCCTCAGGTAGCAAGCCTGGGTGATGGGAAAGCAGCTGGCAGGGATAAAGCTTGTGGATGGCTGGGGGAAGAGGGAATGATAGGAGAGCACAAGGTCTTGTTCCTGTGATTGCAGAGCACATCCTCTTCAGTATGGGGTCAACAGGAGGACCAGAGTTAGGTTTTATTTCAAGGAATCCTTTTTTGCTCCCCACAGTGCTGGTGAATGGGGAGACCAGTTTACTGGCTGAGATGTATCGCTTGACTTTGGTCTTTTTATTTATTTTCTATTCTTCCATGTAAGAGTGATAATTGACCACCTGAAACATCCTTCACAGCCCTCATGGGTGTGCTTCAAGTGGGATGTTGGTGTAGATAAGTAAACAGCAGCATCTGTACCTTAAGTGCTCTGTGGGCCCCACTGTTTGCTTAATAGGGCTCCATGCCCTTGTGGCTCTATAGGGTGGAAGGATGGAAACTGGATTACTCTTATTTTCTCATGTGTGAATCAGCAGATTCAGATTATTCTGAAAATATTCCTTGTCTCTCATTGAGCAACTGAAAAAAATACATAAGGTTGAAGGTAAGCATTCCCAAATTTTTTTTTTTTTTGGTGTGTGTGTTCTGAATTTCTACAAAAATTTCTGCAGGTCTAACAGCTATATAATGTATAAATCATTATAAACAAGGCATGAAAGGAACTTCACTGTTTATACTATAACTTGCCTGCCCTTTAGCAGTGATGAAAACTGAAAATACCAGTGCATCTTGAATTCAAAGGAGGAAAAAAAAATAGATGAGAGATCATAAAGGGGTAACGCAGTTCAGCTAGACTCAGCGTTTGGAATATTAAGCAGATTTGACCCATGCTGAGAAGAGTCTGAAGAGCAAATTCTTCTCAGCACCATCTCTTATGTCAGGACCCTGATTAACAAAGACATTTAAATAATGTCACTGCACTTCATACAATTTGAGCCTATTTTCTCTTTTGTATAGCTTGTGAATGTAATCTTTTTTTTTACTTGCCATATTTGACCTCTGTGTCCTAATAGTGGCAGGCAATGATACTTTGAATTATTATGCTGAATATAAATGTAAGCTTCAAAACTAACAAAGCTTTTGTTCCTTCCCTGATGAAAGCACAATTCTGCAGTTGCTTTAAATATTATAGCTCTAAGTCTGCTGTTGCTACTTCTACTGAGGACTTCTCAGTGAATTCATTAGAGGTGTCTGTTTTCATAGCCTGGCTTGTACAAATAAGAAGAAGGGATTTGCAAGTTCAGGGTGTATCTTGCTGTGCCTAAGCTGCAGTGTTACATGTACTGAATCTAGTTTTATGTTTCTAGAGAGGAATAATTCAAGCTGAACTCAGAATTCCATCATTAGGGGTTTTAGGTCTCTAAGGCTAAAACAAAGGCCAAGGTTTTTTGATATTTGTTAATTCACCTCTGTGAATCAGTATTTTCTAGAGGACATACTACATTTTGAAGGAGCAATTCTAAAAACATAAAGGTAAGGAAAAGCCACATGTGTTTTCCAGGCATGTGAAAATAATTTCAAGGGTCAGTGGCTTTGCAGTTGGAATTAACAACATGGTAGCAGAAGTAGGGAGAGGAAAAAAGCAACTGTGTTTCTATTTTTTGGTGTGTAATGCAGAGAACAGTGCTGTTCAGAGAAAGCCACTAATGAAACAATGTTTTTAGAAATAAGGGCTTTTTCTCTTCATTACACAGATTTCTTGGTTTCATTTTTCCAACTCTCCTAATAAGATCTGTTTCTAGATGAAGAAAGGATAGACAGAAATGAATGGACAAAACCTGTCTATTTCAAATTGTATCTAGAGATTTAGGACACAACATACTTCTGATGATATATTCAGCTTTCAAGTGGTTTTCTACATTTCTCTTTTGGAATAATGGACATGAAACTGCTGTTCGTTTGATTAAAATACCTGAAAATGGAAGTGATTTTAGGGAGAAAAATCTTCCCTTATTATCTAACTCAGAGTTTGCCCAAAGCCTCTGTGCTGTGTTTCGAGGTAGCCTGAGCTGTAGGGAATGGCTGCCAGTTGCCCAGATGGAAACTCTAAATCAGGGAGCAGGGATTGCCTCTGTAAAAAATATCATTTTTCAGTTGTTTTGCAGATTAGGAGCCTGTCACACTTCATTGCTGTCATACAACCCTAAACATTTTTGGAGGTGTACAGGAAGCACTGTGAAGAATCTGAGATGAGTAAACATATTATGTAATAAGAAATTGTATCAGATTTAAATTTCATTGCAATCCATCCCATGAACAGGTTGTGTTTCTTCCCTCCCATTTTATTCTAACCCTTTAATTCATTGTACTTAGGAAACATTAAATATTTCCCCAAATTATTCCAAATCAAGGCTGTCAGTCACAGTTGTATGGAGTCAATGCCACAGACTGGGAAGGAAGAATCATTTCCTTATTCCAACAGGTTCTCACTTCACTGTCACGTAGCCAAAGAGAGCTGATGAAAGGGCAGCATTCCAGCATCTTGACACCTGGCTCTCAGTAATTTTCAAAGAGGGAGCTGGAATACTTTTTATCAGTTCAGATATCTTCAGGGCTGGTGGATGAAATGAAAGACTTTTTGCATTACACATTTGAAAACTTTGTACAATGTGTGATGCTTTTGCCAATATTTAGTGGCTGCCATGCAATCCATCTCTCCTGTAAAAATCCAAAATATCCTGCTGTTGTTGCATTAAGACAACTATTAAACAAAGCATACAGGAATTAGAGAAAAAGAAGTGGTGTGTGCTTAAGCATTTTTACTAAGCTTGACAAATCACTGTGTGCAGACATCAAATGCAGGTCAAAATTGTAAAAGAAATGGGTTTATCTATTATTTAGAGTAAAATAATGCGTTAATGTAATAATCACATTTTCTAAAGTCTCACGTAGCCCAAGAAACCTTGTCATACCTACTACAACATACCATCCCCAGGGATGTTACTGAATAGGGTAAAATTGCTGACATATTATTTATCCTTTTTTTTTTTTTTGGCAGGGGGTGGGATCTTCAGGGGGAATGTGCTTTGTTTATCTTGGAAATGAAAACTAGAAAAGTATCTCATAATTTTTTTTGTCCTTCATTTTCCTGGATGCATGCTTGAGAAGTCATTTTTGCTCATCATCATCATTTAGGCTGTGAGGTTTTTGTTTCCTATTGAACTACTCCAATTTCAAAGCCAGTTTTCCAGCTTCTACCAATAAACAGAAAGTCTTGATTTGAGCCAATCTTTTTTTCCATTTCACTTTGTATTTTATCAATTAATATTGCCCCAAGATCTCATGTGTCATTGCAGTGTCACTTCTATGACAAGCTCTGCCAATTATTTTCTGTTTAATTAACACTTTCAGCAAGTGTAGGTTTTGCTAAAAAGAAAAGAGATACTGGTTCTGGCTAGTGAGGGAGGTGCCCTGAAGATAGCTGTAGGTCCAGTCAGGAGAATCACAAATCCAGTTTCTCCCCAGAAGAAAATATTCTTATGAAAGGAGGGAGACTCTGTGTGGCTGGAGGGTATAAGGTGCTGTGGGGATTATAACTCTGAAGGAGAGAACCTTTTCTCTGCTAGATCTCCATGGATTCTCTTTATCTCCTTCCTCGCTCTGTGCTGACAGCATTTCTCCTCAGGGAAATTCCCCTAACTCTGAGAAATCTACCATAGGCAAAAAAAGACAATATAGTTGAAGCTCTGCCACAGAAACATGTCATTAGCCTAAGCCAGCTGACGTGCTCTTGAAGAATACTATTTGCTGTATAATTCAGAGCCCTGACTAGACTACCCCATGCCCTTTTAAACCATTGCTGTTGCAAAACCAGATGGAAAACGAGAACGCTGCAGTGCTTTCCTTGGAAAAACATTTGGGTTGTGCCATGTCAGGCATGACAGCAAATCTGGACTGTGCTGCTAACAGAGCAGCTCCACTCTTTGGAGATGGGCATCCCACTGACACTGAGCAGACTGTTCCACAATTCACTGGCAGCATGCAAGAAGTTGGAGGACAGAGAACATTTTTTTCACTGTATTGCTCAGTTTTTGCATTTTGTTTCTCTTGGAAGTTGGAGATATAGTTAAAAAAAAAGTCAGATTTATCATTCAGAAAATGAAGGATACATACTTAGGAAGCACAAGTATGCAGCCCATAGCATTTGCCTGATGTTATGCCAGGATAGCTTCTACATTTTATTTAGAATTATATATTGAAAGTCTATATATGGATTTTTAGTTTATATATACTTATTTCAAGAGATGTCTAATGAGGTACTAAAGCCACATCAAAATGAGCTGATTGTTTTGGGTAGTGTATGGATGACCACTGCAAAATATTCCAATGCAGAATGGACAGAAGGTAATGGACTTTAAGTAGTGTATTTCACAGAGCTTACAATGAAAGTCTTAAAAAGACATAGACAAGCTTTCCTGTTTGTCTTAAACTTTTGCATTTAGAGTAACTTCTCCTTCCCATCCTCAGTGCCTCTTGTGCATTGCCTGTGCATTTATGTTGCGTGTGTTTATGAACAGGTTTTTAGGATTTGGACTCAGATCCAAACACATGAATTCTTCAAGGGCAAAGGCAGCATCACTTGTCATTGATTCTGCCAAGCATTTAAGAAGAAGTGACATTTACCAGCTTGTTTGGAAGATGTATAAATGCAATATAGATTTGGCAGGAATATCTGCTTCAATAAATGTGCTGTAGCATATAAGCATGGGCTTTACCACCAGCAGATTCACAAGCGCTGTGTCATCCAAGTAAAAATAAATATTCAATAAACAATTTATTAGGGATGTGAGCTCACTTCTGCTTCATTCCACTTGGAAAGGCCTGAAATCTGTGGCCTACATAGTGTTATTAAGGACACAATGAAATGAAGACAAATTAATTGTGGGATTGTAAAAACTGTTAGAGAAAATTTCCCTGGCCAAAAAAATGATGCAAAGTATAGTAGGAGAAGGAACATATACAGGCTGTATACATGAGGGTGATTTGTTTAATAGCTAGGGATAACTGAATCCTAAACACCTGACTAGAAGCTCTTTTTTCCTGCACCTGACTTATATTTTATGAAAAATGCCTTTCATTCTTCAAGGCTGTTTGAAGAGATTGCACTAAAAGTAAACAGGATTTACAACCATTATGATCACGATTTGGATTACCAGATCAATTGATATGGCATTAATGTGAATGATAACAGGAATAATTAAAAAAAAAATTACTTTCTGCTTCCTACTTCTGTTATCAGGGTAAGGCAATAATGTGGGGAGAGTGGGAAAGGGTCTAGTTTAACTTTTTCAGTACAATATCTGCACAAGTTCCCATTCAGGAGTGCTTCTTTGCACCCATTCATCCAAGGCTACACCAAAACTGGGGCAGGACCTGTTTTGGGCAACACTTCCAGCTAAACTTCTGTATTGATGGAGATAAAGGTTTTATGGAGCGTGCTTATCCACACAGCATAACCTGCTCAGTCTCTAGGAGAGCCTTGGGAAATCAATGGCCCTGCTTCTGTGCCAGGTACTGCTGGGACAATCCCAGGTGACATCTGAGTGTGCAGGAGAGGAGCTCTAGAACAGACACACCTGGGGAGTGCATCATGCCTTGCAGCGGTGGTACCTGCACAGCTGTTGTCTGGTTGCACAATCTTATTTAGCCTCATTGTAATGGGGATCACAGAAAAAAAAAACAAAGCAAAACAAAAAACCATAAACCAAAACATTACATCCACAAAGTATATTAACATCACAGCCAGCTAAACAGATTTTTTTACTAAATAGAGAATGGATATGAAAAAGATTTAATTGTCCTTTTTTTTTCTGACACATCAATGTGAATAAGAATTTGCTGTAATCTTGGAAATCTTGACCAATTCTAATGCATTTTCAAGCAAACAGGTTGATCAAAAAATATCTTTCTGAGTAACATTGGATATATTTGGCTTCTAAAAATGTCATAGAATTAAGGACTGCATAGGAGCAAAATGAACCAAACCTGACTCTCTGCTAAATCTAATGTAAAGTACAAAAACTCCATCTTATCTGGCTGTCAAGACAGACATGTTCAGTTCATATGTTTGAACCTTTGGCATTTGGCTGAGAAGTAATTGAGAGAAGGAAATATTTTCTTTAATGTCATATAATGCATGTAAATTAATAGCTATAAATACAGTTTATCTTTATATATAGACAAAGAAATAAATGGTGAGTAGGAATAGGAAATTAGCAATAAATCATCTAATTTGCATTGCCCTGTGTTTCTCTTTTATTTGCCATAGTAAATAAAAGAAGTTAATGCTAGTTTTCTCCTTTCAACAAATAGTCCTGAAGTGTAAAAATTAACTGATATTTTCTCTAGATCAAGTATATTTTTCTGTTTGGAACTGTGAACACTGTGTGAAATTCACTCATTGCTCTTTCTTTTCTAAGATTTTGCCTTTTGGGGCCATGATAGCAAACATTTTGTGGGTAGATTGCTTTACTGAACTACAGATTTGGACAACTGAACCACCAGCATTTTGGAGTTAGAAGAGAGCAGTTCTTTGTTATTTTATTCTGATATTTGGAACAGCCATGGAAGAGTGTATGGAACTCTTGGACACTTCAGCTCTTGGTTACATTTACAGTGAGGGTTGCTTATAATTTTTCTACTAAGAAACCTGGTCAGTGACACATAGATCTTAATTTAAATAACAAAATACTTGTAAAACTTGTATGATATTCTGGCTTTTTAACTTTGTCTTTTGTTGTGAATTAGCTTAAACTGCCCTCAGAGCAATCAGATTGATTGCTGCAGGTTTCATCTATCAAGACTGTTAAAACATGGGGGGAGCACTGCTGTTAATTAAAGCTACATTACATTTTCCAGTATTATTTATATGTCTATTGGAGTAGTTTATAGATGAATTGAATAATCAATGTTCCTTTCTTATTGCATTTTGTGCTTCCCTTAAAAGGAATTAATATGCAGGTTTTGTTTTCTTAACATGGGAGAAAAATGCATGTGACATTTAACCAGGATACCCTGAGGACGTGGAAAATAAGGCACATGACTGTTCCACCACATCAAAAGTATGGTAATAGGTAGCAGTCGATTATCTAGAAATATATCATTATTTCTTAAAGCTGGGAGCCACTGCTCAGAAGGCATCCTCTGTAACAATACTAGCAGTGAGACATAAGAGCTACATCATTAGTGTTTTTGCAATGCTCTAACATTGCTTCTTCAGTGTTGCTTAAAAGCAGATTTGCTGCTTTTTACATCTTTCAGAGCTGTTGATGAACAAATTTCTAGAATAAATGGTGTTTCTGAAAAGATATTAAATTCCTTGATATTAGTTACTAGTCCTTAAATAGTAAAAATACACCAAAGTTAAGAAAAAATCCAAGTACCAGCCACTTAGTTCACACCACATTGCAGTTGCTCCTTGTTTTGCCACTGTTCCTTGTTTATGCATGCCCAGTTCTATAATATTCGAATGTCTCATGAAATGCAGTACCACTTTAACCCCTGAAATTGTGTTTTGTGTTTTGTTCTATCTGTGATGCAGAGAGAGGAATGAGCCACACAGCTGGTGTTGCATTACAAGTGGCAGGGCAGATCCAAGAGAAGGCTCAAGTGCTTCTGGTGGCCCCTCCTGGGGCTCCCCACTCTGGGGCTCAGCCTGCAGGTCCAGCCTACCCCTCAAACCATGGCTTGTGCCCTGAGAAAGTTCTCTGAGTTCATAGTGAACACACTGGGAAGAGCATGTCTGTGTAATTAGTGTTAGATCTTAGTGGCATGAAATTAGCAGAGGATTTATTTTAGAATAGTTGGATTTTAGCTGAGCATAGAACTCCCAAAGATAAAACTTCTCCCAGGACTGATAGGAATTTCATGTCCCTCTGTATGTTTTATTTCACCGTTGTGTCACTGTTTCTCTTTTGCAGGCATTTTGTAAGTGCCAGAGTTTCCAGTAAATTACATTTAAACCTAGCTGCTCTTTAGAGTTATAAACAAAAAACGGATGAAGCTTTTTGAATTAAGTGATGTGTTATGAATAGATGCCAACAGAAACTGTTCCCATAAAGACTTAGATTTTAGCAGTTTTGAGCTCATGTCTGATGAACTTGTTCCAGTGCATCTAGTGCAAATATTTTAATTCATTGACAGTCTTTTTCAAAAACTAATTTAGAGATTAAAATACTCTTTTTTAGTCACATTGTGGTATACTGTGGTAAAACTGAGTCACAGCTTTATCATGGCATATTTTAAGTGTTCAGAGAGATCAACCCCAGAAAACAGTAAAGAAACAATAATATGTGTAACTGACAAACCATCAGTGAGAATCATGAATCAGCACTATATGAATTGTCTAAAAATTTTATTAAAGCTTACTGAGGTATTAACTGCATGAAAGAAGGGAGGGAAAATGAACACTATGTCAGAAATCATGTCAGTCAGAGATTCCCTCATGAAATCCTTTTCATTGTTGGCTAAAATAACTCAAATTGTAAAATTTTTACCCCTAGACACCAGCTTAATATATGGACAGACACTGTACCTTGGCTTACAAGTGGTACAGTAATTTTTTAATTGTAATTGAGTTGTAAATCAAAGCTCTGAGATGCAAAGACTAAAAAGGCTTTAATTAAAAAGTTATCTGTCATTCAATGTACAGTAATTGCACCCTCCATTGCAACTGGTTGGAAGGTCAATACCCAAAAATTATATGTGCACAAGAAAATAAAAAAGAAGATAATTCAAATAATCCTCCAGATGAAAATGCCTTTCAGGGTTACACAAATTCAGTGTGTGTATTTTCTCTACATGGGGTGAATTCAAAATGAAACCTGAGGAGCTCTAATCAGATTTTGGGGAACAGCATGCCCTGCAGATTGTTCATCTTTGCTGTAGGCAAACTGACTTGGCTAGCTCAGTTCCCTGGAAAACTCTGAGCATTCAGACACCAAGATTCTTACAAGGTTCCTAAGGGAACCCTCTCTTCTGCAACTGCTGGGCTTTTATTAATAATAATAGCACCAATAACAATTATTGTTATTGTTATTGCTGCAGAAAGAGACTCTGCAAATGCATGCAATATATGACCTGTCCCAGGAGGAATTTACAGTCTAAGAGAAATGGTTTAAAAGTGGAAAATGGAAGGTATGGTTCTGCACAAACAGTGTGTAGAGTTTCTTCCAGCCCTTTAGTATAAACAAATTACCTTTTACCTGCTTTAATTTGTATCTGTTATAAGGCAGCACAGAGTGTGATGAGTAGCAGACCTAAGGCCCTTCCTAGGGCAAGGGTTTCAGGAATATTGAATTTCCTGATGGGATAGACTGGGAGTGTCCTGGAGAAGCCTTTGCTCTGGCCCTCTGTACTGCTGTGCATTGTCTGGACTTTGGTCAGGGGGAATTTTGTTCAGAACCAGAGGTGGAGGTGCCCTCTCTGCCCAGCCTGGGGTGGCACCCCTGGGTATTGGCTTTGCACGTGCAGCCGAGAGCTCTGCTCCGACAGCCGAAAATTGATTTTTCACAAACATCAAAGAGAGTCCAACAGTTACATAAAATGGGGGTGAGAACCACTATGTGGAGCTCAAAGAACAGTTCTGCTCATAAGCATTTAAAAATACATGAAGAACTGTAGGTCTGAGATGAATTTGCCAGAGTAAATGTAACCTGTATATCCACTTAATTTTCTGCACTGATTTAAGTGTCAGTACATTTTCAACCAATTCTCCCTTGTTACAGGTGATGTTTTAATTCCCAGACTGAAGACACTTCAAAAGTCCTTTCCCAGGAACTATATATTTTTTTTGTGACAATAAGGCTGTCATCTTACTGATAACATGAAATGAATTGGATAAAATAAAATGAGAAGGAAAACCTGCTGATTTTAAATGCATTAATAACTACTATTTGGACAAAATCTCCATTCTTAGCATCGTACAGTCTAGCATTACAACCAATTTATGCAAACTTAGAGAGCCTGAGTTTGAGAAAAACTTGGAGTTCAAATGAAAGTGTAGAGTGGTGTAAGACGTCTTGGAAGGAAATAATAAGATAGAAAAAGAAAGGAATAGAAAAATGAAAGTAATTTTGATAGAAAAAAGAAGATAACTTCTTATTTTAAAAGGAGATTGTGGAGGATTAATATATTAGAGAGTTGTTTTGCAGTGTGAAACTAATATCAGACCTTTTTGTGTTAAATTTGGAATAGTTACATGCATCTTGGTGTGAGTGCCAGCTACTGCATCTGGGTTCAAAACTTGGTGAAACAACCAAAGTAGTCTCATCTTTATTTTAGTGTCACTGTTTTGAGTGCATGTGAATATTTCCTCATGTTCATGAAACTCCTTGGGCTGGCGGCAGAGAGAAAATGTCTCTGCATAGTCCAGGGACAGAAGGAAATGCACCTTTTCTCACCATGTATTAGAGTTGATTGTTTTTTAACAAGTATATCACAGCCTAGACAGGGCAGAAAGATATTCAAGTCAAAGATGGGATTGGCCATGAGTTAAATTAAAACTGAACATTAATATAAAGTTGTAACAATGCAAGATAATCTCCCTTCCTAGAAAGCATTTCTGGGAATGGAATGCTTTTGAGTTGAGGGTCCATAGTTTGTGGGAAGGTTTATATGACATGGCGAATAGCATGGGATTCATGTCAAGGATTTGGGAATCATGTATCCATTCTGTTGTGGTCTTTGGAAAGCAACCTGCTCTGTGTGGAAGTGTGGAGATATATTTTGTGTTATCATATTAGTCTTTTATTACTATCAGCTCCAGTGGCAGAAAAGTCTTATGTAACACTTAGAAACTTTCTCTTGAAGAAACCCAATTATTTGTAGCTCTCTGTAAGAGCTGAAATAAAGGTATGGAAACATGACATACTGAGTCCTGTGAGATTTATAATCTTGGCAAATGAAGCACTCATTTGACTTTTTCAAATAATAGAAAAATTTCAAAAACTGAAGAGAAAAGCCTTCCTTCTACCTTCTGGGATAGTGGCTTAGAGTAAATTAAAATCAGGACTGTAAGCAGATCATGGTTGTAATTTAATTCTATGGAGATTATCACTTTTATGTATAATAAAACAATATATGAAAAATTGAAGCTGTAATCCTTAGGCAGCCCTTTCATCTGTTCATTCAAACAGAAGCTCTTTGCCTGTGAATGAATTGCTGCTGAGTGCAGCAAATGGAATTCTTCTGTATTGGAAAGGTCTCATTAGAAACTCCATAAGAAGGCAAAAAAGTCACCAATGTAAACCTGGTACCTGGCAGTGGAAAAGGGAATGAAACAAAAAAAAAAAAGCTCAGGAGGACTTTCAGGAGAGGATGACCACAGCTCCAGCTGAGATGGATTGGACAAGAGTGGTGATAGCTGCTTATAAACCCCAGTCATTTCTTCAAAGAAATTCTGAGACAGATTTTTTTCTCATCTAGGAGGCAAACACAAAGTTAGACCAGAGCTAAAAAATTCAATTAAAGTAAGTTTTTCTGAAAGTGTAATACAAAGTGTTTCGGAGACTTCCTTCCATCTTTGTAGAAAATGTCTTAGTCAAAATTTTCACAAAAAAATGAATATTCCAATACAAAAAAATGGGGAAATTAAAACATTGTGGTATAAGAACTGGGTTTAACTTCTCTATTTCCATTTTTGCCATTAACTTGTAATTTCAAGATGTATTACAAAATTGCTTTTGGGTGAAGTTTATTTTAAGAGAAAACACCAGAATTTTGTCTTTTGACTGCAGTCTCAGGTAGGAAATATAGCACAGTAATTGAAAGACTTAATTCTGTTGTACACAGCAACCTCAGCATTAAATCTGCAATTTTGATTTAGGTAGAGCTGAAATATATGAACATTATTGGATACGTCCTTGAGCTCTGAAAAGGGCGGTCTGGAATGAGAACAGAGCTGCTCCTCTGGAGAATGTGGAAAGGCAGCCTGCAGAAAGGCAGGCCTATATGTTACCCTGACCTGTCTGTTGTGAAAATAGGGAAGAAAGCAAATCATTCCCGATTCTGCAGACGTTCTGACAGCTAAAGTAGGGATTAACAATTTGCAACACATGGCATGGGGGATGAAAGTCTCTGAGCTCTACAGCTGAGAGTTTCCTGGCTGAAATGAAGTAGCAGTTGAAGGTAGCTCAGAGAAAATAATATATTTTTAATCTACCATATTGGGACAAAATGCCTAACATTACCAAAACCTGGAGAAAAAAAATAATGTCACAACTCAGAAACAGTGCATATTCTGTCTTTAATTCTGAATAGTTCTGAGGGTTTTGGGCCTTTATAAAGTGCATTTTCCTAACAGAGTAGGATCAAGATTTAGTATAGAGTTTTCTGCAAATTTAGAATAATTTCCTGTAATTTTTAATGAATTTGATATGTAAAAATTTTGTTGATAATATATTGATGCAGAACTAATAATTTTAGATTTTGATTGGTACAAGAACTGGAGGAGTCAGACAAAGGTTCTGCTGGACTTTCCTGCAGAGCCTCATTCAGCCTCAGCCATTCTGGTTGGGAAAAGGGTTGGGAGCATCAGCAGGAAGATTTGCACAGCCAAATCTCTGGGCAGTGAGAACTGTTGTTTCTTTAAAGGACTTATATTGAGTTCTTCTGATTTACACCACAACTTCTCCAAACCATTAAAAAGCTTTTGTTTTTCTTGCTTAGGCTTTCAGAGGGAAGGAAATTCATTTGTATGAGTAAGTCTGAACTAGAATAAGTTTAAACAGAGAAGTAGCAGATAAATGTTTTCAAAAGCTGCTATTATAATTTACATGCATTAAAAATGTGGTCAAGTATATTTGGAGAGACATCAAGTTTCTCTAAAATGGAAAACAGAGTCAAAACCACACAAAAAGTGCAATTCCTTAGAAAAACTGATCAGCTGGGAGAAGGAAATACATACTTGAATTTTGAGTATTTTTCAATAATTCTGTGTAACTACTATAGCAGCAAAGGCAATTAAGCAGGTTAAGTGACATTTTATGTTGAATTTGAAAGTAATTTTTATTTTAATTTTGTAGACAGAAGCCAACATCTTCACTGCTAGGAGTCTCTGAAACTGTTTTCTTCCCTATTTAAACTGCTTGCTTTTGATTTGATTTCAGCTAATAATTCTTAGAAGAGTACTCTCTGTTGACACAGCCATTGCTAAGTATTGAATATAAGGGGGACCTAAACAATTTTATTATTTTTGTAGTTGGGGATAATAATAATAATAATAATACAAGACTGTGATGTGGAAATAAAAGACCTGGGGAGATACCTGATGTTATGAAAGATTAGGGTATATCCAGACGACCTCCATCAGATTTGACCTTCCAGTTGGGTTTAAAGGTATTAATGTCTTGTCTTCACTGTCTTTATACTGGCATTCCCTTTTCACGTACATTTAGGTTATAGAGTTCCAACTAAATAAGAAAAAAACCTAAACATTGGGCTGACACCAATGAAAATGGTGTAGGGAACGTAGGGAAAACCTGTTTTCTGTGGGGTCTCGCTACTATCAATGGCCTTCAACTGAGAGCAGCTTTGTGTCTGCTGCTGTTGCCAGAGTGTTTGCGACATTTCGGTGTCCGCCAGACATTGACATTGTCCCTCTGTGGGAATTTGGGGTGGGAGAGCAGGGCCTGGGCTCCCCGCCGGTGACATGGAAGTAATGGGCGCAGAAGGGCTCTGCTGTGATGCTGCTCAGCCGCCGGACACAAATCGCAATAATTGGGTGCCCAATGGGCGCGAGCTGTGACGGCACGGACAAAGGGAACAGGAAATGGCCACGCGGCGTCACAGGCTCCTTCTCAGCCTTAATTCTGATTGCAGCTGTCAGCATGCCGTTATGGCTCTTGAATGTGCTGTTTTATTCAGCTCAGTGTGTGGGAGATATTTTTTTGAAAGTGAAAAAAGGGTGGAAAATGATTGGCATGAGGTTAACTTTAGGCAAGCTGTAGTTCCTGAGATCGTTGTATAATAGACAGCAATGTTAAATTACTGGCAAGGGGATTTTTGAATTAGTTAAAATTTGTGGTTTTCGTCCATGTCTTGTCCTAACACTGAAGTGAGTTACAAGTGCTGGAGATACAGCTGAGATGACATATTCTCTTAACTTCCATTGTTTCTAGCTCTGTAACAAGTAGTCTGTTTTTCTTTCATCTATTTACTCTTCTTTAGTGACATAGTTACATTTTTTTTACAGCATTAAGGATGATAATCCATCTTTACTAGTTTGAAATGCATTAGGAAAAGATGTTAAAATAGTTCAGTAGTAGAAAAAAATTGAAGATAACAGACATAGCATTCTCTTGATTTGTGAGAACAGGCATCACAATGGTTTCATGTGCTCTTTTACTGAAAACGTTGGGGTTTGTGGACACAAAACTCTGTATTTCTCAGGATTCAAAGATTAATTTCTTATCTGTATGCAGGTACCATGGATGAACTCTTATTGCTTTAATTTGAAAAAAAGTTCTTCAGAATAATTAAATGTATTTTTCTTCAAAGTTTGTGTTATTTATTATGTATTCTTTACCCTTTAATAGGGTTAGTATTGGCTTAGAGAGTGGAACTGTAGTAATTTTGGACTCATGGTTCATGAATTCATAGTTTTAAGGCTTTGCTAATGATTTTACTATACATGTATTCTAGCTGAAGCTTCTATGTTGCACATTCTCCTAAAATGGAAATTTGTCTTGGTTTTTTTCTCCTTCATGAGATTATAAAACAAACAGAAATGTGTAGTGCTAGACAACAGAGAAGTAAAGTTGAACATATATATATACACATATAAATAGGTATGGAATATATCTCAACTTTGTTTTTAAAATCACTTTAATTACACTACATCACAGTCATCATAGGTGCATGGTGACTCATTTTTGTGTGTTCACATAAAAACATGTATTGAGCAGCCTTAGATTTAGATTTTTGAAACTCTTTGAATCCATCTTCTTACATGGCATCTTTGAAAAGGTGATATTTGCATTTGAAAAGGATGAGTCAGAAATAAAACCAGATTAGATAGAGACAGATATTCTTTCCCCTCCCAAGTGTCTGGAGTCATTTACTGTAGCCATTAACATCTAATATGGCTTCAGGTGAAGTGTTTCCTCAATAAACTTGTGTAACATTTTTATTTAAGCAAAGGAGAAAGAAGGATCACAAGTGGGCAGAATGGAGAAATTTAGGCAGAATGTCCTATTTAGGCTTCCTTTTTAATTCTAGAATTTAGTAAATGAGTAAATAATTCCACTTCAATGCAGTGAAAAAATTGGAAGAGCCCAGTGAATAAAGCGCCTATCCCAGGTATTGAGGTGGTGGTAGTAAGTTCTGAGTTCTGCTGGGGCTGAGGATGCTTTATCTTCATCCTAAGGGTCTGCCTACACCAAAAAACCTCATGTTGACTCCAGATGGTGATGAAGTTTATAATTTGTACATAGAATAGGGACTGAACCAGAAATTCTCCTTTCAAATTCTAGCAGCTTCCCTCCCTGTTTCTAACAACCAGATCTGACTGTCTGCATCCGGTGCTAGAGAGGATTTTTCTTTAGGTGGTTTCTTACAGAAAGATATCATCAGGATAACCATATCTGGAACTTCTCTCAATCGCCATTGAGAGATTTGTAGTAGATTTGTAGAGATTTGGCTGCACAGGGCATAACAGCAGAAATTCTCTTCAGTTGTGTGATATTTAACTATTAGATATTTATAGAGAACTGCATCGCAAATTCTATGATCTAAAGTGTTACTATAACATGTAAAAAAACAGGTAACAAAGTAAAAAATTTCTAACATGTTACAAAGCAGGTAACAATTATGTTTGGGATTATATCATTATTTCAAGTATAATTACTGAGAGATTGGAAGTGCATCTACTTCAGGAGTAGTCGCTGTACTTTGCCTACATAGTTGCACTCACCCCTTGTTGAAAAGTTCTTTGTTGCAACATTTAAATATAACTTAAATTGATCTCGACCTGTGTTTCACTAAAACTTGCAGTACTAGCTCCTCAGTGTTCGAAAGCTGAATGTTTCATGGGGAAAACAGAGAGGGGGCATTGTGATGGGGAGGACAGGGAGCAACCTTTCAACAGACACCAGCTAGTGGGATAATTTCCATAGCTGTCCAAAATAACCTTTTTTTTTTTTATCTATTAAAACTGGTTTGCAACTAGTTAAGATTCTGCTAAGACCAAAGGCTTTCAAAATGTCCTTGCATGATTTACTGTCTTCCTTCTATTGCAAGGAAGTTTCATTAGCAAAATTCCATTAACAGATGTTCATACAGAAGAGAAGGATCTGTAGTTCACTCGTGGGTTCCAACCGAGTGAGGCTTCTTTTTTCTTTTTTTTATAATATTGGTTATATAGGACACATTTTTGCCAAACTTCCAAGTTGTTAAATAGTGAATCTTTTTCATTCTGTTTTTGTTTGTTTGTTTCATTATTTATCAGGTTTTACCTGGCGAGACGATTACACACAACATGTTATTGGTCAGGAACTCTCAAGCATTCACAAAATCCACAGCAGACGCCCTGATATATTTGCATCTGAAGAATCTGACACAGGAAGGTAAGTCTTCTCAGGAGTTTTTGCTTGGGTTTTGAAAAGGTTTGCAAATGATAAGAAAGAGGTTGGCCCAGAAGCAGAATTTTAAAAAATTACAAAAGCCACTATCTATATGATAAAGGCATCCACCAGTGTTCAGGGGCCAGAAAGAATTAAAACCCTGGACCTTGTTCTTCTGTTTATTATCAAGTTAAAGAACTACATTTTCTATTGTTAATTAAGGTGTCAGAATTCAAAACATCAGGCCTTGTGTTCAATTTATGCATTCTCTACTGTCAGTTCAGCCATCCCTACCTATGATTGGCTTAAAAAGACAAACTTATAGTAGCTCAAATACAGGAGCTATTTTATTCTGGACTAAGCAGTGAATAACATTCTGAGTGACTAATTATATTTTCAAAGTCAAATTATTCCAAAACATGCCTATAATTGATTTAAAGTCCATAGATTCCTTGTGGTAGTTGCAATATTTTTCAGGTAGGAGATATTCCTGCAAGTTCCCGTGACAGAAAATAATGCTGGGACATGGCTTGAAAGGCATTGAGGGGTGACTTTGCAGTAATTGCTTGCAAGATACATCAGTAATTCTGTAGAGTGATATGGTTGTAGAACCTGCAATTATATCATCTTTGTATGCAGTTGCACATATAAAGAGACTCTTTTACCTGGTCTGTTCTTTCCTACAGGATTTTAAGTGCAACCCAACCACACAAGCCCCAGAATGAAATTTTAGCAACAATTAAAAATGCAAATTTTGCTTTCTCTTATGTAATTTTAAGAAATATATTCTCCAAAGTAGTGAAATTGAAAGAAAGGGCTTTTTGGTAAAAAAAAAAATCATCATAATGGGATAAATTTGAGCTTCTAGCCTTGATGGGCAAAATATTGAATGTTGAAATTCAGATCTTCATGTACTGGAGTATGTGGTTTGCATATACTGCAAAACATTTATTTTCTAGTTTGTTGGATTGTTTTTTTCTGGAAATGAAGACACTTCCCAGTGTCTTCAACTGTTTTTTGCCCCAGTTTATTTTTATTTAATTCAATTCAGAGTCTTTGACCCTGTATTCCATGTTTGCTGATTCAAAAGCATTTCTGAAAATCACAGCACCATTTCAGAAGTGCAGTAAGGTAGAAACTTAATGTCTAAAGAAGATAGTGATCTAAAGATTACCATAAAGGTGATAACAACATGTGGTTGAATCCATAAACATGTTTTCACTGCTTAGATACACAAAATGTCAGTATTGAATGGATTACTCTCAGTAGATGGTATCAGAAATGATCTTCAATATCTTCTGGGGATTTTTTTTTAAGAGAGTACCTAAAATTTTTATTCATGAGAGTCAGACAAAATAAACCAGATTTCCATTATATCAAGACCATATTCTGCAGTGTTCCGGATTAGTAGTTATAGAAAAATAAAAAATATAAAAGGACAAAAAAAATTATTTACGGTTTAGGTTGAAAACAAATGTTCACTTTTAGGAATTCCTCTTTTTAACAAGTTTGAGATATTTTACATTTTTAGCTATAGCTATGTGTTAGAAAAAAATCTGCAACATTTTGTATATTGATGCTTCAAGAACATCAGAATTTCAAATGTGTTCACATAAAGAAGTTCCTATTGTGGATAGATTTTCTGCAGTCACCAAGCTGTGCTTCTGAAAGCATTATCTTATGTGCCAACAGTTTAAAGCATTAATTGATTTTTCTAGTTGTCCATTTGCAACGTGTTTTGTAGGTCAGAGAACAGTAGGAAATCTGGTGTCTTGTAGATTCTGATGAAGTGTGTTATATGTTCAGTGTGCTCAGTGTGCTTGCTAAAATCTTATCAGATAATAATTAAATAATTTAAAAAGCAACTTAGAGTAGGTATCTAATTATCAAAGAAACATTATGTCAGGAAGACCTTTTATTAAGGCTAACGTGTGTAATAAGACAATATGAAGTCATACTAATGAGTCATTAATCCCCACAGAGCTGGTGAGAGCAAGAAAATAGACTCAGACACTTGAAAGGTAAATTGACTTAGGCTAAATTAGTGCATATGAAATCTGATGAAACAGAAGACATGGATTTCATCTCAAAAAAAAAAATGCTGAAACTGGGAGTTTGATTTCAAGATGAAAGTTCTTTCTTTGCTGGCTAACTGGAGTGTACGTGGTATTTCCTGGGTCCTTATTAAATTTCAAAAAACCCTCTCTTGAAAGAGGGCTCAAGATAAAGGAAAAAAGTCCATTCTGCACAGAGGGAATAAATGTCAGTTGTGTTCATTGGTGCAATTAGGCAAAACCACAAACGTTTCCAGCAAACTTCAATGTATGAAATGGGGTATAGTATTATTTCTGCAATAAAACCCTCATTAAGTCAGTAATAAGATACTCTCAGCATTTAAAAGGGAGAAATTTATTCTAAAATGTGTGGTTTCTATTAATTTGGAACATTCCAGAAATAGCAGAGGTGCAGTGATTTAGATATTTCCACAAAAAAAAAATAATCTAAAATGACAGATTTTGTAGGAAATGCATAATTATTTCTGTAGATAAATAATTATATGTAGTATTGTCCTTATACTCTTAAGTTCATTGTATGCAAAGTCATCTTTAGAGCAAATTAAAACCAAAAATATTTCCAAATAAGTGCAGAAAAAAGGACTCTTTTGACAGTTATTTCTTCTACTCACCAAGTGCTCTTATATATTTATCTTTCATCCATTTTCCAGTATAACTTTGTCATATTTAAAATAAATATTTTAATTTAGTTGCTATAATTGGTCAGTTAATGCATTCCTGAGTTAACAAGGTGCTACAGTGGTGAACTACAAACATTTTTTAAAATCTTTCAGATGTATTCATAGCACCTTATTAAAGTTGTCATCAAATAAAATATAAAGCTTTGTATTCTTTTACATTTTAATTGTTTAAATGTTTATAACATAAAATATTATATCTAATGTGGAATGTAAATATGAGTACAATTATTGTCTCCATATGAAAAATGAGAAATCTTAGTTCCCAGATTTTACTTGTAAAACCAGTGACAGTGACTATATATTGTAAATAATGCTTTGAAAAGCCAGCCTAAATACTGTTCACATTCAGTTCACATTAGCTCCAGTGGAAATCCTTAAAATCCTTGGGGCAGAATTTGGTCTCTTTTTTTTTTTTCCCCTTCCTTTTAAAATTAGTGAAGAAAGCAGAAGATATTTGTTGGAATTAATCAATGAATGAAAGGTGAGTGCTGGAAACTGGGATCCTCCCTATGAAGAGAGCCTGTTTGGATTAGTTCATCTCTAATGAAGCAGCAAGCACAGTGCCCAGGTCTTTCTGAAACTCCAGAATAGTTTTAGTCTTCTAACCCTTCTTTTTCCTGGAGCTTGTGTCCCTGATGGGAACCTGCTGTTATACACTGGGGAGAAATGGAGGATTTTTCTGGTGTTTCAAAGTGAGCAAACCTGTGAGCACTGTTGGTTGCAGTGCCACCACAGTAAATTAGATTATTAATTACATCTATTAGTATTAAATTAGTAAGGACACACATTTGGTACAACTGTGAGCTTGGAAGGAAGTCTGTTAATTTTTGATTAAAGTAATATAATTAAACCCCAGCTTTGGAAAATGATATAATGGTGCTCTCTCAGGCTGTGCCTCTACATTAGTGCCAAGATGTGGGCTGATAGAATACAATTTTATTTACAGTGGCACAGAGATGTTGAAAGTCAAATTCATTCACTGAGCTGTAAAGCTCTTCCACCTGGAATTCTTCTTCACTGGAGAAGTGTGTGGGCATGTGAGTAGGAAATGGTGATACCAAAAGGTGATTTCCCTCAAACAGCTTCACTCACAGGGAAGGAAGAGGGCTGGGAACTTTCTCTCTGCTTTCTTGCACAAGGAATGAAATAGTTACCGATGCTGACATTTAAATTATCATCACCATTTATGTGTTGTTGAGATAGATGAGGACAGCTGGCAATAATTCAGATTCATTGCACACAGCACTCTGAATCCCATATAAACACCTCCACACTGCCATCATTTAATCTCATTTCTAGCTTTTCTTTGCAAATGTCACCAAAATCTGTCTAAACCACTCAGGAAACACCACTATTCAGTGAATCCCAGGAACATTAGAAGATCAGAAGAGATACTTCTTCCATCTCATTATTCCCTTTTCAAGCCTTTCACTGGTGTTTACTTGCTCCATTATTTCTGCATATTGAGTACTCTTTCTTCTATTCTTTACATGGGTGAAGGGCCAAATTGGCAACCTAGCAAGTTTTTAAATCTTAGAACCATCTCATATATCTTTGGGGTGCAATTTAATCATGTGAATTTTCTTTTTACAGGCATGTCCTTTGTTTCTGAATATGGCTTTGCCTTGATATAGCATTTTACTTGCTTTACTTTTATTTGATTGATTTAGATTCATGAAATAAATTGTTAATAGTGCAAGGTTTTTTTGACTGCTTTTGCTAAAACATAGAATTTTCTATACTTTTGTGGTTGCTAAGCTTTTGAGTGACTTTCCTGTTATGTATTGAACTACAGTGGCTTGCAGTGCCTATTTAGTTGGCCACTTTGTGCATTGGACAGGCAGGTAACTTTCTTTTCCTTGCTTTTGTTGTGCAGGACTTTGGGACGGAATGAAGATAATGAAAGAAATTATGATGCGGAAAATAACGTCAACTTGGCCAAGTCTCTTCAGCAATACCTTAAATATCTCAGAGTTCTCTCCCAGTCTGCATCTAAGGATTTGTATCCATGGAAGACAAGTGACAAAGCTTCTGTCAAGGTAGTATTTTTAATGTGGTTCTTACATTCTGTGATTTTGGATTCCTTTGTCTCTGAGTTCTCATTTTTGAATTTTCCCCTCTGTCTGAAGACCAGACATTGTTTTTTACTGCCTCCTCCAATTGATTACCATAAGTGCACTAAATTTTCTTAAAATGAATCACCTTCACATCACATTGTAAATGCTTCAGCTCGTCAAATCTGGAGCATTTTACCCTAATTAGGGATGGATTGCATGTGATGAAGAAAGAAGAGTGGGATAAAGCTGGTAACATCTTGACTGGCTCTGCAACTCTGCATCTGAGCTACTCTTCCTAAAACCTGGCTGAGCTACCATGTGAATTCTTGCTGGTGTTTATGCTGCTTATAATTCATATAATCTTTGAGCAGATTTTAATATGGGTCTGATAAATTGTGCCTCAACATTTCCTACTTCTTATTGATCATAAGGACTAGTTAAGGTTCATAGGTATACATTATAAATGTACAGATAGCTGGGAAGATAAATCACGACCATTGACTATTGACTATGTCAAAAACTACAAACATGCCTATTTGAGAACTAAAGCATTTTTCCCCTTCCTAGAGAAAATCTGTCTCACTCTAAGAAGAAACTTGTTAAATTTATTTATATTATTGGATAAAGGGGTTCCATACAACAGGCCCTTATGGCCCTGTACCTTTTGCTCAAAAACAAAGCGTGCACTTTTTGATTTTAAAGAACTAGGCATCTGTTGCAGCAATCATTTACAAGAAATTGTCTGTGCTATTCCAATGCATACAGTATAAATGCAAAATATGCCAAAAATATACTAAAGTTTTAGGAAAAGTGTCAGGTGAAGAAACTATAGTGCCAAAGCCAAACTGCTATGGTTTAATTCAGGGACTAACTCAGATACACCAAATCTGCAACAACAACTCGTGGCAGCAGCACCAGTTGTAGCAACCATTTGGTCATGGTTGTTATTCTTGTCAGAAGCACAAGTTCCCAGATTCTGGCTGACTTATAGACACTACTTGTGATTTATGGCACATAAATCTCATCTGGGGCAAGAGGAGCTTCCAGGCAGTGGCGAGGCAGCTCTGTGGAGGGATCAGGAACCTCCTGATGCTGCTTGGTGCTGCTTTTCCTCCACTCTGCTCCTGGGTGCTGGCTGCAGTGAGGATGCTCTCTTTTGTGTCACTGGCTTTCAACAAAAACTTGCTCAAGAAGTATTTCAGTGGGTCTGGTGTTGTCGTGCAAGTTCATAAATAATCCATATGGCTGAGACCTTCTGTGGGGAAGCCTGCTGTGATAACACCACCCACCAACCTTATCGAGTGTTGCCATGGAGATGGGTACTCTGAAGCCTGGGGGAGTGGGATAAAGAGGAGAAAATCTGGAAATGAAGCACGTATAGGAGCAAACTGTACACCTCTATTTACTAAGGAGCCTTTTGAAACAACAGACATTGAGTCAGATATGTTACCTAAAATTGAAAGTCAAAAAAAGAAGGAAAAAAAAATTATTTTAAAAACTAATGATCAGCCATGAATTTTAAATGATCCTGGAGATGTTTCCCTATCCTCGGCAAATAAAATGCAACTGCTCTTCTTGAAAAAGCAAGAGGGACATAGTATTTTTATCTCGATTCATTGTTTTGTTAGTGAAATAGCATTTAAACAAGAGACAAAACCAGAATTTTTGCTGCTCCAAGAAGCAGAAAAAACCTCATAAAATTAAAAAATTTGAAAAGAGAAGGTGGAAAAGTAACTGAATGAGCTACCTCCAATATGGTTGTACCATTTTGAAGTTGGAGATGGCTACTTTGTGCACTTTAATTGCAAGCTTCAGCAAAATATTGGTACTTCATTTTTGTGCTTAATATGTAGCTTACAAACCCACATTAAATAACTGTAGCAAGATCTGATCTTTTAAACATTTTTGTCCTTTTCTAATTAAAATAATCACAAGACAGAGGTACTTTACCCTACTTAGAACTGCAGCTTTTAGGCTTTGCCCTTCTCAAAAATAATTTTCTTTCAAGTATATATTTACCTCTGTCACTTCATTCCTGCTGTTGGGGAGTAGGAGATATAACACTACTCTGGTTGCTTTGATACCTTACATGCTGTGAAGTGTGGCTGAATCTTGCAGAAATTTAGTGCTTCTTGACAGACTTTCTTTATGGATTCAGGGTCCAAGCCTGACATCAGAGGTCTCTGGCCAAATGTAAAACAAAGGAAGATAAAAGATAAAGAGGTTTGAAAATATTTCTTATACTCTGAAAGTGTTATTTTGTATATTCACATGATTATATTTTATGAACTTTCAGTCTTCAGTTGCCTTACTGTCTTCCACTTGTATTATCAGTATAAAACCACAGAGCTTTAAAATTACTGAATAGACATCACACACACAGTTATGCAGAATGTTGTAAAATAAAGGATCACAATATTTAAAGCAGGTAACTCTTTTCCTATTTCCCTTGCTCAAACAACTGTCAGCTTGAGGCTTATACAGCAGTGACAGAAATACCACCAGTAAGCTTAAATCATGTGATTGACAAAATTCCTATGGTGTCTACCATTTACTGCAAGAACTTCTTTGGGTGATTTTTGAAGCACTTGAAGATCATCACTAACTCAGAATTATTTCTCAGTATACAGGCAGTATCTACTGCAGGCTGTAACCTAGCCAGCTGATAGTGACTCTGACAGTAAATAAATAGTAGCAAATCAGAAGTTTGGTGTGTCTGCTTCCTGAGGGTTACAGTTGTAAAGAATATTTCACTTTTGTTCAGCTGAAAAGAGATATTCAGGAAATGGGCACTTGGTGGCATTTGTTACTTAAGCATTAGCTAGTGGGATTTTGTGTTTGGTTCTCGTGGTCTTCCCTACACACACTTTATGAAAGGGCTTTATGAAAGTTTTACCACTCACAAAGTCTTTGTGAGTCTTTGTGATCCTCTACCAAACCTGGATGCAGTATGGAAAATAACAAATAGCCAGGCATTTATTTTAATGAGAATTGGTTTATCTTAGTTACAGAGGCTAGAAATGCAGAGGCTTCAAATCATGTGTGAATTGTCCTGCCCTTCTCCACTCCAGCTGGAACAAACCCCTCTCACATCAAAACACCTAAACCCCTGAAAAACCCACTGCCCTGTTGACATTCCTACAGAAACTGAGGCTCAGGTTTCTGTTGGATTAGGAAGACAGCACATGGCTGGTATTGCTAAAGCTCAGAGCTGCAGAGGAGAACTTGCTGCCTTTGCTGCTGGTGTGTAATCCTGTGTTTGAATGGTTACAGGGATTTCAATTGCGCTGCTTTCATCTGACCAAGAAAAATTTTACTTATCACAGAAAGAGAATTTATTTGAAGCCTGCCCCAGCTGTACTTTCTGCTGGACAGGCTGTGGGAATTAGGAAGTTGCCATCACACTTGTGCTGTGGTTGTATTTCTTGTTGCAGGAATCTCTGTCCTATGATTTGGGTTTTGTGGCTTGAAGATTCATGGAGCTGCCTTTTCTCCTTCCCCCTGACCTGGCCTCTGATGGCTTTAGATGGGGTTGGTCCTACCTGCTGCTGAGGTCTTTGTCAGGCCAGTGTGCCATTCAGGCCCTTGTGGGTAGGATGGGGGGAAGAGAAAATTATGTCAGATACATTAGGGAATTTAATGAATTTTCTGTTGTTACTGTTTCTTTGTGTTTTAGTTGCATTCATTTTCATGGTAGACTTCTTCTGTAATTATTGTGATTATAGAAATCTCCACATCTTAGGTATTCTTATAAATTTTAAAGCAAAGAATTCTGTGGGAAAAAAAAAACCAAAACAAAACAGAATCTTTACATCAAAGAAGGGGCTAATAAAGGCCTTTTCAAATCATGAGGGGGAAAAGAAACAGGTAAAGTGATGGGTTAGTGCCAGAGAGTTGTGGCTCAGTGGTGCAATTGTGCTGAAAGGGGAGAAGCTGCAAGTAAAAATCATATAAATTATATAAACAAAAAATTAATATATTTGCTGGCCTAAAAAAATCAATTGTTTGAATCTTTGTAATTTATCACCAAAAGAACTAAGACATGTGATAATTATTGAATGGAATTATTATTTATTTTACAAAATCTGAGTGCATGAGTGCTCAAAGATGTGCTTTGAGCTTATCTGCAAATAATTATTGTGATTAACTCGTAAGAAGTTAGTCATTGCACATTTTAACCTTGAGCTTTACTTCAGAAAACCAGCACCTTTATTTATCTAACACTGATTTAAATACAGGACTGAATGAAGTTCATCAGAATTTTGATAAAAAGTAAAAAACTTTTGCAGTGTATATATTTAAACTCTGTTTGTATAAAGGTAAAATTTAATATTTCATATATAAGAGATTATGTATAAAAATATAATTCAGCTGCGCTTGAACACTTTCATAAAAATATTTCTAGAATAATTGATAAAGGAATGTCTCCTTGAAGCTGCAGAATTGCCTCTCTATTGGCATAATTATGCAGTGATAGCTGAATATTTCCCAAGCATTGGTGTATCCGTTTACCTGCAGCCATTACAGAGTAGGGAAGAGTTAATGCCCCTACTTCACAGAGAGATTAGGCATTATTTTCTGAGGTTATGCAATAATTTTTTGGTAAAGCATAAGCTAAAAGCAAAGCCTCAAATCCCAGAAAAGTATTTAATCTTTCAGATCTTTCTCCTTTTCGTGGCTCTTTACAGCAAAATAGAAACAATAAATCCTCCTTAAAAAAAGCCAACAAATGCACATACACAAAAAACCCCAAACTAACCAATGAGAAACCCCACAAAATCCCAAAACAAACCAAACAACCCAACAAACAAACCTCCATAGGCACTGGAGCAGAAATCATTTGACCATATAAAGATGTCGGTATTGGTGCACATCAGCCTAAATTCATTCCTTGATCAATGGAGGGAAAAAGAGAGTTTTCAAGTTGTGATTAATCTGTTTTAATTTAAATATATACAATGAGATGCTGTAATTTCCGTCCCCTTGGCCATTCTGCAGGAATCTGGTGTAGATTGCAATTTTTTTTTCTTGAAGGACTGGTACCCACTCGTTTAAAGCTCAAATAGAATCATGGATACAAAGCCTAGTAAAATTGCAATCATATTGTGTGTGGCATAAATACACAGTCTGGTGATCTAATGTGACTTGTAATTTATTTTTTGAACTAATAATTTAGTAAGGGATCATTCTGGCGCTAGTATCATGCTCAAGTCTTAGATCCAACCAGTACTTTTACCTACAACCCATCAGTTTATGCAGGATATAATGACAGAGTTTCAACATCTAAAAGAGAAATCACCATTTTCCTTATCACACAGGTATCTCAAAAGGATTAATTATTTTTTCAATTATTAGAAGATACAAGTGCCATAGAAATGTTGTTATAAATGATCTGTGTCAAGTCTGGAGTCTTATTTAAAAGGGATGTTAATTAATTTCTAGTAATTCCCTGATGAAACATAGATTGATATTTTTAAAGTCTCAAATACTGACGGGATAATAAGATTTGGTTAGTTTTCAGACCCATCCCTTCAAAATCATCTATTTTTTCTTTCAAATACCATGTGTTTGGAGTCTGTTTCTGTAATTTGTCCTGTGAGTTTGCTGTTTGTCTTGCAAATATTTACTGCCTGTACTTCAGTACAATGCAATCAGTAAATAGAAGACGATGAAGCTGACACAAATTTTAAATTCCATTTTTATTTTTATGTTACACTTATCAAATCAGAGAGTAGAGCTCACAAAAATTTAAACTTACTTTATCTACCTCTGTGTGACTATGTTGGTGTAGATATTTCAGGACAGTGGAACAACAATTTCTTTATTTTTAATGTGGGAAAAGATCTCAGCTGACCTCAAGATGTTGCCAGCAAATGGAAGGTTATTTTCAGTGGGGTTGTAAAGCAATGTTGTGGACAAAAATCCTGCAGGCCTCTATTCACTTGCATTTCTTAGGATAAAAGTATTTTCCAAATTCATGTGTTGGAGTTATAAATATATTGAACTGATGTTAATGTACTTAACTTTTGGCAGATGAAGATCATCATGTTTCTATGAAAATCATCTTTAGATAATGAGATAGCTTAATATACCAGCATATGCCTACAGGAAAGTGTTTAAACATCATTCACTGAAACTTTAAGTAACAGACATGTTGGCATATGAGCAAAATGTTCTCAGGAAAGGGAAGCTGAACACCCTGGTAGATCCATCAGCACTGATCTCCGGGCTGCCCCATCACTGCGGGCTGAGTGTCACTCTTTGGTTCCTGCTGTCAGGGAGCTCCAGAATGCAGAGGTAAAGATGCCTCAATTCCTGTGTCCCCATGTCCAGGCAGTGGCCAAGTGGAGCAGGTATTGCCAGGAGGCACCACAGGACACCAAGTACAGAAGAGAGCTTCCCACAGAGGAGAATGGTTAGAAATGGAGTTTGTTGAGAAGACGGGACAGACACGAGCCATGGTCAGACCGGCCTATTGGTCAGCCTGCTTACATGCTGCCATTCCTTTTTCCTAAACATCCCATAGTATGCCTCGGACAATGACAAGATGGCACCCAGAAAGAGTGCAAACCCATAGTTTAGGATTGTATTTATCTGTGCTGCAATTTACTTGGATTTCAACTTGCATATCACATGTACTTCTGGTGTTTTGTTTGAGATGGGAGCAGCAAGGAAGGGGACTTTTTGCTCCTGCAGGTGGGAGATTGCCATACAGCTGTGAGACCCCTTTAATTAAAGTCAGAGTAAACTAGATCAGAAGGGCTGCTATGTCAGTGAAGACAGCTGAGCTATCAGTGCTCTACTTTAATTAGAACTTCTAATATTTCATCCCTTACTGCCCAAAGTGTGACCTGTCAAGGTGCTAAGAGGCTGCCCCTTCCTGACAGAGGTGCAGCTCTGAGCCCAGGACTGGCACACACTTTTATCCCATTTGTGCATGATCACTTGGTAGGTTGGTGGTCTTTTCTTTGTTCATGTGCTCCTTGTCTGCAAGAACAGTAAAACACTGCTATGTTCATACTAAACAATGCTTGGACTTGTTAAATAACTCATCAAAATCCAGCCCACATCTCCTACCCTAATCTTTCACATGGTTTGTGAGTGTCCAGTAGTTTCTTCCCCTCTAACACTTACTAGTAAAGCTTAAAAGGCAAAAGAGAGAGCAGTATATGGGGCACTGATGCAAATTGGGGTGCAGTTACTGAGCTGGATTGAGCAATTTCTTGTTTTTCCATGACTGAATGGGGAATGTCCTCTTCTCCCTGTTGCATTTCTCCCTTTCCCAGCTCCCTGTTCTTCCTTCCCTTCAGCGCAGGAGGTTCTCTGGAAGGCTGCAAGGCAGAGAGAACAGGAGTGGGGAAGGCAGATGGCAGCTTATGTGAATTCTCAGTGAACTGCTCAGGGTGTCCTGGGCTGCTTTGTGTCATCCTCTGCAGCTCCTCCTCACTCTGGAGTGAGTATCAGTAGAGAGTTAATTACCCCAGGCAAAGACCCGTTCAAAAAGGGAGATAAATGCATCTGACTCGAAGTTTTTCGTATTTAGGCTTTGCTATTAAGCATGTAAACAGTGTTCAACTTGCATTTTGACAACTGGCTCCCCCTTGGAGCTGATGAGAGCAATGCCTACCCTGCAGCTGGAGCACTGAACCAGAGCTGCACTGCTGCTGTTTGATACAGTTCCCAGGGGACACTGAAATATTTCATACACAAAGCTGCTTGATCTCTAGCTCTGTATTTTTTGACACTGCTTCACTGCAGCCCAATTTCTTGGCTTTCACAAAGCACATTTCTATGTTAAAGACCAAATGCAGAAATCCAAAGCCTTGCACTCGTAGGTCATAAGCCAAAGTGGCCAAAGTGCCTTTTGTCTCTGTAATAAAATTGCCTATACCATAATTCTGTTTAAATCGTTATATGGAACCATGGAATGAACCTCTTCAATCATTTCTTATGGGAAGAAAACTCTCTTGGAAAGAAATGGGTATGAACATGTATTAACATACGAAATCCTCTGGCTGTCAGCAGAAGAAATTGTTCAGATGGAGAGCAAAATTATTGTCCAGAAATTAGGACCTAGATAAAATCTAAAACTAATTCTTCATCTCTGGAGGAGTTTATCAATCTTACTTATTTTGTTTTTACAAAGTTCATTAGCAAATACATAAATAATGATTTTTCTGTCTAAATCCTTCTAATTGCCCTCCTCTGGAGTGTATAGTGTCTTCATTCCCTCTGTATTTTGCAGCTCCCTCTGTCCTAAATCATTCTGTCATCAGTGCACAGGGACACCAGTGATTCACAGTAATTTATAGCAGTGAGAGCTGACATAGTTCCTGTGCTAAGGTTGCCACATTGTGATGGAGTTTGTGTGACAGTTTAACCGAGAGAGCACAGCTGAGAAGCAGGACCCATCCTGCAGCACACACACAGCATGGAATGTAACCTCAGCAAGTGTCCTCAGGGAATCATAAAGAATCTAATAGGAATTATTCGGGATATAAGTAAACCTCTTAGTTCAAAGTTGTATTTAGCAAGAACTGAAGAAAAATGATTGTTGAAACTATTTAGGAGGATGGAACTCGTTAGCTAATAAATGAAAAGGCCTGCCTTCAGCTGTGATCATAGCAAAAATGTCTCTATAATTAAGTGATAGTATCCATGAGAAGAGAAACTGAAAATAGAGAACTGTACTGCAGGCCCACCTTTCCACTTTTTATTCCCCACCACTTTTTCAGTAAAAATGTGTTTTGAGCTTGATTGACATGTTTTTAACATTGTTTTTTAATTTGCTCTGGTGTTCTTCCTGAAAATAATAATTTAATTAAAAAACAATTTAAATGTTGTTTATACTTTTTTCCCAGTGTCAAATGATATATTTATTAGAGATTTAATTTGGTGGAAAAATATTTCATTTAGAATAGAACAAAGCACTTAATATATGCACAAAATTGGTTTACTTACTTGGTGTTCCTTTAAAAATGACATTTTTAAGTTGACATGCTAGTTTTTGTTAAGTAATATGAAAAATTGTTAATCTTACAGGCTAACAAAAAACTTAATCTTACAGGTTAAGGGAAAAGAGAAAGTAGATTTATTAAATTTTCTTTGTCTGCATGGAAATAGTTCACACATAGTTAACACTGAGTTATGTTATTCTCTCTCTAATCTCTTGCTCTTGCCTTTTAATAATTTAATAATGTGCCAAGAGGCACATTGAATAGTAGTGCCTCTTGGAAGCACACTTTACAGTCTGTGGTTTGCAGTTTACATTTGCATGGCAAGTTCCAGTTATTGCTTTCCTGGCTGGTAAAGCACGAAGGGTTCTGCCTCAAATCCTGACACAATAATCACAAAGCAATTCTGACCCTTTTCCTTTTGTCCACCTTCTGCTCTCTCTAGAGCTACGTCTACAATGACCCTCTGAGCTACTACACGAGGCAGAACCCCAAGGAGCCGTCGCCTGCTTTGGCCCAGGCACCCAAATCCCAGCAGGAATTCCCGGAGAGCGCCCGTGGCAGGAGCCTCCGCCAGCGGCAGCCGGAGAAGCTCAGGCCGGAGCCGGGCAGGGAGCAGAAGAGCCCGATGGCCGCGCTGCACTCCTACATCACCCAGAACCTGTCTGCTGACAACAGCCCTCAGAGCAGGACTAAAGGCTCCCAGGTGTATCCCGAGAGGCTGTACTCTACACAGGTCGGTCCTTTCGATGGAGCTTTTGCCAAAGGCAAGGCGGAAGATTTCCAGATGCGGAAGCTGCTCCCGCCGAGGGCTGGGCCTGGAGTGCAGAGGCCAACCCCAGAGATGCTGAGCCACAAATCTGCTTCCCAGCGTGAGCCAAAGGACCCTCTGAGCATCGTGGATGGTAAAGTTGATATTTACTTATTGTCGTTTCCCTCTTGTTTACTGAACGTTTTTGAGAAAAAGAAAATAAAATTAGACATTTGATATATCTCCTAGTATTGGCATATTTATATCTGCCACAACACAGTAATAATGTTCACCATTCCAGCTACTCTTTCCCTGCAAACATCTACCCACATTCTTCAGCCCACCTTCCATATGTGTGCAGAAATATATGGCACTTAGTAAGACATAGCATTTATGTAATTTATTATATTTTCAAAGCATTTTACAAACAACGCATAATTATTGGTATATTTCGCTATCAAATCTGTTTTTATGCATTCATCCCACACTATATATATAGATAATACAGAAATGCCTGGTTTTGTTCCACATCTCTTTATTTAAGTAGAAATTCAAGGACCATGGGTAAAATTCAAAGTTAAGCACAGAAATTAACAGTGAGACGAATTCTGGTGCAGAACACAGAGAAGGGAGGAGTTTCTCAGTTCCATGGATAGGTGAACAAGAAGGTGGGGTTGCATGTAGGTTTGTCTGGACATTCTGTAACAAAGAACCCATTTCCTGGGTTTTCATCTTTTATTTGATAATGCTGTTTAAGAATGATTGCATCGCAGTTTATGCTGTATGGGATATTTCAACAAATATTTAAATTAAAATGGAGGTAAACATCCCCATGCTGTGCTGCACTTAAAGCACTGCTTTATAAGATGAGTCTTGGGGATCATGTAGACTTTATGCTTCATTTTGTTGTTTCTTTAAAGTAATCTATCTATGATGTTATTCCAGTGGCTCAGAATGCCTGAAAAATGAGAGAGTTGATCCCCAGCCATTGTCAAGCACTTGTATCTGTTACACTGCAGTCACTACTACCCCAATGGGTTTTGGTGATATGTAAGAGGGTTCCTTTGAATCCCCCTTTATCATCCATAAAGTGTAGTGTTGTTTGACTTGTTTTGGGTGTTTTTGTTTGTTTGTTTGTTTGGGTCTTTTGGGGGTTTTTTTGGTTTTTTTTTGTTTTTTTTTTTAATATCCTCCAAAACCAGAACACACACAAACACACAGAAATGTCAGAGTTTCAGCAAAGATAAAGCTTGCAGTTTAAAGGATGCTCAGAAGTGAAAGCACTCTTGGTATGGTGCCCAGAGATAATAAGTTTCAAGGAATGAACTATAATGTAAAATCAAATCCAGGTGGCACTGTAAGTCTCTTGCACAGGTTAGACAGTTTTGTTCCTAGACTCAAAACAAACTAGGCTCATGCTGGTTTCATTATCCTCCAGCTGTTCCACTTCACCTTTCCTGGTAGGAGCCAACTGGGAAAAAAATGCTTAACACTTACAGGGAATAACATGTTTCACAATTCATTGGGTTGTACTACTTTGACTTCTCATACATAATATGCCCTATAGGAACTTCTGCCATTGTATTTGCTATTAAATGTTGCATAGACAAGATATTATGAATTGTTTCAGTAGGAAATACTGTGGTTTCCTTTGTATTTTTGAGCCCCTTAATAATCTCACAAGAAAGTGGTGAGGACAGAGCCTGGCATATTCATTGCTTAAAATGCTGTCCAAATATTCATTGCAATGAAAGTGGTTTAGGTTCAGATTTCCCAGACTGACCACACAACCTCTTTCTGCTGTTAACCTTTCTTCAGTCTCTCTTGTGTTTATGGATTATTGTAGGCTTGTGGGTTATTTTTCTCTTGCACTCTGTGAACTACAGAACTTTTAAAATCTGGAAGAATGGGGTGCTAAATTCTCTGATCCATCTGATAGAGGATTAGGCAAAAGCACTGGACTGGGAGAACAATCCAGAAGGTACTGAGCAGATTAGTACTGAGAATTTCTGCAAAACAGTGGCAGGTAAATTCTCTAACAAGGCACCCTGAGGGAGAAATACAAAAGAAGGAAATGTGGAGTTATTTTTCTATCAGATTTAGAAGTTGTTACCACTAGGAGTAGCATGATGTGCGTGGGTACTGCCTTTGTAGTCACTGTGGAACACTGGAATTGTTAATCTCTCCTCTGCACCAGCCGTATTTAGCATTTGGCTCAGTTTTGTGTGGTTTGTTCTAGTCTACTGATTTTTTATGTGTTAAATATTACAGAATACGTCTCTCTGTTCCTTTGAAAAAGGTCACAGAGTTAGTAATTCACATGTCTTAAAAAATAGCAAACTTCCATGTTTATGGAACAAAAATACTATTTTTTTACATCCTCTCTCTGGCAAAGCTGGGATCACCATTCCATATGGTGCTCAGCTGCTGAAGCAGCTAACATGTGGTCAGTAGGGTGATGGGGTTGAAGAAGACAGACCACACTGTGGAATTTCTAACAAAGTCACTGCTCCCATACCATGTGGTTGTCAGGCAAGCTGGCTTTGACTCTTATCCCAGCAGAATATGAGGCATCATTTATATCCTATACAATAAAAAGCTGTTTTCCCCGCATAAGGTGCTATTGTTCCTACTAAGGAATTCTTTTGGTGGAGCTTATATTAAAAATTACATCTTCTAGGACATACATGCTTTTACTGCCATTATGGTTCCAGGGTAACTATAAAAGGCAGTTTGCATTCATCAGCTGGAAAGCTGGAGCTAAGGGAGAAATCTGGTTTGCAGTTTGCAAGCCCTGTGAAACATGACTGAGCATTGCTGAGTCTACTTAGAAGGGAGTCAGTGGGAGACTGTAAAAGCTGTGCACAGGTAAATGCATGTTCAAATACATGTGCTGCTTAAGTGCTGTGCCATTGCAGTATCCATCTGCTTTTTGGTCTTTCTCCAACAATATTTTCTGATTTTAATAAATACATCATATTACCCAAAGGTGCCTGCAAACAGATGCAATGATATTTATCTGTTTATCAATGTTATCCAGTAATTTACAAATTATTGCAAACATGGACAAGTGCCATAACAAGAAGTGTAAATATGCATATTTACCATGGGCAAGGATTAATATATCAGTAGGCACGTGAAGTTAGCAAGACTCTTTATGGAGACCTGCATTTCACCAGGCTGTTACAGACACTTTGGTGACTGTCCCTCCTGGGGTACTAAAAACATTATGTTCCTCATACTTATTGGCTTTGGTTATTACCTTTGGTACTTGATATTTTAAGTCACATTGTAGTTGTTCAGTAAAAGTAGATATAATGCCAAAGATTTATTCATGTCAATGCAGCATTTAGGAGTCTGTTTGATAAACTGTGCCCAGGTGGCAATAACCAGGGCAGGAATGCCAGTATTATATAATATTATATATTATAACAGATATATTATAATATATAATATTATATACTATTATACTATAATTATATAATTATCGATTATTCTAGCATATATAATATATATTATTTTATATTGCTATAATAGAAGGGTATTATTATAATTTATTATATATTATAATATTTATTTTTAATATATAATATAATATTATAATATTGAGGTTTTAGTGAGCCAGAAGAACCTCCATTGAGCCTGTCTGTATTATCTGGAATAGGGCCTGAGGCCATTTTTTTTTCGTGTTATTCCTTGCCCTGTTCCCCCATTACCATTTGTTTGAGATTAAGACTGCTTTTTTGTTGACAATAGATATTAAAGATAAATCTGAAGATGGAATGGAGAGATAAAACTGGGCTAAGAATATAAGTAAAGAGAAAAAGTTTGGAAAAAATGGAATGGAAATGACAAGGCTACATTGCCTGCATGTTGTTGAGTAGCTCAGTAGTTGGCCTTGACAGCTGGCTGTGAATCAAATGAAATAAACAAAAATCTAGTTGTGTTACGTTAATATAACTCTTTTAATGATATATGTTCTGAAATACAATTATCTTTTAAGATTTGTCTTCAAATGATGTTTTATTTGTAAAGTTTTAGTTTTTATTTGGATCTGACATATATTCTGTCTTTTCATTGCTGACTTTATTAGCTCTGCTTCAATAATTTAGGCTTTTCTGTCAAGATATTGTCCAATAGTTCTATAAAAGATAAGATCAGAAATGATACCTAAGCAGACACAAGGCTCCTGTGGTAATGCAACAGTACTATTTTCTTCCTACAGCTTAGTTTTCTGCATTGCTGCTCTGTGTAACACCTCCACCTCTCTGCCAAGTAGCTCTTGTGCTTCTTTAAAGAGTCTCTTGAACTCAGGTTGATCAAGTCTATTAAAAATTTTTGTTGCAGTTTAATTTGCTCTTGTAAATTGCCCTTCTAAACTAAAGCATTGGTCACTATGCTTTTACTATATTATTAAATTAGTGACAGGGAATGGGTACAATAAAATGAAAGGAAATTTTTCAGTGTTTTCTCTCAAGTGTTGCTAAGCTTCCATCAAACTTCAGTGTTAATTTTGCTGCTGCCACTTATCTTGGCCCAGAGAGTTTGGCACAGATTGAGTTTACATCTTTAATTCGCATTTCTGAACACTCACTTTCCTGTACAAAGCTCTCTGCTATTCCAGTATGGTACCAAAATCTTTGTCAGCTGTCAGTTTGAAGTAACATCACAGATATAACCCATCTTTTTTATTGGTAATCACAATTAAGTGTGCTTAAAACTATGCTTTTTAAAGGAAATTTTAAAAGTTCACATTTTACAAGATTAGCTTGTATTTTATATTACTGAAATTTATAATTAAAGAAGTAGAATTTTGTAATAATATCATGGTGGATTATTGGAAAGATATTTCCTTTTTACCTGGAAAAGAAAGTACATCAAAGAAAGAACACCTTCCCTGTATGTCAACACCCTCTCAGACTCACAGTAAATCTATTATTTAAGCTGTTTAAGCTTTAAGCTCTTTTGCCTTTTATGGACTAATTAGTTAAGGGAAAATGGCATAATTTTGTTTGGTGAATTTTGGGCCAGGTCAGGGGAAATTAGTCTATGCTTTGATATGGAATTGGGAATTTGATGGTGAGATGCTGATGGTGAGCTCTTCAGTTAAAACTGAGGGGTCCAAAAAATGACAGATGTGTCCAAAGACTTGGCCTCTTATTCCCAATAGAAAATAGTCCTTGATGCTTGTCACCTTGCAAAATCACAGATGTTCCACTGCCTCTTCCCTGAAGCAGAAGTTTGTTAACTACTTTAACTTCTTTTCTAGTCTCTATGTACTTCTTCCTCCTTTGTTGTGAGTAAAAAGAAAAATCCTTATTTTTAGCCCTTCTTATGACATTTGTTTTTCCCTGTTTCGCTACTTTTAAATTCACTTTTATGTGAGCCTGAAAGCTGACAGCATGATCCCAAAGTCTTGCTCGCAGATGATGATGTCCAACCACTGGGCCTAATATGGATAGTGTTAATATTGAGAAAAAAGGTTGGATGGCACCTTCAAACTGCTTCTATGTAAACTCATACGTTCAACAGAGATTTAAAAGCAGCCCTTATTTTCCTCTTCCTGCACAATACTATGTGAAAGAGTTTTCTTGCTTGCATGTGTATGCCTAATATGTTAAATTTCTTCTCAAAATAAATAATCAGAACAGAGGCATGATTGGAAATGGATTTGGTGTGCTACAGTAAGCACTACATTTATTGTTCCATACTCCATGGGGCATAAGGCTGAGTTTTGCAGATCTCTAAAAGACTGACAGTGGAGATGCAATGTATGCAGTCAGAAAAGTGCCTTCCCTGGGGAGATGTTATGCTCCATCTTCTGACTCATCTTTAATATCCATTGTCCTTGAATTTCCTTTATCTTCAAAACTTTTATCACATAAAGGTGTTTTGCTGTTTGGTTTTGTTGTTTTTTTCTCAGTGTGACTGGTAAAACATTCATAGCTGGCAAACCAAAACAAGTTCTATATATCTCTATATCATCTATAGCTATATCTATCTATATATGTAATATATATAGTTGAAAAAATATATATGTTCCAAGAGAAATTAATACTATTTAGAAATTTTGTCCTTTACATATCCATGTATATAATAGACATATATTTATATCCCCTTCTAATTAATGAGGAACTTTTTGATTGAAAGACAAAATATCTGACTCATTTTTTCTCTGTATAAATACTTGTGAAAGCAAATTACCAAAGAAAACTGATCTCTAGGAAACAGTAATGTTGTTTGTACTGGTTTGCAGCTAGGGAAAAAAAAAAAGAAATTAGGCTACTTTAACGCTTGCAGTATTTTGAGTCAATTTAGACTAGGAGAGAATGTTCTTCATGTAAAGAAAAGGTGATAATTTCATGCCGTCTCTCTAGGAGAACTTGCTGGGTTATAACAGCATACATCCCCCTGTCCTGGCACAGATTCACCTCATCATAAACTTTAATGTCCATTAAGAGTACTGTGTTTTCTGTAAGGAATGCAACATGAATGAGTGTACCTTCCTTTAAAAAGCAGATACTCTCCATGAAGGGAAACCTATCTAAATTGTTTAGGAAAAATATAAGCACATGTGTTTTGTGTATGCAGCTAAATGTGCTTATGTTGTTTTCTGATCCAGAGACACTGATTAAAAATGTATTGAAGGACCTAGAGAAACACCAAGTGAATGTGGAGAATCTCAGCTCCACAGAACTGGATGAAATCGCTGATACCATTGCCACTGCAATCCAAAGTGTTGATATTCAGGAAGAAACAGAAAAAAGTGCTGGAAAAACTAAAGAAGACAAAACAGAAGCACAAATGAAGAAAGGAGATGCTCAAGGAAGGGGAGAGCTTCAGATTGGATTAATGGAAAACAGTGTTAATATACCAGGTATTTATTTTAGAAGTACAGCGAAAGACAACTACCCTGATTTTCCACTATTGCTTCACCTTAGTGCTAGACTTCTAACAATCAGTTTTAAAGAAGTGTGAGGAAAAGTTTCTGTATTTTCCAAATGGCTGTGGAATTTTAGATTGTTTTTTTTTCTTTTTACAGTAGGTTCTTCATTTACCAAAAAAAAATCTGTTTATGAATACTTGGTCTTCCAGCTTCACAAACAAGATAAATCTACACACTCAATTATATTGAAATAAGAATTGCTTTCGGTCTAATTTCCACTTTGCTGTGTGGTCTAATTTCCTATTCTTGAAAATGAGATGTTTAAGCAAAATGGTAATGGAAATTATTATATTACAAGATGTATTTCAAAATATGCAGAGAAAAAGATATGTTTTACAGATAATCATTTTTTAACATGCCACAGCTACTTGCAGAAAAAACCTGTGACAAGTTACAGGTACAAAACTACTCATTCCCTCTCCTTCTTAGGGAATAAGAAGAGTTATTATGGTTATTTGTTTCTGTCTGCACTCATATTTTCCTGGTGATGCAGATTCAGGAGCCACAGTAATTACCATTAATGAGTGAATACCACAGTGGAACATAAGTTACTGCTCATCCTTTTTCTATTTTAGGAATGCTATAATATCTAGTATGCCAGAAAAGTCTACTGTAGGTCATAAAAAATGATTTTAACTGTTTTCATGGTGGTATACTGAAATCCCTACTAGCTAGGGATATTCTGGTTATTCTGATTTGTTGTAGATTAAAAGGAGCCAGTTTGAGGATTTATCTTGAATCATGCTGACAAAGATGAATGACATTCTGTTCATAAAGCAAAAAGTCAGTATTATTTGACTGAGGTCAAGGAACTGACTGAATATTATCACTGTAGTTAAATTGTAACATGATTTTGGTGAATGATATATTTTGAAATACTTCGTTTTCTTCCACCAGAATAGGTATAAGGAAAGTACATGTTTCCTTTTCCTTTACCATAAATGTCCATCCAGCAAGCTAGACCCATTTTATTCTGTTTCATTTTTTTTTCTCAGATATTGGTAAACTGATATGATGATTTGACACTTAATTAGCAAAATAACACTATTACATTGGCTCTTGAAGTATTCTGTCTATTGATCTCACATTAATTTGCTATCAAAGTGGGGTTAGAATAACAATAACAAATTATACAGTGCTCCTTACTCTGCCTTTTCAGCTTTGATGTCTCAATGTTTAAATCACATAAAAAGACCACTGCTAAAAAGCACCCTATGAGAAGTCATTGTTTTGTATATGATGTTTGCCCTTCATAACTTTATATTTGTGCTTTTCATATCCTACAGATAATGGAGTGCACGAAGCCAGTGTGAGAAGTGATAAAGAGGTAGAGTACCATTATTTTAACAAAAAAAAGTTCCATCTCAAAATATCTGTGTTCAGTGAAAAACAAACTCACATTTCTGAAATATAAGACTTGTTCTAAGTTTTGTGTGGCTATGATTCAATAACACACATGTTGTTTTAATGCACTGAAATATTAAATGGGCATTTATTTAAACCTTAACCAAAATGGGTTTTGATGTTCAAAAATCAAAATCAAATCCTTTTCCCCCCTTTCTCTAATTTTTAAATAGACAGAATTTATAACAGATCCACAAAGTTTAGACAAATTCAGGCTTTTCCTCAAATCAGTAGATTTTGCACATTGAGGTTTCTTGAAAATGCTTTTTCCCCCCTTTGGCTTTTAGTCCTGGGGAACACCCAGTGTTTCAAAAGCTCTAGGCATTACATCTCATACCCTAGCTAGTAACATCAAAATTAGCATTTTAATCCAAACCACTTTTACAATATTCCTCCTTTGAATCATATCCTATGGACTGCTGTCCAATATTTAGCCATTTTTGAGGTATATTCATCTTTCTTTTTCTCCATTTCATGGAGCATAAAAATTTCAAAGAAATATTTTTTAAAAATGTGTGAAACTTCTCCTACTAGGTACTCTATGAAAAGCTAATACTGCAAGACTCATAAATGGGCAAATCCTCTTGTGTTCACAGTAAAATCTCTTTGCTCCTTCTACCAAACAAGGGAAGCACACATAGAGTGGCAGGAGCTTTAAACACCCACATGAAAATCATCAAGGAATGAAGTGCTGTAGTCACAACAGACTTACAGTGGATCTCGTGTATAAATTTCTTAGTGACAGTTTGACTAGGGAATGTTTGAATAGAATTTATTGTGGCACAGAGCACAAAGTGCCCATTAGCTATCATTTCCTCCCAAATTCTTGGCTGCAATAAAGTTATGTAATGAAGCTAACTAATGAATTTTTGAGGCACCTGTTTTGACTTTGGTTCATTTGCTTATTGTTGATTTATTAGACAGGTTTTGGTTTTCTGTGATCATATGTTGAGATTGTTGGATCATTCACACACAATTTGTCACCATTTATAGAGATGAAGAAGGGAAACAGAATTGGTCAGATAATATCTGTTCCTTTTCTGGTTTTATAACTTAAGAGACCCAAGAGGTATGAAAGTTTGCAGGCCCAATCCAGGAATATTGATGGACATTTCTGTGTTTTCTCCTTTTCATTAACTTATGTGATAACAAAGTTTAATTTCTGTCAACACTTAAACACATAGACACATGGAAACTACTGGAAAAAATATAGTGACATAATTTAATGTTCTTTTATTATTACTGAATAAACAGCATATTCTTAACATAGTCTAGCAGCTTATGGAAATTAAGAAAATGACCATGCAACAGTTGTATGAGTAGATTCTACCATATCAATAAGAGTTTGAAAAAATTATATCCAGGTTTGGTGAGTATAACCTTTCTCTGTTTAGTTTTAAAATAAATGTTATTCTTTTAATACAGGAGAACACTGCAAAACTAATTAAATTCTTGAATGAGAATGCATTAGCTGAAAATATTTATAAAGACCTTATTCCTGAAGAACCTACAAAGACAGAAACTAAGAAATCTGAAGAAATTGACCCTTCTTCCTCAGAAGAAACACATGCTGGTGTGGAAAATGTAAAAAGTGAGACTTTCTCAAGAGAGCTGACAACTGCAAAGAACAGTGAATCTGACTCCAAAGACCCCAGCCAGAGCAGCTACTGGATTAAGAATGCTTTAATGCAGGAAGGAAACTCCTATGAAAAGCCTCAGAAAAACACAGGACAAGGATTACAGCTTGAAGTGAAATCTTCTCAGGAGGAAGAATATGGCTATATTGTGACAGTGAAAGAGTAAGTACAGCAGCCAATTTGAATGGCATTTTTAACTGGGGAAAGACAAAGTCATTGCACCTAGTGAAATATGAATGCACAAGAGGAAAATGCCACAGGCTTGATTTTTAATACATCTGAAACTGTTTGGAACCTGTTCAGTACTTTGATGAAAATACAAGCAAACAGTTCAATTTTCTTACAGTTGCCTTTCCTCCCTTGCAGAAGACATTAAATTTGTAGGTCTTTTGCTTAGACCTCTCTCTAGCTTCTCATGTTCTAGTGACCTTCCAATATGTCAGTAAGTGTGCTTATGGTTAGGATGAGAGCTTTAAATATTTGACTTGAAAGTAGTCTAAATATCAATGCCTGAGTCATTCTTTCAGAAAACGACACACAGTAATACAGCACAGTATTTTCTCTGTGGTTTTGTTTTGATCTGAAAATAACACATATAGGAATCCAAACATCATATATGCAGCTAGTTTGGAAAGAAAGACCTAATGCTTTCAGGTCATGCCACTAATGAATTTGACATTTAATACTATACTTTTAAAAAGGCAACTTTAGCCCCCCTAATGATACACAGTTTATTACAGGATTTGGGATTTTAGAACCATGTAGGCAACCATGTAGGTACTTTCACATCCTTTGCCCTTCTGTAGAACAATGTTATATTTGATTAGTAATCCTGACTCTTCTTCTGTGAGAAATTGGGAATTTCTAGGATAAGCTTACGAATCACTGTCCAGCATCATAGAAAAATTGAAGCAGAAATTTCTTTAGCATGTATTGATTCTTTTGACTGTCTTAAACTTATTAATGGGATTGAAGGCAATAGAATTGTAGAGGATTCTTGGTTTTGCTATACTGTGTTGCATTGAAATGCATATGGCTGCACATTAGAAACAGACCAGAAACTGGTGGAATACCCTTTAACTGCACCTCTTCATTCCTGCCTAGAAATGTTATGTGAAGCAGTAGAAGAGAGTTGTTCCCCAGCTCAGCACTACTTCTCTATTTCCACCAGCTATTTTAACTCATATCAATCTGGAAGACTCCTTTATTCCAAAGAGTATCATAATGACACCATCTCCTTTGGCTATCCAGACTTATTTAGCTCATAAATGCAGTAAAGTTTAGAACTGCCAGAGCTCTGTGAAATGGGAGACGTTCTGAATTTCAATGTTCACAACCTGGAGATTCTTCACTGTATCATCTTACCTGGTTTTCTTCCTAGCTAGTCTCCCACTGATGGCTTTTCCCTGAATTATGTCTGTTATTATTCAATGAAACTTGTTGAAGAAGGTATTTTGTCCAAAGATTCTTGGTTCTAGAGGAGTCCATATACACAAAGATAGGTTATCTTTACCATTTTTAATGGTTTTTAATGGTTGGTGGCCAGACTCAGAGAATGGTGGGGAATGGAGTTACACCCATGGTTGTAACCCTGGGTAGACCCTAGTGTGTTCCACGAGGCTCAGTACTGAAGGCAGTTCTGTTTAATATCTTTGTTGATGATCTGGATGAAGGGATCAAGTGCGTCCTCAGGCACTTTTCAGGTGGAAACAAATTTAGGAGGGAGTGTTGATCTTCTGCAGGGCAGGAAGGCTCTGCAGAGAGAAAAGCCCCATTTTGCACCAGGGGATATTCAAAATGCATGTTAAGAAAAACTTCACAGCAAGGGTTGTCAAGCTTTGAAACAGGCTGCCCTGGGAAATCACCATGGCTGGAGGTATTTAAAAGGCACGTATGTGTGAAACTTAGGGACATGATTTAGTGGTGGACTTGGCAGGGCTGGGTTAACAGTTGGACTCAATGATCTTACAAGTCTTTTCCAACCTAAATAATTCTATGATCCTATGATTCTGCTAGTGCTATAGCTGATATTTGTGGGGAGACCTGTTTCTTATTAGCTTCTGAGGTTTTGCAAGCACGATCCAAGGAGGTATTAGCACTGCTGCACTGAACTCCATGAAGTGCTAGGAAGATGCCAGCATTTAATTGTGCCACAAACCAAAGATAAACATTCCCACCTAATACCTGAAGTAAAGATTTGTGATACTTTAAAGACTTGTCAAAATGGCAGTCTGATTGTCAATGGCAAGAACAGTGGGTCACTCCTGCTGTGTTTGTCAAGTGACCTTTCAGATGGTTGCAGCACTGCAATCCATACCAATCCATATTATCCATCAGTGCTAAGCTTTGGAATGAATTGACACTTTCAGTGTAGAAAATTGTACTGTGCTGCTTCAGTACTTCATTATTCTGAGAAACCAATCAAATTGGTGATTTACTTTGTTTAGTCTCTTTGCTTACAAAAAAATGCTATTCTACTGCTGGAGTATTTATGTAAGATTTTTTTCTTTCTCAGTGTAATTTGAAGCTTTGAAGTGTTTTATTAATTTGAACTCTAAAATTCTAAAGTAATATTATTTTTTAAAATTAATCTACAAGACGTTATTTTCATTTGTGTTCTACTTTTGCCCTAGTTATAAGGTACCTCTGGTATAGTTGGGATACATCAGTGTGAGCTCTCTAGTCAGAGAAGTCTTGCCTTTGGACTCTTTCTATTTTCTGAAATTCTAGTGCTTCACATTTGGGAAACTTTTTTTTTTTTTTTAAGCATGCCAGTTCTCCCATTTGTTTGGCAGTATTTGCTATAAAACGAGGGCCTGGATCCCACAGTCAAAACATTTATACAGTGTTTAGTCTCCTGAATGTCTCATGAGGAAACCCAAAGCCTGAGTTTCCATAAAATGTAGTTCTTACCACCTCCAGTAAGTCTAAATGTAAGGTGCTGCATGCTCAGCAGTTTAAATAGCCAAGTTGGCATGCAATTTGTCAAATATGAGATTGAGTAGCTAGACTTAAATGCACTATGAAAAATCCTATTTTGAAAGTCCATCTCTTTCCACTGCTTATCAGAGAGTCTTTCAAGCTTCAAAATCAAGTCATGCTTGTCTGAAACCATGCTTGGACACCTAATGCAGAGCATCCTGTCCTGTTTTGTGATTTTATCAGAGGGCTTGTGCTTGAAGTTTTTCATACAAAGATCACAGACAGCTCATGGCAGCTCTCTTAGCTTGCGAGCCAACTTGTGGCATTGCTGTGTTATGCATTTCCAGGATAGTTCATATTTTGTCATATGTTAGCTCTCATTGCAGACTGTCTGTGCACGATTGTACAGGTTGTAAATCTGCTCCCACCACGTTAACAGGGTTGGATGCTGCATGCGTGGCTCTGCATTTCATTGGAGGGAGCTGCAATTCTGCTCAGGTGCTGGGAAGAAACAGGGCTTGTGTTCCTAGTATAAAGTTGCTATGGAATATGATTAGTGTGACCCATTTAATGTGCTGAAGGGTTGGGTTAATTACAAATGCTTGATATTATTTCTCCACCTTTACAAATGTGATAAATGATACTGCTTTGCATATAATGATTACTTTCCTCAGGATGGCATTCGGGTTAGGACCCTGAAGCTGGGTTGTGAAGAAGTCTTGGTTTATTCCTCAAGTTTTCTGTTTTCTGGGCATATCATTAAGTAATTGTATTTTTATGATCTCCATTATTTTTCCCCTACCAGGTGGAAACATTTTAATTGCATTTGAAAATTAAATTTAAAATAAATAGGAAAAATTAATCACACTATCTACAGCAATGAAAAAGGGCTGATATCATTCTCACTTACTAGATCTTGATGTTTCTTAGAAGCTGAGCATTTATATTCCATGAGGCTTTGCAGCTCTTTTTGGAAAATAATAACAGAATGTTCTTGTCTTTTAATACATCTATTCAAAAAGAAACACTGATTTGACCTTCTCTGTATCTCTTACTGTCCTTTTTGAAATCATCATTCTACTTACAAGTGCACTTTATTAAGAGAAAGAGATTTTTTCATATTCTTCACTTAATTTCTACAACTAGCTTTCAAAATTAAGAGAAATGATAAACACACATAAACCAGAAAATAGGTTGCTACTGAAGTCTGTTAAAATCACCAAAGAACAGCACTGCTGACATTAAAAAAAAAAAGTTAAATGTAAAAATTTTATCTCTGATTTTTTACTTCCCTTGTGTAACTCTTCCCTTGTATAAATAAGTTCCCTAAGTGTCCATAATTGATTTTAAAGCCAAAGGTTTTGCTTGTGACAACATAGCTTGACCCCCTATCTGAATAATACACATGGAAAATCCTTTCCTGTGAAATTATCCAGTAGGCATGATTTGGTCTTTGTCTCACCACCAAAACCTGTAGAGAGACATAATTCTAGAATTTTCTGCTGCCAACTCTTCATGCATAATTATTCATGGTCCCTAGAGTTTTTTAGACATGAAATTTTTTTTCTCTCTCTAATTCTTCAGTTTTCTTGTGATTCTTAGAAAGTGACAGAGATCATAACCCCCCCTTATTACTGCTTCACTGCCTCAATTTTGAAATTATATATTCCCATAGGAAAATGACACTTTATGCTTCCTATTCATCCACAAAAATAACAGAGAAGCAGTAACTAATCTGGCATTGTCACAGAGAGCAATAAATACTACCTTTTTTTTTAATGTGTGTGTTCAGCTTTGTATATTTTTATTATCTCTTATATGCACAGAGATATGAGAATCTGTTCTACTTCAGCTGCCCTTAGCTTTTGTGCTTTCAAAATCTGTTGAAATATATTGTGACAGAACGTGATTCTCAACCTGCTGATGTAGATAATTTTACAAGAGAAGAGTCCTTCCCAGTGTCCATCTTTCCCTCCTCGAATGGCTTTGCTTTCACACATATTTTCCTCTCATTTCTTTTGGGCCCATCTCTGCATTTTTACTTCTAGAGGCACATAGAGATAAAATTTTCAAATTTTCTTATTTTCTAATGTGGCTGGTGACCATCCAATCCGCTGCACTAACAACTAAAGGCAAGAATTCACCCTGGTCCTGATGCAGTGGACAATTTTGGGAGTGTGCCTGGAGTTCTTGGTAGCACCACAAGAACTCCCTGAGATCTGTATTACTCCACTTAGATGAAGAGGAATGGCTGCTGGCCTGGTTTCCCAGGCCAGACATCCCCAGACATTCTCATTCCTCTTTCCATGCCTCTGTGCTCCTATCATTGTGTCTTCCATGCCAGATCTTTGGAAGAGCAGCTGGTTCAGGTGCAGCTCCATCACCTCTCAGTGAGCAGGTTCAGGTCACTCTGCTGACTCCAGGCTACAGAACTGCACATGAAATATGCCTAAAGTAAGGATGGGGCTGGGGGCTGTGCTTTGTTTTTATAAACAGTGGGAGTTGTTAAAACCCTGAGATGCTGCAATATCTCACAATAACTTATGGTCAGTTCTTCTAGGATATCACAATGCTTTTATGGTAATTACCGTTCAGGTTATTAGGAAATAGTAATGAATTTTAAACTTTTGAAATTAGTAAGAACAAGAAAGCCAAGGATCAGGATTCCTGGGAATGCAGCACACTGAATCATAGTGCAGTCTATTGTCAGTACTTTTTCATCAGTGCTGTTCTGCTCAGTCCTGGGAAGTTCACTTGTAAAAATGCCATCATTTAATTTTCATGGCTTTTTTTTTTTTAATTTCTTAACTCACATTATGTATATAAAATGTAAATTCTCAACCACTAAAAGTTAGAATGAAGTCATTTAATAAATAGAAAATCAGTGAATAAATTTGAACAGAAGTTCTCTGGGCACCACGTGCCAGAGTTTCAGTAAAGAATCTCCTCCTAACATATTACCTAAACCTATTCTCTTTTAGTTTGAAGCCATTCCCCCTTGTCCTGTCACTACACTTCCTGACGTAGAGCCCCCTCTGATTTCCCTGGAGGCCCCCTTCAGACTCTGGGAAGCTGCTTTGAGACTCCTATAAAACCTTCCATTCTCCAGGCTGAACAGCCCCAACCTCCTGAGCCTGTCATCATAGAGGAGATGCTTTAGTCCCTTTATGAACTAGTATTTCTGTTTCTTGAACTCCTTTTTTTAAACACTGTGTTGTTGGATATTCTTTGTCATTTTGCATTATAAATTGGTCTGGGCTTTATGCTGCCTTGAGGGAAGATAGGAAGGAAGGGAAAGAATAAAAGTCAGAAGTGCATTAAAATGTGTATCATCATTTGTGCTCAATCACATTTACTAATTACTTGTATTTGATATGAAAGAACAGGTTTGCATTTTCAAGGCTTTTTTGCATCAGAGATTCAGCGTGCATGACAAGTAAACCCTGTAGCTGTTTCCAGCATTCAGTTTAAAATGCATTAGGGAGTACTTTGGTGGGGTCCATTTCAGCCTCAGAAGGGAGGGCAACACAATCATGGCACAGATTATTGCCATTATTTCTGTGCTTCTGCAGGCAACAAAGCATCTGTATGAATTTGTTACTATTAACACAGCTGGAGGTACTGAATGTTTGAAGTAATGCAAGCACAGGCTGGCACAGTGTCACACTTTGATTATAACTCCAGAGAGTTTGTCCTTCTCAACTTCTCTCTCTCTCTCCTGTTTCCAGGATGCTGTTATCTCCTCTGACCTTCATAGCCCAACCACTGCCATTGATTTTTAGCAAGTGTCATTTGTGTTACAAATTGGTCTGGACTTGAATCTCTCTGTATTAAGAGGTTTAGATTCACACTTACTGATGGTGGGAAAAGAGGGAAAAAATTACGGAAAGTGGGAATTTGCTGAGCTGTCAAAACAGAAGTAAGCTTAAAAAGGTTTTATGTCCAATATAGCCTTTGAGGAAACAAGCATGAAAAAACCAAAGTGCAGCCCAATGCAATAAAATTGCAGTGCCCTTAAAATTATTACAATAACAGTGCTGTGAAGTCAGACAGCTCTCAAACAATCCAGTGAATAGCTCTGTGCTTCAAAGTTATTCAGTTGCTCTCATGAATTCTGGATAAATGTGAACCATTTGCAAAATTAATCATTATTTAACTTAATGTAAGACACAGACTGTGTTCAAACACAAATAAATGTGTTCCTTTCCAGTCTTTACTGGAGATGTATGCTTCAAGATGTATGAAGTTACACTGAAGCATGGACAAAACTCTCAGATAGACAAGCAGGCTGTTCTAACACCATGGACTTAAAGCATCACTGCCCAGGACTTTTATTATAGATTATCAGATGAGTTACTATCAGGGCACTTCCAGAAAAGAGAAATAAATACAATTTCAGTGTCTAATTTTTTTTTTTTAGGCTTGGTAGGCTCAGAAAGAATTTAATGACAATGCTATAAAATTGCTATTAAAAATGTTCCCAGTAGTCCTTGCCAGGGCACTTACCTCCTCTATGACCTCCAGCAAACTCCTCTAAGGTCTCCATTTCTTCTCTCCATTGTATGGATAACATGCATTGTTCTTGTGATGACTGAGACTTCCTTTGTGTCTAGAAAAAGAGGAGTAGGAGCTGGAGAAAGCTGGATTTGATAGCTTCATAGTGGTGATTGTCAGCCTGATGGGAATGGCAGTCATGTCACTGTGTTGCCCTGTCTTTTCCAACAGGCTGTGTGCTACCTGAGGTGGCAGAAGCACTTGCTCCATCCTCGGGGCAGGACTAGATGATACCTTTCTCCATTTATTCCCTCCTCAGGCAAATGTGACATCCTTCCTTTGGATTGTGAGATGGGTGGCTCAGAAGTTGGCAGTAGCCAGGCTTGGTGAATGACCTTTCACATCAGAGAACAGTGGTATTGGTGTACTAAAAAGTGCCATGAAGCCAATTCCTTGGAGACAGGAGACACTGGGAAGAGGGGAGTGAAAATCTCTAGTGGGACCTTGATAAAGCTGTATCTTTTTGTTGCTCTACCATCAGCAGCCCTCCCATGCCTCCGTTATGACTGAAATTTGCATACAAGGAGTTTCACATCAATCTATTTCATACATCAGTAGCTGAGTTTCCCATTATTTTGATTGTTAAAATATTTACCAATCTTAAAAGAGGAAAAAAAAAAAAGAGAAGAAAGGAAAAAAATAGGGAAATCCAAAAGAATTAAACTGTGTACTTAAAAAAAAGTATCCCTAGTGTTGTTTACAGCTTCTCTGAGATGGAGAAGTGCTGTGATCAAGACTCTGAGACCACATTAATTTTAACTCCTATTTAATGCTACACAATTTAAGCCCTGGCTATTTGTATGTGGGAACCACTGAGCCTGGGCCTCCAGGAGGCAGTGCCAGGGACCCTCTCTTCTCCTTTGTGGCAGCACCACACATGGAAGACCTTCAGCACCTTCTGCTGTGATACATCAGATTCTCCTGGGAGAAAAGCTGCTGTCACAGCAAAACCAGAAGCTGTACGTACCCTTCAAATCAACAGGACATAAATGGGATGCTCTTCACATTGACTTTAAGGAGAGTGAGTCACAGAGCAAGGGGCAGGGTGTCACTGTGGATTAAGAGCTGGTTATGAGATAGAAGAGAAAGATTTGTCATGAACTGCTGCTCCTCAGCATGTGCAGAGATTAGTGGTACCCCATCGGCAAATTGTCTCTGTTAGGAAGAACTATGGAGGATTTTGAAAAATTCCAGATGGATTTAAATGCATTGAGGGATTAAGGAGTACAATGGTAGATGAGATTCAGCTGGAATAAGTGTGACAGAATAATAGACATTAACAAAAATAATACTTTGGGGGAAAAAGAAAGGAAAAGCAAAGTTATTCTTTAAATTCCTCATAGTCTGTGCTCTGAGGCTGTAAAAATTTGAACAAAAGATTTGTTATATCTATATACGTGAATCCTGCTCTTCATATGGTGGCACATATTTTCAGACTTGAAAATTTAAAATAAAGCATGCAAATCCTGAAGGCAGTGGCCCATTTCCAAACATTTCTAAAACACAAACTAGTGTAATATGTATCACTGGGGTCAAGAGTTCAGGAGGAGATCTTTTTTTAAAAGGGAGATTTTTCTAATTGCTAAGCAGATACATAATCACATTAACTAATTGTTTGTAGAATTATAACCATAATCTTATTTCTTTTCAGAAGGAATACTCTTGCTGCAGGGTATAAGGCAAGAGGAATTCACTTCTGATATCTGTCTGTTCTTGGCCTAGGCTGCAGTGCACATGTGACACATGGAAAGAGCTTGACTGATACTGTTTTTAAACACAAAGTTCATGTGTTTCATGAGGATCATGTAAGGAAAGCGTGGCACCATTCCTGACCTCTGGAGTCAGAGAATGAATCAGACTGGTTTTTTATGTCTAATATTCTCATTTATTTGGTCAGGTGTTCCTAGTACTCCTGGGATAGGATATCTTGTGTTTTGCTACTTTTTGACTGGGTTTTGGGCAAGTGCCTGAATAATGGCAATAACATAGACACCCTTTCACAGTTTCAATTTTCCCTCAGGGAACTGAGGAAATACTTTTTTTTGAATACTCTTAATGTCTTTCATCTTTGTTTCTTGATTGTTAGTGATGTAAATACAACAGTGCCCAAGCCAAAAAAAAAAAAAAGAAAACTAAAGAACTAATGTTCATTACAACATTAGAAACTAAAATTTATTATTTGTCAAAGTCAAAGCACTGTTTTTCCCAGGATAGACAGATTCTTAGGTGGTCCTTACAGAGGCAGATCACAGCTGACCACTTCTCTTGCCCTCTCTTAGAATTTTTCCAGAATTATCTTGGACTTTATTTCTTAGCACTTACTTTTGAGCTATCCTCTATTTAGTGCTAGTTTTAGAAAATCAGGCAGTAGCTTGTCCGAGGTGGTCTAAAATAATCTCCAGTGTTGTGCTTGTGGCTGCTGCTGAGAACTGACTCAGGGTCTGGGGTTGGCATGCACTGCTGGGAATGTGTTTCCTTCAGCATGGCTCTTCTCATTCCTTCTTGATCCCAGCAGCAGGAACTGGAAATTGCTTTCCTGCTCTTTATCCTTTTCTCTTGACTGCTTTTAGCAGGCAAAGCAATCATGGCTGGTGTGCACCAGCCCCTTGCCCATGGACAGGCAGTGCCCAGGTCCTGCCATTCTGGCTCTTCTGCTTTTCCTTGCCAAGCAGTGCACTGAGAGGGGAGATAGGATGGGAAAGAAACCAAGCCTGAGTGGCCCACAAAGGTGGATGGTTAAAAATGCAGAAGTTACCTGTTCCCACACTTCTCTTCCACTGAATTTCATATTTTGTATTTATTAGAGTAAGTAATAAGCAAACAGTTCCTCGTACACCTGTAAGTCATTTTACAGAAGCACTGAAGTACTCCACACATCTCAGAGTCTCATCACTCAGCCTCAGCCCTGTGACAGACATTCCTGCTCTTTTCCAGGCATGGAGGAAGCATGGCAGCTTGGCTGGAGCTGGCCAGGCTGTCCCTCCCAGCTTCCCACCAGCAGGGATTTGCCTGCCCCAGTCAAAGTCCATACTGCTGCCAAATAGTGTTAGCAGCCAGAGAAAACTGCTCCTCAACATTATTCATCCTAAAGACAGACTCCTTATTTGACTCTCTAATGCATTCCATATGGTAGTCCAGACATATTTCTGAACTTTGATTTTTCTTTTTTTAGGTTTAGCTTTTTTATCTTCAGTACTAAGGACACTGTGCTGCATATTAAGAAAGTGATACCATTATAGCCTGTTGGAAGCTGATTTGATGTCAGTCAAAACAAAGATATTACTGAGAAATGGCCAGGTGGAACTTCCTTAAATAATTATTTTAAACTTTGAAATTCATCTTTCTTAAAATTCAGTATTTAAAAAGACTAGTGAGAAAAAAATTACTCTCGGCAATTTTACTGAGTAAAAATTATTCCCTGTTCTCAGCTCAGCAGTAAAAAAAAAAAATCTTCAATGTAAAAAACAGTTCCTATTTGTGTCCGCTAAGAGAATGACTGTTAAAAAATCTTAAATAGAAACACTCAAAATAAATAAAGTGGTAGGCAGGACCAACAAAATTATTTTTGTGATCAATACTCAGATTAGCTCCTACAGTAAAGTGCCACCACAGGAAGCCATGGATCTTTGGTGAACTCATCCAGGCAGGTCTTCTGATAGACTTTTTTTTTTGCTACCAAGTGAATCTGGGGGATTAGGAACCAAATGAGAAAGAATCTTACAATTCTAACCCAACACTTTGGGCTGCAGGGCATAATCTGTGTGTAGCTCCCATTGTTTAATAAAAGTTGATTACTGAAATTAAATTCTTCAACAGATTTCATCCATTCAGCTTCTGTTTTCAAGAGCTTTGGATATGTGTCTTGTTCCCCATGTGTTTAATATCTTTTCCCTTTAAGGCACATTTCTAGGTGTAAAGCTGAAATGTGGTTATTTCAGAATTTAGAGTGAAAACCAGTGCCTCATTTAGGTACCAAACTGCTGGATGCTGCACATATTCCCCAAGGTGTCATCCACTTCATTTCACATCATGGAGTTTCTTGAGCGACAGGTGAAGACATACCCACACGGGGAGGTTAGACACCTTCTTTCCTCCACTGATTAGAAGGGACCTTTAAAGACTCCAGAAGACAGCCCAGATTGCAAAATATCTCCCTGTTTCACTGAAACATGCCAACAAAGTAGGATGTTCAGGGATCCAGCATGCCTAGTGCTGCTCTGCTGACAGCCACTGTGTCTAGGATCTTCTGTCTGTCTTCTGCTTGTCACTGTGGGGCTTGGGAAGTGAAGCAGGAGATGGAAGAGACCTTACTGAAGTTGGTCTGAGCAGTTTTAACTCCCACATGCTGGAAGAGTGCTCTGTGTACCAGAAATGAGAGATAACGCTGTCCATCTTCCTCTTGATGGCCCAGTGGTTTGTCTTCAGGCCTAAAAGTAACAGAGAAAAATAATGCACAGAAGAGGACCTGACTCTTGCAGCACTCAGGAGTAAGGAAGACTGCTGGTCCAAACTTAGTTTTTTGAGCATGTGTGCATTGAAAGTGGTTTTAATATCAGTGTAAGTATGAATAAAATGTGTCCTCCCCAAAATTCCTAGATTCTGGTTTCAAACTCTGCTTCATTCTCTGATTTAGATGTGTATTAAATACTATTCAAGCTGAACTCAGTTGTAGCCAAACTTTTGAAGATTCTCCACAGGACATAAATGGAGTGTCCATGCCACTGTGCTTGAGTTTGGACAGCAAAAAGGGCTGGGTATGAGTGGCATTTACCTTCCTAGAAAATACACTTACTGCTGGGAGGATACTGTAGTTAAGCATTCAGGCAACTTTGAGTCTAAAAAGAAATGCCTTGCAATTTTATTGTAGTGCTCATCACTCTCGAAAATGGGCAAACTGGCCATCATTGTCTGTGTTCTGATCTAAGCAAATTTTGGGTGGATTGAACCCTACCTTACTTGAGATTTTACTGGGGATTAGACTGACATTTAGGTTTAAAGAGTGAAATTCCCAATGTCAGGCACATTTCTGTACTGTATATTATTCTTCATTTTTGAAAAAATGATTCAATTGAATTAATCTGACAGGGCTGACTGGATGTCCATCATAGTGCTGCATTAAATTGCTAAACACTATTGGAAGGGCACTAGGTACAGTCTGGTAAAGACAATACATAATTTGAATGATGGCACTAAAGGAGCATTTCAGAGTTCAGTAAGTGGGTTTCCAATGGCACTTGGCAACTGGGAGGAGGAAAAGCAAGTGAGAGCAACTGCTTGTGAGACTGACATAACCTCAGCATAATACTGAACTACATGTTGTTCTCCTTGGGCTGAGAGCAGCTTGGCAAACACCAGCAATCAAGCCATCTGTATAACTGCATCAGATTTCTTGCTACCAAAATGGTTCAATTTAGGGGGTTGTTTTGACAGGCATGTTGGGAAATACAGAACGTATAGTTTTCATCATTGTTTACTTCTGTTTTTCCTCTTGTTCCCTTTGACTTTGCCCATATTAGACTTTGAGCTCCATTTATCTCAGCATGCAGAGCTGGCCATGCTGCTGGTGTCCCCACAGAACTCCTCCTGTGCCTTCATTTACATGTTTCCTTTTTGTTCTTTAACCAGAAGGGGAAACTTTGAGCCTTGAATGCATAAATCATTAGGTCCAGGTCAAAAATAGGCCATTATTCAAAATGTTTGTTCTCACTCATAGGATTTGTACTTAATCTTGGGAATTTCTTGAAGACGTGGAATCCATTTGTAACATTGTTCAGAGAATTGGAGCATGAAGCTGAACTGGTTCTGAGATCAGCATCCAATATTCAGCTCTACTTTTCTGTTAAAGTGCTCTAACTGGCCATTCATGAAGCAAGTCTGGTCCATAAGATTGGTCTCCTACTCTATTTGCCCACAGCAGGCCTTTGGCAAGACTTCTAACTCACCAGTGAGGCAGAAGTCAACTTCACTGGGATCACGGTGCTCCAAATATGCTCTAAAATCAGCAAGATGTGCTCTAAAACCAGTCAGAGGCCATGTGCTAACATAGTTTGGAACAAAATTTTTGGTAGCGGGAATAAGTGAAGTTTTTAAGTTAATTTTCAGGTGGTGTAGTATTTGCTGCTACATCTCCTTCATATTTGGTAGGGAGTGGTATATAGAGCCAATAATGTTGGTGCTTCTGCTGTTAGAGCCAGAATGGATGCAAGTCAAATAATAACATTATTGTCTTTTATATTAAAATACCAGGCAGCTGACAAGGAAATTTGGTATAATTGCCCTCATTTTATGGACAGTGGAATTGCAGATAAGAAATTGTCTTGACTGGGGTAACTTGATAGATATCTCCTAGATGAAGACATATTCGGTTTCTCACTTGTTTAGCTACAGGTATTCTCTTATTTATGTATAAAACCACTGAAGACAGTGAGATTGTTTAGACAGGCAAAAAAAAAAAAAAAACCAAAACAACAAAAACGCTAGCATTACTATACATTTTGTATCTGGAACTGAGGAGAAACTCACTTAATGGGATTGTTCTAAGTTGTGCCAACTTCCTCGGAGCAGATTCTAAAAATTACTTCTCATCACTGTATTTTTCTTGTAAATTGAAAAGTTAAATCTTAGTAGTCAATAGCAGGGGAAGATTATAATTCAGTGCACTATTATTTAAATTACCTCTGTAAGTGGATTGTTCCTTAAAATATTTCTGTTTTCAACTTCCTCACTGGGAGGGACCTAGACACTGGAAGATACAAAATCTTATTTTCACCAGACAATCTAATTTTCTGGTATTCAATGTCCAGTACACTTTGTGAAAACACTTTGACAATTACATAAAGTTGGGCTTCCAAATCCACTCTTGAGCATTTAAATGGATTGCACTAATTTTCAGAAGTGCTCAACAGCTCACATTAAAGCTAAGAGATATTTATTCCCGTGCTTTCATTTCAGATTCGTCTCTAAATAAGATAGCTTTATAGGCTAGATCCTGTCTTTTTTTGATTTGGCTGTTTGTTTTGTTTTGTTTGTTTTTTGGGGGCTTTTTTTGATTTTTTTTTGTGTTAGACAAAACTCCTGATGAACTTATAGGGAGCTGATTGGCTCAGGATTATTTTAAGTCAACCAAGTAGATCTGTATTGGATGATTTATTTTTGACATGATTAAACTGGCTACAGAAGTTTTCATTACTATGTCGTGACATTAAATCATGACATCAGAGTCCTGAACTGAGCTGGGGAGTAATTTCATCTGAAGGGATAATGCAGTAGTACCATATAATATTGGCTATTTTTAGCAGAGATATAAGCCATATTATCCAGGAGGTATAATAGTTCAAGAGCCCTGCCCTGAAAAGTGAGCTAAAACAAAAGCAGTAGTGAAATATTTTGCAAATGACACTCTGAAAGACTTTGAAACTGTATCTATCAATCTATGTATCTTTATAAACCCCAAAGGAAATATTTATATTTCATTCTCCACTTATTTATTCATTGTCATTAGTGTGTCAAAGTTATTCTACCAATAATATGAGATAGAGATTGGCATCTGATCAAGACAGAGTTCTGCTACTGATGCAGTAGGGTCCGAATCTATCAACAAAAAAAATAACAATTAGGGTAGCAATCACAGTTAGAGATGGTATTAGAAGATAAAGCAGTGGAAGGAAGTACATTATACATGAATTTTATACACTTTCTGACTCTCTTTTCATCTTCCAAGAGAACTGGAGATGAAAACCTAAAAAGGACCTCAAAAGAATTATTTTAAACAGTGAGATGTATCACATTTTCTTTTAGCTGCTGTTATTAGTTACCTTGAAAGAAGGTGCAAAAGAGAAATCTACTGCAAATGTAATGAGAGCAAAGGTAGGAAATCCGAAGTAAGCACTGTCTGAAACTGGCAATATGTGTATCATCTGCAAAAAGGTGCTTTGCCATCCAGCAGTTGACTCTTCCTAAGGCCAAAATGTAGCCCAAAGGTGATCAGAAACCTTCAAGGCTATCAAAAAAAGTAGTGGTGTAATCAAATCATAGAATCATAGGATATTCTCAGTGGGAAGGGACCCATGAGGTTCAATTCCTGCCCCTGCACAGGACACCCCAAAATAACATTATGTGCCCAAGAATATTGTCCAAACACTTCTTGACCTCTGCTGAGAGTGCTGTGACCTGGAAGCCAATTCCAGTGGCCATCAAGCAGGGTGTTAAAGGCACTGCAGAAACCATGTGTTTTCCTGGCCATAGAAGGGTTTAGGCAGCCTCAAGAGAACTTGGAAAATGTAAATAACATCCATGAAAGGTCCTTCTTCTGCTTTTGTTTATTTACCAGCTCACGCTTTCTATCTCTGAGGTCTTTCTAAATTGTGATTTCTCTCTTAAGGATTCACTGCTACTGGTGTACTGAAATGCCTTATCACACACTCCTGGGAAAAATGCATTGAGTTGGACGTGTCTTGGTCCTGGAATGCGACGGGTCACAGCCCAGGGACTCCTTCTGTGCTGTACTGCTTGGAGTGCCAGCAAGGCCCAAACAGCACCAAAGGAGTTCCCAGATCCTCACTGGGAGCTGCAGTGACCATCTTCACAGATCAGACCAAGCTGTGTGAACCCTACCCACAATTTTTCTCCAAGTCTTTGGCCTTGATAAAATATTTCAGTTGTCAGGGTTGTCTGAGAGCCTTCTTTCTACTGTTACTACTTTAGTCTGGAGTGTCTCACTATTTGCGCCTTATCTCAACAGTTATTTTTTGTCTTTCTTTCTTGGTTTGTCTTAACACTTCCTGTTGAATTAATTCCATAGCTGTTGAACCTTCACAGTCAATAGACAAGACATCTTTCTACGAAAAACCCTACTCCCTAATAGAGAAACTGAATTGAGCAGGCTGAAAACTAAGCATAGTATGTGAAAGATCACAAATATAATCTGTTCTAAAAGTATTGAGTGCTTGCACTGAGGATGAGTGGGAGGGCTGTGGGTGAGAGAACAGGTGATGTTTAGAAGATTGTCCTTGTGAAAGTCTGACATTAGATGGGTGATGTTGGTGAACAGTGCTGTTACAAGGTAGGTCAGTTTGGTTAGCACTGTGCTGGTGGAAATGATGTGATTCTCTCCATGTAAATAAAGTTAAAGGCAATTGTCATAAAAACCATGCAAAATGAGCAAAGCACTAAAGAAAAGCAAAGCATTAATTGAGCATGGAAACTCATGACCTGGCATTTTTAGAGAAAGGTTTTGAATAGTCTACTGTCCTACAACACAGCTGTCATAGAACTGTAATAAACAGAACTAAATTGTATCAGCACTGGGAAGTTGGAAAAATTGCATTGGAAAATATTGTGGTTGTAATCATTCTTAATGGGAATCCTCAAATGTGACTGTGGGATCAGCAATAGTATTGATACCATAGAATGCTCATCCTGCAGCTTTCCTGAGCTATTATGAATGATAATTTCCTAGCCTATGAAACTGCATCTGAGTTTGTGAACCTTTGTGTTTGAGTTTGATATTTCATGAGAGTTACTAAGACTGCTCTTGGATGCTCATGCTTGCAAAACAATGGCCTTGCTGCACCATTTTCTCACCCATTTTCCCTCCAGCATTATTGCTGGCTTGTAGCATTTAAATGCTCTGATTACACCCCCCATTTACTGCTGCTGCATTGGCTTGCTGCAGCATATCTTGGTTTTGAATCTGGGGAATGCTTTTCAGGGGAGTAGGGAGGGGTAAACTGGAAGTAGGAGGCTGAGCTTTGCAAGTGAGGCTCTTTGGTTAAAAAGTGACACCAATGGACACAGCAGCCCTTGCCTGCATCAGATTTGCTATTGCAGTAAAAGCCCACTTGCTGACACCAATCATTTCTGTAAAATTTAAGCCAACCTCTTTAGGAGAAAAGATTTAATTAACACATAAACCCCAGAGTAACTATGACAATCTGCTTTCATAGTGATGAGAATAATCACGTCTCTATCCGCTGTCAGTCCTTGAAATATAACAGTTTTATTAATAATCTATAGTACATTTTTTTCCCTTACACAATCAATCAGATCCTTTTGTTATTTTCACACAAGAACATTTCTGTCTTAGAAATCTAGAAAATCTCTATATTTATCTGGTGCCTTGAGGGGCTACCTCTGGTTGTGTGACAAGAGGTCTCTTGAGCATTTTGGGCTAGTAGCATGAAGGCAGGCTGAGCAATTCCATCCTAACCAAGATCCACATGAGATATCCCATTATTTAAATAGAGGTGCCCTTAGGGCAGTTTATGCAGAAACCAGTGAAAAAAAAAAATCCACAACCAAAAAGAAAACCAACCAGAAACAAAACCCAAACCCCTAGAGTTCATTGTAGACAATAAATAAAATAGTGGCGAGGAATTACCATGATGTAAAATTAGATCAAAAAGCTTCAACTCTGAGGTAGAAATAGTGACCTTTGAAAAAATCTTTGAGAAAAATATTTTTCCCTTAGTCTTATTGAAAAGATTGTGTCTAATACTACATGCTTTTTTTGACACCTTCTTCTCCTACTTATTATAAATCCTTGCAGGAACAAATACAGAACCTTTTTTTTTTTTCCTGTGGGTTAATCTCAGCAAAGTTGTTTCTGCTTTACCATGGCATAAGTTTACCATGGCTTGTAAGGTATAATTTTATGGTCTTTGGGGCTTTAACAATGTTGAGAATAAATCTATGACCACAATTTAGATAGGGAATGTTGTCTCTGTTGTCTTCACTGGACACTGTTATATAATTTCTGCATCTTTTTTTTATTAATACTTTTTTATTTGGTTCCACAGTACTGAACAACTAAGTAAGGTAGGATCTGTGTATTAGGGATGGAATTTTCTTAATACATCATTGAACTTGTATCAGCCCTAATAACCTGAAATTTTTGCAAATATAAATTTTGCATCTGGATAAATGCTTTTTAAAATGATAGCAGTCATATTGTGTTAGGCTTGATTGCAACCCGTTTTCTAAATTAAAAAATGTAAATGTGGCATTGACAAAGGTTAAAAAGATTTAAAGGGGTCTCTGTCAGCAGTGTATGCACACACTAAACTAAATCCTATGTATCTAATCAGTGTCCTCTAGACTGTGTGTCTTGCTCCATTGTTTACTTTCAAATCCATAATAATTTTGTATTCTTTCACTAGGCAAAGATTCATTTTAAAATCTAATGAATTTAAAAATATGCTTTTCACTTGTCCATTTGATACCGAGCCTGCAATTTGACTTTCATTGTTTGTTTCCCTCCTTGTCTTGTCAATCCTTTTCTTTCTTTCTGTCCTTTTACTTTATTACATTTTTTATTGAGGACTGAGATGAACTGGTTGCTGCATCATGGGCCCATTACACTTCCTAACAATTCCATTTGCACCTTATTGTTTGTCTTATTGCTGGAAAATTCAGGTGATTCATCATGCCTGAAGAAGCACCTGATCCCAATTCCCTTGATATCACGATCACTATGTGACAGGAATACAGTTAGTGGTGGCTTTCAGACTCCAAGAGGCCAAGGTGATAACTCTTTTGGGACCTTTAGCCTCTCAAGTATTGATGAGTTCCATTTTTTTAATGCTCTGTTTTCTTGCTCCCTTTCAACAGCCCCCTGAGTGTGGAAAAGGGCTTGGAGTTAATAAAGGAAGTGGCAGATCTCCTGAAGCTGCAGATGAGTGTCTTCGATGATGTCAAGTATGTACATGGGATTTTCTCCTTTTTTGTTTTATTGGATGTCTCATTTTTGAATAGTTTGTCTTACAAGGAAATATCTGCTCTTTACTGTCAAAATTAAGAGTGGTCAGGAGGGGAAAAAAGAATATTGATGATCTTTGTAACATTACCTACACATGGGGAACAAATTATTTTGAGAAAATTAAAAGAATGAATTTTTCTTCTTCTTTCATAGGGAAAAATAATCTGTTTGAAATGCCATACAAATATTACCAACTTTATTTAACAGTTCCTAGGTAAGGAAAGTCTTCTGAAGGGTCATTTTACCCAGCATTGCCAGGGGGAAAAAAGACACCAGAGATGGATAAAAACTTGGGTTCCTGGCTTTGAGTCTGGCACATGGCACACTAGGTCATGCTTTTTGGTCAGCTACTTATTTAACAAGTCACAGGGAGTTCAGCTATGCTGAGCACTGGTTTTCTTCCTGTGATTCACACTGATGAATGCTCTGCATGTTAATCTCGTGAACTAGGAGGTTATGACCTGCCACGTCTAGTGAAGAGTTTTAGATTGAGGATTTTCTGAAGGCATTTTGGTAGAAACATGTACTTTACAAAACTTCAGCCTCTCTGCATAACACAGAAGGAGTTTGATGTAAAGGTAATTGAAAAGAAGGGTCAGCTGTGGGAAGGTTTTGAGAAAAGAAAACACATCTTGGGCACACAGGAAAGAACTGATGTCTGGGTAGCATCCAGCTCCTGCCTGTGTTTCAGGAGGTTTGGGACTACTTGCCTTGGCCCTTGAGTTGGGTCGCTGAAATGCAGCATCTTTCTCAGCCTCACCTGTGCTGCCATCAGCAACTGTTTGATCTTCATTTGCAGAATAGTATTCATTGTTTAATCCTCTTTTTAAAATCATACTCTGATGATGTTTCATCTTTAGTGGAAGTGTTTGTTCTTGATTGTAAAATGAAAAAATTTTACCCCTTCTATAACTGTATTGTATGGAGATATTGACTACTCGTGAGAAAATCTTTTCAGAAACCTGGAAAATATGTATTGGCTTTAGTTATTGAGAAGGAAAATATTTCCATATTTTGTTTATTTTGATTAATTTATTTTGGTTGTATTTCATGAAATACATTTTTTGTATGAATAACGAGTTTTTAAGTTGAAAAAAAATGAAATTTTATTATCTTTCTTGTAAAGAACTTGACTTTGAACACTAGCAGATAAGGTCTATTGCACATTTAAAGGAGAAATCCCATGGAACAATTTCTCTGCTAAATCAGTGGGTTCAGCTTCATTAACTTCATTTATTTACAGTACAAGAGCACTTTCACCTACCTTTCTAATTTTTAATATAAAGCCTTTTTGTTATTTTTTTATCATGTGATAAATCACAACACATTGCAATTGATAGGCTGTAGACTTGTTCTCTAATGAAAAATATCCTTCCAGTGGTACAGCCAGCTGTGATTGAGCTTTCTTTTAATGTGTAGAATTAGCTGCTTATTTTGCATCTATTAATATGCAGTCACATGACTGTACTGAAAATATTTGTATGGTCAGTACCTTGAAAGTGTGGTATGAATTACAGGAATTCCAAACAGGACTGAGCATTCTTTCTATCTATACAATGTTTTTATCAGTCTTTGCCTTTTTAAAAATCTGTAAGTCTGTGAAGTGTTATCCTAAATCTCAAATTAGTCAAGAATTCATCCATAGTAAATTTTCTTTGTCCAAGAGAATGAGATGCTTTGACTCAAGTTAAACCTATAAAGTACTAAAGGAAGGTGGAGGCGACCAGTAGATAACGCAGTAGTAGAAGCTTTAGACAAAGGCCTTGCCAAAAAAAGAGCTAACACTTTTGGGATTTATTTTCTTGCCATTGCACCACTATCAGTGGAAAACTATGAAGCTGACTACTCTGGTTAGCTTCTCTGTGGCCTCATGGGGAGGAGTTCCAGGAAAAACCTGATGTCATGCCATAATCACCACTGACATATCAGGAAATATGCTTCTTACTTGGGCTAAGGCATCATGGGTGATTTATTTTATTTCACTGGCAGATAAAAGTATCCTCTTTTTTAAAGATTCTTTTTTTTTTTTTTTGTAAAAATGGGAAGTTATGTAGAAAAAACTATCAATCAGCCTGGGGAAAGGTGAGAATTTGTCATACTAACCTACTTTAACTCTGACCTGAGTATTTGCTTGGTCTGGAATTCTCAGTTCTCTCTTTTCTGTCCAAGAATTCCCAATGGTTAGAAAGTAACAGTATAGACTTGGATTTTTTAGATCATTGCAAATGTTTCAGGGTAATGACATTAATGGGAATCACAGGGTTAATTTGAGAGTATAGACAAAGTCATCACATCAAATAGGAATGGTGCAAGAACTGAGGAAAGAGGGTAAATGCTGAGTTCTTTTAAAGTCCTTTAAATTCTCAGTTACCAATTTATAGTCCTTTCCTCTGAAAAAACAAAACAAACAAACAAACAAGAACACACAAAAAAACCTCCCACAAAGCCAAAAAAAAAGACACAGAGAAAATTTTAAGGAACTGCTTCACTAATAAATTACTGCCTTTGGTTAGTTTTGTCTGCAAATATCTTTCACTCTTCCCTAGATTTTTAGTTTTTCCCTGTATTTTGGAGTTAGGTAAGTGATAATTGCTTTTGCCATGGATAGGAATCCAGCACCCTGTGTTAGCTCTTGATTAGCTGGTGCTTGGTAGTAATCAGCTTATTTTATCTTCTGTCTTTCACAGAAGATGAAATTTCTGTCTGCCAACTTTAAGGATAAACTTCAGTTCACAGGATATCCCCAGGCTTGTCTTCAGAGAATTCAGTCCATCTCTACAGCTGATTTGTTGTCAAGTTCACATAGGCATAAACTCTGCTCTCCCTGTGAAGCAGATGAATGGGAATAGATTTAGGGAATTCATAACTGGAAATATTTCAACGTTGAAAATAAGATCCAACATGTTAGTTGTCACATTTGGATACAGCCAGAATCTTTATGGGAGTAATAGTTATGCTTAATATGTTTTGTTAATGGTTACGTAGCTGTCAAATAAATTCCATTATTTCTTATTACATCATTAGAGACCATTAAAAGGATATTAGCATGCTGATGTAATTATGCAAGCAGACGTAAAATTACTATAGTTATGATTTTATAATCTAATTATGGGTGTCCAATGCCCCTGGTGATTGATTGTTGGACTGGTATCAGGGATTGAAGTCAGATGGGTACTTATGTTTAGGAGGGTTTATATCTATTTTCTTTTAAAAAAGTTTGACTTTGCAATCTGCAACATTGGCCTTCTTCATGTAATTGAGTTATTCACAGCATGAGACTTTATCAAGAAACATCCAAATATAATAAAAATACCAAAATCTCCAAGCTCAACTTTGAAATTAGTGGAAAGGACACAGAATTAATAGTCAAAGTCATTGATTAGAGCATAAATGACTTAACTCGTTTCTGATGAGATTACAAATAATTTTTGAATTTGTATTTTATGTTCTCACAATTGGGGTATTTCCTGCCAACATTGTAAAGGGGAAGTATCATCTCTCACCTTAGGTGACTACCTTTGTATGGAAAGAAAACAGATTATTCTGATTTCATAGTATTTCAGGCCTTATATCCTTCCACTCACAGCCTCCAGGTAAGAGCGAGATTTTCAGCTGAATATTACATTCTCTCTAGACTGATATGATTTTCCCAATTGCCAGTGAAGATCTTTCACTCTAGGTGTCTCTTTTTTCCCCATTTTTTTCCACTTTAGCTTCCTCCACCCATTTATCTTAATGGCAGATTCTTCATTTTTGCCTTCTAATATACCAAAACTCCATACTCAAAGAACTGAACTTTCAGGAGATGTGCTAACTTAACCAACATTTCTATTTTCATATATAATTTTTCAGCAGGAAAACTCTAGCAGAGCATTCTTTATTCATTCCACAAAACTACATTAATTTCAATCTGCTGCTGTTGTTTTGAAGTGTAACAATTCACTATATAACCATATAATATATATATAATGTTAAGAGTGAGCAGGACACTTAGGCTAAATTTGAAATGCTAATATAAGTAAATTTTTTTTAAAGTTGAAAAGACTGATTCTGATTATCTAATTTAATGTCCTGGATTGCAAAGCCATTACATTTAACTACTATTCCTCTATCATGAATTGATGCATTTATATTGTGCATCCAAAACTAAGTTCCAAATCCCTCATCTTTCAAAGACTAAATCTCCAACACTCAGGATTCAGGCTGGTTGTTCAGCTTTCCTCTCACAGTGCTCCCTACCCACACTGGGACTACAGGTGAATTTAGTGTTTACTTAAATAGTTTATTATATGAAAAATGAAAAATTCAGGTTAACTGAAGGTATACAAGGAAACCATATGAAGACTTCAGCTGAAAAATATCTTTCAAATTTTACAGCAGACATGGCAATGTGATTTCACATTTTGAAAAGAAAATACTATAAATTCAAAGTAATAACTAGTTTCAAATATTAACTAAGCTTGACTTATTTAGGTGATGAGAATAAACAAAAAAAATACTTTGGACTGAACTCGAGCCATTTTCTTGTTTTGTTTTGTTCAGATGGCCAATCTTTTGAATAACACTATGATAGACTTCTGAAATATTGAATCGCCTCTATACGTTTTTCTACAGCCAACAGTTCTATTTCACGAGCAGAAAAGAAATCCTCAGTTAATGAGTAGCTCTTCAATGTTTCATTTTATTTTCATTGTTCAATGTGTGACTTCAGGTTTTATTTATTGCACTTTATTCAGATTCTGCTTTGAGGTCAGAAACCCCATTTCCTTCTGTTTTGGTCTGGATTTTTTTCTTATACTGCTCTTCACTACACTATCAAAATCTTGGCAAACATGAATTGATATATTTAACTCATATGAACTATGGGGTTTTATTAGGACTATCCAGAGCTGGAGTTATGCATGAGAATATTAATATCAAAGCTTTTACCACGATGAGGTGTCCAGTGTGATGTCTCACTGCATGGCTTACTCAGCCTCCTCTGAAATGAATTTACCCTGACTGAGACAGAGATCCCATTGTCTCCAATCTGCTGAGCATTCCATTCCCTGAGCATTCAGCAGTCCCAGGAATCAGCTCTCCATTCAGACAATGGTGTTTGACCTTTAACATAAATAAATAAAAAAAATACATAAATTGCTGAAATTATTTTCCCTCAAATGAACTGAGACTGAGTCTAAGTCTGAAGTGAATTATTTCAACAATATTTAAGGAACAGCAGGACCTTTAAATCTTTGTTATTCCATACTTCATTTACAACATACCTCCTGAAGTTTGATAAAATTTAAATTAAGGCCCTTGAAAATATTAGTCTTCTCTATTATTTGACCACTATTCATCTTTGTATTTCAAGGATCCTACTGAAAAAAAACACTTTAAAAAGAAAGGCTGCATTTCTGTGTTTGAAGTAAGATAGATTTTTCCAGTTATACAGTAGCATGTCCATAGTGTTAATCATGTTTTTTCACCAGTTTTGTGTTAACAGCGATTTTAACAAAAGCTTGAATTTGGAAGGCTTATCATGAGGACAGCTACAAGCACATTCTTTTCATACTTCAAATCTCTTGTTTCCAAGTACTGGGGTTAGAGACATTTTGCACCTCCTTTTCAAAGAACAGGCCTTACACAATCAAACCCTGCCGATCATTATCCCTGCTCTTCGGAAGAGCTGGAACGGTTGGGCTGGAATAAATACAATTTGAAAAGGCAGCCAACCATCCCAGTGAAAAGAACTTGAACTGAGGAAGAGATCTGAAAATCAAACCAAGTGGTGAAAGTTTGGAGAAGCTTAAAACACTTCCAAATTGGAAGTGTTGGGCAGGCAGAGTGGTGAGTGGATCTCCCAGCCTCGCCTATTATAAACATGTGCATTGGCTGTAGTGTCCTAATCATGCACTGTGGGTGTTGTTCATTGTTTGTCACGGTACTTTTATAACACCTGAAAAATTCAATCAACCAGTTAATCATATTCAGTCATCCAGAACCTAAACACTGGAACAATACGTGGCATTTTCACTCCATTGTGCTGATGGGTTATGACATGTGGTGTGTGTATACTCTAAATGTGAACAACTCAGGAAATTATTGAGAGGCAGGACAGTGTGAGGGAGGATTATTTAACCACTGAGCAGTGGTAGGACAGGTAGTACAGGGTCTTGTTAGATTCTCCATTGTGCAGATTCTCCATGATTCCATTCTCCTTGATTTGGTGTGGTTAATCTTTTCTTGTGTTGTATGTTGAACATCTGTGGATTAATATTCTTGCAAAGTTTTTTTTTTCCAGATTGGCAGATTCTGGATTCTGTTGTCTATGTCGTTTAGATTTACTGAGAGGAATGTTCTAGAACTCATCCTATTCTCCTTAAGACGCTGCAAATTAACTAGAAATGGATTTTTTTTATTTCTACTCCATTTATTGTCCAGAAATTAAGCAAGATTTTTATTTAATTTTGAACTGTAGCATGCTTAGTCTCAATAAAAAGATAGACCTTTCAAGAAAGTTGAGCAATATTTGTCATCTGCTCTCTGATTTTAAATAGCAAAAAAATAACTGTGGTTATTTGACATAATCTTGTTTAAAGTGTTATAAAAGCATAGCTCAGAAATAATGGAACCCCTTTTATTCAAAGTTGACTTCTCCCACAGATTTAATGAGTCTGGGAAACAAATTATGTGAAAAATGTGTTGCTGTAACTCATTGCATGCAGGCATTTATAAGAAATTACACTGTGTTTTCTGGTACATATTGTCTTATTTGACAACTAATTTATACTATAAAGATTCATCACTTTTTAGAGGAATGATGATAAGGAAAAAAAAGGTGAAAATTTAAACTATGCATTTTCTTACTTAAAAATGAGTTATTCCACAACCTTAGCATTACATTAGTCTTGTGGCTTTTCCCCCTGAGGTACAATACATTTTGTGTTCTTTTCTTAAATGAATGTGCATATAACCAAGATAATTTTGCCTTCTCCACTATAACTTTCCTCCTAGAAAAATATAAAAATCATTAAAGTAACAGGAAGGATTTTGGCCTCCAGCATTTTATGAATTCTATGTTACAAAAGAGAAAGACCATAAAAATCTAAGGAGATTCTTAAAAATAATATGTATGGTGCTTGGCTTTCCATTACAACATTTCATCTCATTAAAACAGAGGATTTGCACCTTTGTAATCAAATGCAGAATGAATCCACTCTTATTGATATATTTCCATGAACTCCTAGGTTCCTGCTCAAGAGAAGGTTTTTACAAATATGAGAACTTCTGAAGTCTAACCTTTTTTAACTTCATATTTCTCTACTACTCATTTCTCTGTGTGACTGAGAATGCCATCATATTCCTTTTTTTAATAAAATCAAAGTTCATAACATTATAGGGTAGGCAGGATCTACTCCTTTCTTTCAAGCAAGTCATTATTGTCTGCCATTGCGTTTGATTTATATAACACTTCACATATTATTAACAGGTAATAATTTCCATTCTGCAGATGGGTAGATTGAAACCCAAGGCAGTTTACTTCATTTTTCCTAAAATGGCACAGGACTTGATGACACATATGAGAATAGAAACAGATAACTGTGATTCTCACTCTTGAACTAAAGCTTCATCCACAAATAGAATTACTAATATTAGAAATGAGAAAAAGATTTTCATGTAGGGATTTGCTTAAAAGAATAACCTCTTAGAAGAAATATAAAAAGTATTTTATATCTATGTCTGTCTTCATCCTCCTGCCCTTGGCTGCCTGATTCTCCTAGAAGTAGAAACATACATTTTTTACTTTCATTTTGTGACCTGGATGGTTGGATTGCATGAGCATTACAGACCTGTTGACCCAGCCAAAAAAAGATAAAGGATTTTTTTGCATTTTTGTTACAGCCTAGCCAGTAAATATTGCATAAACCGGTCAGTAAGTTGAATTACAACCTGCCTGTGGAAGGGTTTGTATTCCTTAAGATTCATAAAGACAGAGCAGATATGCATTCTGTAGGTGCAACTGAAGAAGTCCAATAAATTCTACTTGCAGTGCCTCCTTTGCCAAGGAAATATCTCTACCTCACAGCTGGCAGGGCAGCCTCATGAACAAATATTCTCATTGATGTTCTCAGAGCTAAAGGAGAAGCCAACAGGTCCTTATGAAGACAAGCAGGAGAGCTCTGGCTGTAGCACTCAGAATTTGGTAGCCTTTTGAACTAAGAGTGTAGCAAAGTTTGGGGTGTTTTTTTTTGTCTTTGGTTATGCTGCCTAATACTGATGCAAATAATTTGTGTCCTACACGGATCCTATCAAAGCTCTGAATATTCTGAACCTGTACCTCTGTAGCAACCCTAACATGTGAGTCATGCTCCTCATTAAGGATTGAAAGTCGCTTGTGCAAGCAGAGCAAAAGGTGCCTGTCATCCCAGCAGACAAATTCTCTATGTGCTTTCAGCCAGTTCCATTAACAACTCAGGTGTGTAGAGGGTGAGTAGGGCTGAGGCCAGTAAAATGCATTGAAGGCTTACTGGGTGAAAATGAAAAATGTCTGCTGTTTGTAGATACAAAGGTATAAAGAAGGAGAAAGGAGATATAAATAGAATGCCTTTTTTTTTTTCTTTTTTTATGACATAAATTTTATCCTGTAGCTTAATCCTTGGGAGTGCAAGAAAAACCACTGTACATTTAAGAAGCTTTTTAAGACCATTTTTCCACCCTCGCAGGGTCCAAACAGTTTTTTTTTTTTTTACCATAAAAATTATATCACTTGTATGGTTTGTTCTTTTAAATACTGTAATTAAGAACCTTATTTGCATGGCAGGCAAAGCTGGCAACTTTCATGTACTCAGTGTGGTGAAAATGTCAAGTTTCATGGCTTGTGACAGATTAATAGAAAAATTATTTTAAAACTCTGCAAATTATTCATAGATATTGAGTAATCATCAAAAGTTGCATTTTGTGAAGAATAAAAATAGGGCAAACTGAGTGTAGCATCAATCTCTAAATTAAGCGTTGTCTCTTTTTTAAATCATTTAAATTGTAGGCTTAGCAAAATAATCTTCAACTCAGATGAAGCAAGTTGTAAAATCTTTAAAATACTCTTTCATCATCTTTTGCAATGTAAATTAGGATCAGTGTACTTAACACAATTTTGATACATATAGATTAAATGATTAATACAAAATTAATGATTAATGTAAAATAATTAAACTCTAGCTTTTAGTATCAGAGACCCACCAGACATAGATTGCTGTTTTTGGAAAGTGTCCCTTTCTGGACCAGTCATCCCTTTCCTGTGACTTCAGTCTGGATATTAATGCCAGTATTTTGTTGGGCATTGCATTATTTTTGCACCTTGTCGTGGCCTCCTCTCTGCCACTGAAATGCTGCTCTGTGCAGTCACTCCTCAGTGCTTTTTATGTCAGGGGGAGAGAAGAGGGCACGACAAGGTGCCCAAGGCCTTACCTGATTTATGAAGAATGCAACTTGCAGAAGTAAATCTGGGCTGCAACCATCAAATCCAGACCTGAGTTTTGTTTCCATGTAGCTGCATTTGCCAGATGTGATTGCTCTGAAACAGTCAATCTTTCTAATCTTTGTGGTCTACCTGTTCTGCCTTCCAGCTGCCTGGTGAAAACCCCTCTAATGAAATTCAAGTGGTGATATGAAATCAGCCACTACCTGGTGAGCACTGCAGTTAGTGTCTTTCCCTTAGCAGGAATTTTGCTTTTCCATCTTTAGTTCCTGGTCACTGTCAAACATCAGGTGGAATGCCAATACAAGTCGTCTTTAACTTTCTCTCTTTATGCACTGTTTAGTGCAAGAGCACTTCAGAGAATGGTGCAAATTGTTCATGTTCAGTGTATATGAAGGATATAAATATAAATAGATAATATATTACTTGCTGTATTGCAGGGTGTTCTGGAACATTGTGCATCACTCTGCACTTTAGGGAGCATATTGAGAGTTTACTGAGAAGGGCTCAAAAAACTCATTTTGCTAAAACAGAAAAAGATTTTTTAAATTGATCACTGGCTATACATATGTACCTGTCAATAGGAATGTGAGAATACATACAGCTCCACATTGATATTTCTGCAGTCCAGGTGCAAAGTGAAGCAAATCTTTGAACAGTAAAGATATTAAAGAGTGAGAGATGTGTGTCTTTTTAGTATTAACTCTGAGTGATGATCAATAATTCTCTACTCAATAGTTCAGGGATGTTATTTTGTAGCAGGTCAGAACAACACATCCTTTGCAAGCTTTCCTGAATCTTTGAAGCTCAGTCAGGTACCTGCTTCTGTAATTTAAATAAAGTATGATGCAATGCTTCACAAAATAAATTCTGATCAACAGTTCTGGTCAAAAATGTTGGTCAAACTTGAATCAAGTTGTCAACTGATTTACAGCTACCCTGAGTATCAGAAGGAGAACAAAACAGCCAGTGTACATCTCTTAATCCATTCATGTATTATGTGTCAATGTCCAGCTGAAATTTTCTGCCTTTGCTTTTCTCTGTAAATCATGTTGTAGAAACACTGTAGTATAAAAATGCCTCTGCTAATTATGTGCTTTTCCCCATTGATTTGATTTGACATAACTATGTTTATATACATCTAAATATAATATATAAAACATGTACAGTAACATGAGCATCTTAATTTTTCTAAAATTGAGAAGGTGAAAAGGAGACTTCAGTGCAATATAAACAATGGACATAAGCTTCAAATTCCTAAACACAGAAGGCATTGAAATGTGTACACATTGCAAGTCATTAGTTCAAGCCCACCAAACGTTTCCTGAGACAATTACCTTCACTGCAATAAAATTTGCTTTGCATAGTCCTCTGGAGCGTTACTAATTGCATTTCTTAACCTCCAGAGATTAAAGGATTTTGAAATGAACATATAGACAAGTAGTGACTTTAATTTCAAATCTAAGCTTTATTAAGGCAAGCCCTGTTTTATTAAATCGACTCATTAAGAGAATGTTTCATGTTGGAAATAGCCAATCCTTATCTCCTCATCTTCCTCTGGTCTTGAGAAATTGCACTCTGCCTGTATCTTAAAAATGAGATGCCACCTCGAATCATTTCCGTCTGGCATCAGCTCTATGTCTCATCTTCAGGAGTGCACAGAGCCATGCTGGCACTGGTTTCTGAAATCCTTTTCCACTAGGGGGTACGACAGACTGTGGCTGCATCTCGGCGAAGGCGCACACGAAGGAGAGGAGCCGCCGTGCAAAGCTTGGTACATCATTGATGGGGATTTAAATCCTGTCATTCAGAAATATAATTATAACCTACGGCTTGAAAGTGATATGGACCTTGCCATATTGATCACGCTCCAGCTCTGTTTATTCAGATCATTCATTTGTTGACGGGGAAAATATAAGAAGAATGCTGTTTGTTGTAAAACAATTAACAAAAGGAAATACTTCTATTTTATGCAAAGAATATTCTTTGTTTCTGTGTGTGCTGTGCACCCTCCCACCTTCAGATGGGAAATATAAACCCAAGGGGAGGGGATATTATTAAATCAGCAATCAACCTTCAAGTCATTTTGGTATAAACACTGTAATTATTTCATCTCTAGTAAACAGAATAAAAGACAACAGCACATAAGGGTGACAATTTGCAATATGCTTAGAATGTCTTTGTTAAAAAACCCTTATTATGACTGAAGGCAACATTATTGTAAGTGAAAAAAAAGGCAAAAGTTGTGACAGCTAGTGGGGGAGGGTAATTAGTTGGTAAAGTTCAAATAAATAAATTTAGCAGGTCATTGCAACAGACATTACATTTTGTGTAGGGATAAGTCACTATTTATTATCCTTGAAGCCAGAACTGCTTACCTTTATTTAAAAAATTATTAAGAAAGTATAAGGAAAAAGTGATAAGTGCAATTACATTATATAGTCCAGATGCCTTCTAAAATTCAGAATCTTCACTTACTTGAGTGAGTATAAGTTCATTTGTGCCAGAAAAAAATGACTACAAATTTACCTGGGGGTAATTGTAGTAGCACGCAGCTCAGGGCAGGGATAGACAAAAACTACTGTCTAACATCTTTAACCTCAGTTGCAGCAGATGTCAGATGTGGGTGAGGTTTCAGCCTGGTCCATGTGGTTTCTGTGTGAGTGTTTTCTCCTGCCCAGCTGGCTGAGTGCTGGTTAGGGTAAGGTACAGCAGGAGTGATGTCTCTGCTCCCCCAGCACCTCCATTGTCTGTGGGAATGGTTTGCTTGCAATTCATCAGCTTAAAAATAAATGTGTGCACCTCAGTGAGCCCCTGTATTTAGAGCAGTTTGAAGACAATTGCCATTAATGTTAGCCAGGTTTCAAAGGGTCTGACACAGGAAAGCAGTCTCATCTACCCAACTCAAATTTCCTATCAAAGTTGCATTTTATGCATCTTGAAACCCTTTTCCAGGCTGGTTGACCTCTTGTTAAAAAGTATTTTTAAAATGTTTTGCAGTCAAATAATTACTGGTTTTGTTTAAATGTTCTCATCCAACACATAATGAACAGTGAGGAATTCCCTAAAGAGCATCTTTTGTTATTGAAATGTTTATTTATTGAGTGCTTTTGCCAGAAGCCCCCATGAGAAAAATCTCATTTTATGAGCTCCTGAAGCAGTCAGTTCCCAAAACATCAAGCAGAAATGCAATTTTGACCAAGTAATCTCAAGGTCTTTTGTTTTCTTTTAAATAGAATGCCAATGTGCAAAAAGTTGTAACAAAAGCCACTTTGTTTTCTTTATTTTACAAATATTCCTAGTGAAGCTAGGCTGCTGTGGTGCTCAGGTGATTTTTAACATACAATAATTCAATTGCTACAACAGAGGAAAACAATGTCCCACAGAGCAACATATGCATGGGTGTTTTAAATGATTCTGAGATTTATTCTTTCCTGCAAAAGGATGGCCTTAACTCAGTATCATCCCACTTGCGTAAGGAATTTTTTTCCTTGCCCTGTTGTTTTGTTCTTGTTTTCCCTGAGCAGGGACTTGTGACAACACTGGTGTGGGCATGGCTCAGATCTTCCCGTGTTCCTGGATTATCCATGTGAAGTCAGTAGAAAACAGTGGGATGGTTGCTGACAGGCTTCACTCCTTGGAGATCCTTGTCTCTCACTGCCTGGGCACTGAAATGATCCAGTTTTAATCTGTGTGATTTAACTGATGCCAGGAGGTGCAAGGCTGCCGGGAGTGGGGCAGAGCAGGACAAGTGGGAGGGAGTGGGGAGTGGCTGAGAGGTAAAAGTAAAAGATTCAAGTAAGGGAAGGAGGGCAGGAACTTTTTATCTTTGATGATAGAGATGAAGTGTAACTGCATTGTGGTTGAAATGTTGTGTTGGTTCTAGGTACTCAGCTATAATGGACTGTGCAGTGAAGATTTGGGGGGAATATCTGAAACTGGTTTTTCTTTCCCTCCTGTCTTGGTCATGCAAGAGGTGATGCTGCTTTTATTTAAAGCAGACTGCTAATGGCACTGTAAATATCTGAGCACCTGAGAGGAATCAGCATTTCTCTTAGGTTGGCAACACAGAAAGGACAGTGCAAGATTAGTTAGAGTCAGTGTTTGGTATCCTGAAACAAATGCATTTTATGGTTGATTATCTCAGGGTTAATGACAGGACAGTCTGGGTTTTTGTAAAGCTGTTATCTCAAATAAAAAGTACTTGCAATTGTTGAGTACTTTAATCCATAATATTAATATGATGTTGACAAATGTTCTATACTTGCCTGGCATTATTAGAAGTTGTTTTTGGCCATTAGTGACCAGGCTTTTAGAGAGTCCTTTAACAATAGAATCTGTTTTCTTTTTCTCCCCTCCCTCCAAGTGTACTTCAAGAAAAATGGTTGATTAATGGCAGTCCCTGTTAACTCCAGAATAAAATGTGTGCAGTGCATGCTTTGCTAGTAGAAGATGAAAGGATATTTCTTATTCTTATTCTTACTTGAATTCCCTTTGTAACCTCAAAGCAAAGTCTTATAGTTAAGAAAAAGGTTTTTTCAGTGTGAAAGGGAAAAAGTTTAAAGGTATTTCTGTCTAGGATATATGTGATTCAATTAAGCACACTTCATTAAGCACAGTCCATTCTATGATTGTAAGAGATGAACGTGTTACTAAAAGAATAACTTAACACTTCATTTCAAGCCCTGAAACAAAATATTTTTCAAGCTACTTCTTTTATGCAGCAATTTTTCAGATTTCATTGTCTCCTAAGGCATGGCCATAGGAAGTCAAAAGCTGTTACATGTACAGTTCTAGCCCATGCACTTCACCTTCTAAGCAGGGTTGCTCTTCACAGTATAAATGTAATTATTTTCACTGATAATAGAAGTTTAAAAAACCTTAGGAAATTGCATAATATATATTATGTAAGTAAACTTTTATAAAAGAGTGCAAATTTTTGTTTTTCTTCAGACCCCATGCTCTTCTCCTCTCTAAATTCTTGCATTATAATTTATATGGTCTTTTGTTCCCCAGAAATTTTTCTTCAGTAATACATTCACTATATTTCTATGTGTATTTTTCTTAGGTGTTTTGTAGATAAGTATTTAAGTATAGTTTTAAGGACATCACAGCTGAAATTTCTTTCCTTTCATCAGATGTACATGTAGGATGTTTATTGGGATGGAGAATGAATGCAACATTACTAATACAGATTTATTTTTCCTTAAAATTACACAGTGATATTTTTTGGTGAAACCCTGAGTACATTGCCATTCTACATCTGGTTAATCAGTACCTTCCTCTGTAAATATCTTTTAGATTTTAGTGCCATAAAGGACCATCAGGCTACACCCAGAAAGGTCTTCACAGAGTCACATCCTTTCCTCTCAAAAATTGTGATTCCCCTCTGTTGTCAAATGATAAATACTTTGTGGTATTTTTCTGGTCAAAACCAACTATTGGCTCAGATATGTCCAGAATCTCTTCTCCACACAAATTCTTGCAGAATATGATTAAGATAAATATTCCGAGTTTTTATATTGTCCCTCTGACTTGCAGTAGTGAAAACAAGAATTGAAGTTGTGTTGATGTTGGGAATATAAATGTGAATATACACTTTGGATGCTGAATTCCAGTGATGATCTATGCTGAACTTGACTGAATAACAATTTCAGTGCCTCCATTTTGCCATCTTCATAATAAGAATAGTATTTACAGAAGTGTTCTGAAGTTTAGTTAATGTCATTGAAATTCTTTCAGACGGGCACAAAATACATACAGGAAACCACAAGAGGTATAAAAATGTATGCAAATGTAGCTAATGAAGCAAAAGGAAGAGGGCTAAATGGTGTCTTAATAGGTTCTCTTTAAAAACCTATTTTGATAAGGGATATTATGCCATGTCTCTTGATTATGAATCTTACATTTTTTTAATAATCTCTTTCAGCGTGCTGGGACCAGCTGTGACCTTCCGAGTGCGCTCAAACCTCCAAAATATTTCAACTGCAGATGTTGCCAAAGAAGCAGGTAAGTCCTTGTCCTCCTTTCCCAAACTGTGACCACCCACGTGCCTGTTTAGCAGTCAGTACCACTGCAAACAACACAGACACATCCTGTTTTCCCAGAAGACTGACATTTAAAGGGGGAGAGAGTTGAGAGGTGAGTGGCACATGAAAAATTGAAGTTTAACATCTTTGAGTCCATTAAAACTGTTTGAGACTACCTTGTTTGTCAGGAAAATGAAATAGAGGTTTGTCATCAAGTTCCAGCGTGGTGAAAAACTCTTCAGTGTTGTCAAAAACATAAAAGCACATTAGTCATTTGTAAAAGATGATCACTTTTCTGATACTTTTTCTCAGGGAACAAAAATGTTATTACACCTTAGCCTTAATTTCTGAAACAAAAAATGGTAGAAATATGCCTTTGTTGTTGTACTGTTTCAACTATTTCAATGGCAAGTTAATCTTGGAAGTAAAGGTTGCATTTCTAGAATTAAGATGCTTCTGAGTAAACACCACTCTTCTAAGGACTCTTACTGGCTCCTTTGCAGCTTGGTTATTAACTGTATTATGGAGTTGTTGACTGCAAAAAACATTTTTTGCAAAGTATCTGAATTGATGACTGATTTGTTTCCAAGTTACTCAATTGATAGGCTTTAAAAATCAGAAGTAAATGAGTTGCAATATTGCTTGAAAACAGAAACAAGAAAAGTTCATGTAAATAAACTGTTATCTTCTTTTTCTTCACCATGGATGAATTTAGTTACAGAAAGAACTGGGGTAGCTCCTAGACCAGAACTTTCCTCTGCAGAACCCTTTGCATTGGAGAAGGGTCTTGTTAACAGGTGATTAAAGAGTAGCAAGGGTCAAAAACCCCTAGATGTGTACTGCCAGAACTCCAAATTTACAATAAACACTGAATTATGTGACTCATGAATGCATATGATTTTTTCCCTGGGAAAAATTAATATGGCTTCTTTATAACAATGATCTTCCCTGTCTTGTAAACTTATTAATCTCTCTGAAAGGGTCAACAAACATGATGCTAATGGTAGAGCCTGCCTGGATTGCCAGAGGTTTTTGACCAGGTCTTCCCCAAAGTTTCTAAGGAAAACAAAAGTTTCTTAGAATGTGGAATATGGAACAGGAAAATGGTGAATCACTAATTGGTGAGGAGGCAAGAAACAGAGATCAGGGAAAAAGTATTAGTTTTCTAAAAGGCTGAGATAGTGAAAAAAAAGGTGGAAGGGTCTCTGCTTGGATTGTAACATTCAAGTTATAAGTGAATAAGTTATAAGTGAATTAGAAAAGACAGTGAGCAGGATGGTGAGAAATCCTGCTAATACTGAATTATTCACAGTATTAAAGGTGAAAGTTGGTCTTAGAAATGTATAAAGCTGAGTGAATGGACTCAAAATGGAAGATGAATTTCATTGTAAATTACTGTAAAAAATTTCATATGGATTAAAAATAGCTTTGTCTATGTAGTCTATGTGGTCTATGTGGTAATGTACTTAGTGTAGTAATAGGCAATTTGATGAAAATGACAGTTCAGTCTCCATTATCAGTTAACAAGAAAAATTGTTTTTAAGAATTATTTGGAATGGAATAGAAAACAGAATAATATCATTTGTTCTTTCATAAATATGTCATTTGCCTGTATTTAAATACCACACATAGTACTGCTTCTCATACCTCAGATAGATTTGAAATTCTGGTTGAAATGGAAAGATTCAGGGAAAGGCAGAAGTCATGACTGTAAGTATGGAATATCTTCCATATAACCAGTGGTGCAGTGAGAAAGAAAACTTTATTTTGAAAAAAAAAAAAAAGACTATGGTATGAGAAAGGTCTGTCAGCTCTAGAGTTGCACAGTGAATGTATAATTGCAAGAACAGATGAAACTGGCAGAAGGCAGGTTTAAAATAAATCAGAATGCAATTTATAATTTTTCCAGTTGTGGATAATGAAGCTTACATATATTCAAAAGTTTACACATAAGGGAATTAATGGAATTGACATCCACTGAAATTTAGCAAGGTTATGGAAACATTGTCAAGTCCAGGAGGTTCCTGATGTGCCTTGGCCTGTTTCTAACAAGCTACTCTGAAAAGTAAAAATGCTGCGACTCATTTATTTCAGCAAAACTCAAGATACAACATTCTGGCTTTTCTTACCACTGGAATCAAATGGTTGTTTTCAAATTCCTTAACTTAAATGCTGCTGAAAAATACCAAGAGTATTTTTCTTGGGGAGGTTCTGGGGACAAAATAATGCCACCCCAGAGAAAGGGCAACAAAGTGGTGAAGGATCTGGAACATAAATCCTGTGAGGAATGGCTGAGAGAGCTGGAGAAAAGGAGGCTCAGGGGAGACCTTATCACTGCCTACAACTCCTGAAAGGAGGCTGTAGCCAGGTGGAGGTCAGTCTCTTCTCCCAGGCAACCATCAACAGGACAAGGGGAAATGACCTCAAGATGTCCCAAAGGAGGTTCAGGTTGGATATTAGGAAAAATGTCACTGAAAGGGTGGTTAAGCACTGGAACAGGCTGGAGTCACCATCGCTGGAAGTGTTCAAAACCAAACAGATGTGGCCCTTTGGGATATGGTTCAGTGGGCATGGTGGTATTTGGTCAAGGTTGGACATGATGGTCTTGGAGGTCTTCTCCAACCACAGTGTCCTATGATTCTAAGAATTTCTGCAGATTTACCAATTTAAATTTATATTTTATGGAGTAATTTTATCTACTCTTTATTATATTAATATCCCAAGTATTTTTTTACTTCCATTTGCTTAGTGAATTAAAACTTTCAGGATTTGATGGCTGCAGAAAGACGTTTATAGGAGTTTTACATAAGCTCCTCTTGGTATTTCAGTGTGGCTCTAGTATTGTCATAACTAAACCCCGTGTTTGTCCTTTACATAAAAAAATAAAAAGAGCTCACAATTCTATCCATCCCTCAAATATTTTAAATTTTAAAAGTATCTTATTTTTCCTTTCTAACTCATGAAGTTGCAGTGCTTGTCAATGTACTCACTAATCAGTTCATTTATTTTAAGCAAACGTCTTACTTCCAGATCTCTAAGCCAAAAATAAATTCTCTTAAAAAATCAACAGCAATATATACTTACATAAGAAGTTTTTTAAGGCTCTAGTTGTAATTATAAATTTTTAAAGTCAACAATATCTTGAAGAAAAGATTCCAAGTACTTAATTTACCAAGGGAAGCCAAAGGAGAATAAATCAATGCATACTTCCAAGGTAGGCCCAGGTAAATTCATAATTCCATGCTGTACTGCTGTTAGGTAACTTGACATCTCTCCAGGAGCTTGGAAAGCAGATCTTGTTTACAGAAATGAATAGACCAAATGGACACAAGAACTTCACAGTCTGTCACATCCTTAGAAATGAAAAGAATTTGTAAATTGAGGTAATCAGATGCCATAATAAGTATAGGAATGTAAATTATTCAGATTTGCAAAAAGGAATCTATTTGTGCAGGTGTTATGTATGTGCAAGTCTCACTGATAGCCACAGGTTTCTGTGCAGCAGTTGGGCCTTATTATTCACGTAGCATATATTTTTGTAACCAAAATGGATACACTTCATATTTTCATTGCACTACTTAGGGTTTAAATTTAGGGAACTATATTTAAAGTTTTCCATCTTCCTCTGTGGAGTTTGAAAAATGTGCAGGTTAAAGAAGACATGGGACTATTTAGCAACTATGCAGGGAGGTGAATGACTTAAAATATCCACTAAAAACAAGAGATATGGAAGTATGATAATAAAAATGGTTGCCTCTGTTGTCTTGGAGTTTGAGGTTTATTCTTCTTGGTGAAGAATAAACACATGACCTGTCTTGATGGAAAATAAGCTCTCTAAAATCCTTTAGAGACATTCTTGCCGATAAAACTTTTTTCCCCAGTAATTCACAGTTCCAATTCTGTGTAAATGTTTTGATTACTTTTGGTTGGGTTTTTTTTTTCAGTTTCTAGGGCTATATAATTATATGAGGAAGATGACAACAGAGTAATTTAAAATTGTGAATAGCTTGCTTTCTCACATTAACAACACCTTTATTTGTTCTAGAGCAGGACACCCAACATTTTGCCAGCTTCACACACTTTGACATTCAAATGACAGAATACATCTTTCATCAAGTAGCTGTCCTCTAGCCTATTTCTGTTTAATAAGTCAAGTTTGGTTGTTCAATGTAATTTAATCTCAATGTTTTGAAGAAATAAACTTTCTCAAGACATAAGTTACCTGCTCTAGGAGTAATTACGATTGGCATGTCATCATTTAGACAAACAAATGTATATTCTTTTTCTCTTCAGTTTAAAGGTCAGGAGAAACCTAGCAGAAAACAATTCTCAGTAAGATATCTCTTTATAAAATTGTAATATATTTGATGTAGAAATGAGGAATGAAATTACTTTATATGTAGTCCAGAATCCTACCATTTAGGCAAGGACAGTGATAATTAGAAAGGTGGAAACTTCTTAAGTTTCCAAGGAAAGAATTTTGGCATCAGGTGCTTGTAATAGTCATATATATTCTGAACACATAGAAAAGAGATGTAGGAGAGTTTTGGGTGCTCAGCACTGCTGAAATTTCTTTTAGTGTTAGAGTCATGCTTCCATTTCTTTCTGTGTTGTATTGAAGTGCAGCATTTTAGATGTTCAGGTGCAGACTGAAAAGCAAAGGTCTGTGGGCATAGCGTAGGCAAGGCAGTGATGGGGACAGACAGCTGTGCATAACCAGATATTAGGGACTTAACAGGTCTTGTGTGCAGGTTCTTGAGTCTAAGATACCTTGTGATACACACCAGTATGGAAAGTCAGAAATTTTGATTTATTTAATGTATATATAGTAACATAAACTTTTCAATTTTTTTTTTTAATTTTCATAACTGTTAATGAAACCATTGGTTTGGATGGTTCTTGTGGTTAGCTTTTCTCTCTCTCTCTCCTTTTTGGCTTTTTTAAACTTTCTGTTGCCCTGTTGGTGAAATTCACATTTTCGAACTGCACATGGTCTGAAGGGGGCTATTATCCTGACTTAGAGAGTAGCTTGTTGAAACATATGAACTTTTTGTCTAAAAATCATTTCTCTGTGAATGATTTAATTCTGAAAATAAAACATCACAAAATTAATTCTATTGAAACACAAAAATGCAAAACATAATTTATTGTTATTCATATTTTACTGCATTATGCAATATAACAAGCTATTTTAATAAAGACACTGCCTCAGAGTTATTAGAATAGATTTTAAAACAGATAGAATTTCTCATCAGCTTTAAATGACTGCAAATGATTAAATCTGTAATCTTACAGATTTTGAGATTTAACATCTACACATTTTGGTCATGTCCCAGCTCAGCTGAAATATCCATGACAAAAAATATGCAATAGAATTTTTGACATTGAGCGTGAATGTTTATGTTGAAGTTGGCAGCTCTAAACAGGCAAAACACCTTCCTTACCTTTTAGCATGAAACTGTCCTTTTGAGTTAAATGAATACTTTAAACCCCTTAGAGTTAACTTACCCTGTGTATTGTTTTCAGCTGCTGGTGTCTGGTTTGGAGTGGTCCAAGATATCATAGTTCTGCTCTTAATTAGGATGACTAAGTGGCCGAGCTCTCTGTGAGCCTGCACCCAGATGGTGAAGAAAGCATTTATGCCTTATTCTGCCTCCAATGTACTGCTTCTCTTGCTGACATCATGAAATTTGACAGTATTTTTTTGTGCTGGTTTGCTAATAACATCCACCTTGTTTTTCATGGTAGCTGTCAGTGGAGGAGATCTGAATTCTGTGTTATCAAAAGGAGGAACTTCAATTTCAAAGAGCAAAATCACTATAGCCAGCTTTGGTTTTCTTGTTGTTTCTTGGCATAAGCTTTGCAAGTCTTGTGAGAAGTTTCAGCAAGATGAGCTCTTGCTTCAGGCACCAACATGTCCATGCTGGCAGTGTCTTGGTTCCCTTTTCTATCCCACAGCTGTCAGCAGTGATGGTTGTTTTGAAAATATTCATTGGTCAGTCACTGTCAGATCATAATTCAGCTGTGATTAAGTAAACAGAACAAGTTTAAAGTTTTCTGTTGAATTCTTTCTCTTTATCTAGATTTTTGTAGACCATGCAATAAGTTATCTTGCTCTCTGAGATGGTACCAAAGAATGTGTCTGTGAATAATTTGAAGTTCATCTTTGAAGAGAAGTGACAGCCTCTGTGTCAGAAACTGAATAACGTAATCAGGAGGTTGTGAGGTTCATCTGAATTTCACTTGCCATGTCCCTGGTTTAAGCAGGATTACAATGCTTTGGTCTATAATGTAAAGATTTGACAGGTATTTTTCTGGTTTTAAGTTCCTAAGTCTTTTGGTGTAAATCCTGATTTCTTCTCCTCAAGCCTTGAGTTCACATTGTCCTTTTTCACCTCCTGAGTCCTCTGTAATGGATCAATTCCCTTTCACCTACTGCACCATCAAATCCATCTGAATTAATTTTCTCAAATGTGTCCGTTGTTGAATAAAGGATGTCATTATGGTTTTGAAGATTATTCAGAAACTGAACTGTCTCCTGCAGTACCAAATGTCTGATACAATGATTAATGAGTTTTCAAGATGGCATTTCTTTCCCACTTTGTTCTTCTGTTGAAAAACAGAATAAGTGAGAAAGAAGTGCTACCATTCAGAAAATGTGTCTCAGTCTTGAAGAATAACCAGTACCTTTGGTTATGGCTCTTCTCCATGGACTTCCTTCTAATTATGGTATTCATTGCTGTGATTAGTAAGGGTAGAATTCATTTGAACATTCATCCCACTCCTCTAAGAATTACTGTGAAGTATCTAATTTTAGAGAGAAATATTTCTTGTCTTTAAAATCACTTTCTGTTTTAACAGAAAATTGCAGAACTTCCTTCTGTTCAGCTTATAAAGTCATGTCATCTATTCCAGCATAAATCCTTAAATCCAGCTGCTTATTGAGAATTGTAAAGCTACTTAATAATTTTGTAGAACTGGGGAGTAAAACAAAAAGAGCTAATTTAGCATGATGTAGTTAATTGTCTTTAATTTAAAGCAATGATAGTTTATACTGTTTCATTTTCATGCCTCTTATTTGCACTCATTAATAGAAATTTGTCAATTAAACTCAAATAAGGAGAAACACCATTGGTGTAGAATAGATTTTAGAATATTGTGGAATACAATAATTAATACCTGAACAACACAAGTTCAATGGAAATAGCAGAATGGAAGCTTAGATTGAAACCCATGTATTTCTGTTAGGTGTTTTTTTTTCTGAAATCTATAAGCAGGCCTACAGAGACTGGTAAAAATAAGTCTTCTATTTAAGTAACTAATGTTGTGGTTTAGAGGTTAATAGAGATTTTTAAGCTGAATTTTTTAAAGAGACTTCTGGTACTATATTTAAATGCATTTTAATAGTGAGGGTATAATAGATCTAAATCTGTTGCAGCTGTCTAAATATTAGGCATTTATTAAAAGATAGTTGCCTAGATTGCCTCTACATTCAAAGAGAAAAGATAGGTTATCTGAGGTGACATTTATCATAGGTGGCTAAAAGTTTGAGTGAGAAATCATCACAGTTGTCCACAGAATCACTGAGACATTGCTGATGATAGAGCTCCCATACATAGATCCTGCATGTAAATCTGGAGAGATTGGTGGAAGTCAGGGTGGTAGAATTTAGCACACTGGAAAGCTTCTTCCTGTAATTCCTGCTTGGTAACGTACTTGAAAATATGGGGTTTTTTTAATTGATTGATCCCTTAAAGTCTTCTGATTTCTGCAAATCCTGATTTCTTCTACATGATTCTCCTTTATTCAGATTGTTCTTTGCTGACAGCTCTTTAAGAATTCAAAATTAATTTAAGATCAAGTCAAAATACAAAAATTTGAATTTTGATAAATATTATCATGTGTGATACTATTAAATAACCAAATTCCTGCAGCTGATTTCTTCACACCTACAGAGCTGATAATCCAGGATGAAACTGCCCTGCAGTTGGAGTGCAAAGTGATTTTTTTTCAAGCCAAAGAAATCTCCCAGTACATTTTTGACTATGGTAGTGGAAAGTTTTCTTTTTCCATTTATACTTGCTAGAGATTTCCATGCACAGATATTTGAAACTGACCTGTACATTTATATGTAGGACGGTTTTCAGTTGGTGAAAATTGGCTGCTCTAAAATCCATGACACAGAGAATATGTAACTGAAGCAAAATACTTTTATTTTTCATATAGCAGCAGTGCTGGGGATCCCACTGTGGACATTGCATCAAAAAGTCCCCACACTAAAATATTTGAGAAGTAATTTTATTTCTGACTTAAGCAGAAATCCCCAACCCCAAGACAATTGCTTAATGTTGTATTTAACCATATTATTTAGCCAAATTGCCCCTATTTCACATTTTTGTGAACAGCAGCACATTTTCCAGGAAAATTGAAATACATATGCAAGATGACATATACAGCAATAATAAATACAATTCCAGATATCTCCAAATGTTATAGTCCTTTAATAAAGTTTTATGCATTTTTGTGCAGTATATTTAAAATGCTATCTCTGTTTACAGCACATCCTAAGCATATTAAAACAAATTAGGAATGTGACAGAAGAAATCTGGTAATGCAAATATATACCAGGCAGCTTTTATATAAAGAGTAGTTTGGCTATGTATCAAAAATACTTTTTGATGATAATGTTACTTTCTAGGTAAGCATAAAGAAGGGAATTGAAGATACTCTGATTTATGTCAGATTGCATTGTAACCTTCTTTACCTTGAAAAGAACAGACAGTACTTTTTTTTCCCCCTATTAGAGAGATTGATTATAACTTCTCAAAATGTGGAACAACAAGATTAACCAAACGATTTTAAACTGTGCACGCAAATAAATGCTAGGCACCATGTGGAACAGGGATAATGTGGAACAGATAGTGTTCTATTTCCGTTGGTACAAACAGGAAAATAGACTTTATCTGATGTAACTAAATATCCTATTTTTAATATATGAAATTGGATGATTAGCAGTCTTGTGATTTTTGTGATAGCTTTCATATCAGTCAAAGAATAAAAATTGTAAGTGAGAGCAGTGTTACTTCAGGAGTCTATGAAAAATAGTTTTTATTTAAAGCATAAGAGAAAAAACAGAAAATCAATATATTAATCTTAGAATCAGGTTGTTCTCCCTTTACTGGAGAAAAGTAATAACATGGAAAGACCCCTCTCCAGAAATGTGGTGTTTTGGTAACAGTGTGTAAGGACAGCTGCCCTGAACCTGGGAGCAATTTGTTCTCTTGGTAAAACACGATTTACAGGTTGACATCTTGGGAAGGATGTGACCCTGGATGAAGGGGCAGGTGGGGGTTTCTGGCTGAAAAAGGCTTAGTTAGAAGGTCCAGGGGATTCACAGATCATCTGTCATGAAAATAGGCACTTGCATGACCTTCTACTGCTGATAGTTTGTGGAGGGCTGAATCTGAAAGTAATGAGTTCTTGATAGTTGGACTAGGAATTATCTGAGAGCTTTGGGAGAGTTTTTGAAGAGAAGAGAAGTTTTTTGGCAGTGCTCACAAGGGCACACTTGTCAGCAGTGCTCAGACCTGTGTGCTAACATTGCCTTCAATTTAAGCAGTCTTTCTCCTATGGACTGAAGGCTCCTTCAGCAGCTGCTGCTCCTGCCTGACACTGTGCACAATTGTTGGGGAATGTTGGGACTGCAAGGCCAGGGACTTGATTTGCATGAATTGTTTGTTTTCTGGACCATCTATGGACAAAGAAAGGGGATTTATCCCCACCTTGACCTTTCCTGATCTTCACATATCCATTCTGACTTGCAAAATAAGACTGAGTCGAATTTTTCAAATTTGATTTTGTTCTTATTTGGGGATGATTTCCATAGTCTGACAAGTTTTCAGTATTTAGAGATAATTGACCATTGTAATAATCTGCAAATACTTAAATCTTTCTAGAATCACCTAGTCCTCAGGAAAATGTTAAATCCCTTTGTTATGTTTAAAAGATACTTTCCATAAATTGGAACCTTCCAGATTAAGAGAAATTGTATGAATTTATGTTGGCTGAAGTCAGAAGACATCTCTAGATATAGATTCTAGATTTAGATTTAGATTCAGCCATAGATTTTTCAAGTAGTACCTGTAAATTCTCTGCAGCTCAGTTTTCTTAATTGTAAATCTGAAATATGAACAGTAAAAGGCTCTTTATTTAAAAAAATTAAGCTATAATGTATAAGATAATTCAGAGGATAGACAGTACTATTACCAAAGGATAATTATGACCATTTTTCTCTGTGCTGCTTCTGCTGCTTTTAAATATATTTTTTCCTGCTAGCATCAGTGAAACAAAATCAGGATGACAGCAGTCATAAAATGGTTTTGGTTGAAAGATCCGTCTAGTGGGTTATTTAGACTGTCCCCCAGAATTGTGATGGGATTGGCTGGCACGAGATCATATAGAAAATATTTGATAGTCTGTTGAAAAAAAAAAAAAGATCAAAAAAAAAAAGATGAGAAAAAAATGTATATGCCAAAATCCAGAGGGTGCCTCTTGGCAAAGTTTTATAGACATTTTAGATCAGTAACAAGAAAAGGTAGGTAGCTACACCCCATTACTCCTTCCTAAACAGCCAGGTAATTACTTTTGGCATTTTGACAAGTGTTTGCTGGAGTGAAGGTCAAAGCTGTCAGCAGAGAAGATCTATGCTAATCTGCTCAGCTGGAGAAGTCTTAGGTAGCTAATGTTTGTAATTAGAAGTTGTGGAACCCACTTTTCACTGTAGTTTTGCACTGAGCATGCGTGAACTAATAGTACAGGGTAAATTCATTTATCAGAGTTCACAAAAATTTACTAAATGGGTGCTTAGGAGTAAACATCCAATATAAAACTGGAGAAATATGGGAAATCTGTGGTACATGGTAAATGTATATTTTAAACATATATATGTATATGTGGTATAATATATATACACACAGAGTATGTATTATATACATGGCATTATATGTAAATCTATTATATATAAACATCTGTCTTGTTTATTATACATGTATGTATTTGGATATACATGTACACAGAGATAAATAATTATAATACTATTATTTTACATTGAAAAATATTAATAAAAATAAAAGAAAGAAAGAGGAAAGGAAAAGGATGCACTTATTGAATTTAATGAAGTTGCTGGAAATCAAAAAAATTGCTAGAAATTTCAAATACAAAAATTCAATGCATGCAAAATATTCCCATTTTTCTTGTGGGCATTTTCATTTCATCCAGCACTACTTTGAGTGGATTTGTTTAATAGAGAGGGCTTTTAAACTGTTAAAGTGCTTTAGCAAGGTATGAGAAAATATGAAAGAAAAAAAAAACCCAAACAAATAATTGTATTAATACAATTATGAAAACAATAAATATTTTTATATGTGTCATTTATTTTATGATGTTGATTGTCTTTTCCTGATGTTATATTCATGTCTTTATCAGACTAAACTAGAAATTATTGTTCTAACTTATCATGGTGTTCTTTGTGCTACTGAAAGTGCCTCTGTGTGTGTGTGTGTGTGTGTGTGTGTGTGTGTGTGTGTATATATATATATACACACATATATAAGACAGAAAATGGAAGGTTTCAGAGGAGTTCAAGGTGTGCAGCTATGCTCCTGAACCTCCAGACAGCCCCTCAGGTCTGCAGTGATTTCACACACAATTTAGTGTTTGTTCTCTCTGATTTTGCTTCATGAACTAAAATACCCAATACAGGTATTTGGTGACCATGAAATTCTTACTGTATCTGGAGAAAGAATGCAATCAAAAAGTAATGCAATCAAAAAGTTATGGTTTGGGACTAATTGGTGTGGAAATGGAAGTAAGGATCTGTTGGCCAAATCTTAGACTTAAACCTAAAGAGAGAAGGTTGCAATATTTTAGTGGTTGCAGTTGGAGCTGGAGGAGAACTTGGTAGCAATTAAAACATGCTGGTGGTTTGCTGAGCAGTTTTTAACCTTGACCAGCTCTGACACAGAAACTTGGAACTGTTACTAGTCAAGAGCCATGGGGCTGCAGCACTGAGGAAAATATTCTTCTGACGCTTTTTGCCTTTACATATAATCCCGAGCAAAAAGAGATAAAGCTTTAAATCTAGGTCTAAAGAACAGTAGAATCTGAAACATAGACTTTAACTGAGAAAAAGATTATTTTTTTCTTCTGGATTTCATTGTTGAGGTCTTATAGGAGATGGTTAAGCCTTTTTCAACTGTTATGTCATTGCAGGGAGGCCACAACCTAACAGATTTTGGAAAGGGATCAGAAAATGCTTCCTATTTTTTCTTCCCCATCATTCCTTCTTTGAATGGATTTTGTGTATTATATTATTCTTTCTGATATTTTTTTCCTTGGCATTTTTCCTGTTCATGGGAATCACCATGTATTCATTCTCTTCATCCATTTAACCACTTGAGGGTATATCCTGCAGCCATGTGCAGCAATATAGCTGTGGATCTCAAGTTAGCATTAATGGGAAATGTGCAGCTAAAATCAACCACACTGGGTCTAGTCACTACCCTTGGCTGTAAAATGGATTTTTACAGGAAATTATTTCCACTTGAGAACTGGGAAGTCAGAGGGGTTATGAAGTTATTTTATATTAAATTAAGAGTATTTTAACATTGTTTTTTAATGTGTTTCAGATTGAGAAATCCACCTGATACAGAACCTGTATGCAACCTTTTATGTTGCAACTTAATGTTTTCAAAGTTAAGTGACATTTTAGGCAAGTAAGCTGTTTTCACTTGGCAGCTCTAAATACTCTGCTTTCTATAAGGTTTAGTAAAATATGTTGATAACTATTTTTGTCTGTAAGTTAATATCTTTTTAACTTTATGTAGAAGACTCACATGTCCTTCTCAGGTTTTCTGATGCAAACATGGATGGATCCAAATGTTTGCAATGGTTTTCTCAGTCCTCCTGCAATTTTGCTTTTCTGTCTGATTCCTTTTCCTCTCATTCTATCCAATGCTCTTTTTCCTGCTGGCAGCAGGAAAATAGAATAACTCTCATAGAATAACTAAATATCTGAAATCAGTAGTGGGGACAAAAAAGAGCTGGAACCTGGGAGATGTAAGGCTAGAAAAGCAGGTTTGGCTAGATGTTTGCCTCAGTGACGGTGTGGAAAGGAAGCTGATTGTCTTCTCTGGTTATTAAAGTGGTGATGAGGCTGTGTTTGGATATTTATTGCATATTTTTCTACATATTGCTTCTGCTTCTCTGATACTCTTTGCCAGTCTGAATAAGTGCATCCACTTAATATTGGTTTCTTGCTGTGTTAAATGTAGGTAAGGAGCATCAGAGAATTTAAGAGCTCTAATTTGGTTAAACTGTTAAACTGATATCCATTACTAACTGATATCTGTTATGCAGCTAAGAACCATAAATGCTACAGTTGGCAGATATTTCTGTGTAGAGGCGTATGTACCAAAATGAATTATAACTTGCCCTTAAGAGTTTTAAACAAACTTAGTGGAATATTGCCATACAGTTAAATAAATCTTTGCTTTCGACAGAAGGCAGTAAGTGTCTAAGAATCCTCATTCCAAAAGATGTTTACATCTCAGATTTCTTCACTGAGAAAAAGGAGAAGTGGAGGCTATCACGACAGAATGGTCAGTAACAAAGCAAACAGTCACAGCATGTTTTCACTGTCACATAGATATTTTCAAGTGCAAGTTTTGACACCCTTGTGGCTTTTAGTAATGTGAATCTGGAAATGGCTGTTGGGTTATCCCCAGTTGCACTGATGAGCATCCTTCATGCTCCTCGTCCCTGTTCTGGATAAAAACTTGCAAGTCACTCTTGTTCATTAGGCCACTGTTGCTGGTTTAGTGAATAGTGGTATCATGAGAGGTAAAGCTGAGTTTGGGGTAGATCCCTGCAGGAACATGAAATCTATTGCTGGTCAAGCCCTACCCTTGCCCAGGCATTGTTGTGGCAGAGACTCTCTGTTGATGCTTACACGTGCTAAATTTAGATAGCACAATTATGCCCTTTATATTTAAAGATACTCTGCATTCTTTTGACCCATTAATCACCTTAAAGAGAGAATTCCTAGAAGTCAATGTAGACATTTTTTGGAAAAGGTGAAACCAGTTATATTTGATTTCCATACTCTTCCTTCTGAGCACTGCTGGAGATATGATACATGGCTAAAGGAACCAGATACAGCCATTCATATAGAAAGCAACTCCAGGGCAAAATCACTTTTTACACATTTTAATGTACTCTGTCCTTCTCTGTGTCGACAATTCTTTCTTGAATTCTTTTTTTCACATCTGAAACTTCAGTTATAGGAGTAGTTTTCACTCTTCACCATTCTGTTCAGGAGCTTTTGTACCTGATGGAAATGAACTTGAGTGCATTTTCTGTTTATGAAGATCTTAAAGAGTTCTTGAATATGTTCCAAAATGTTCAGATGGGTTCTGCTCTTGTGCCAAGGGAGGTGGAAGTCAAAGGTCTCCAGCAGTGTGCCAGGGAGCCCAAGCTGCCCCAGTGACTTTGTCAGAATCCTTTTAAGAGGCTGGTATTTATCATGATAAATCAAAATGTTTATGATTTATACTGAAATAACTATTTTTAATTCTGAAAAATGTCCAGATTAATGAAATATTGTCATACAGAACCTCTAACACTAAATGCAGTAGAACACAGAAGAAGGTCGTGTCCCCTTAAAATATCTTCCATCTTTTATTTCCAAGAGTTTTTAAACTTCCAAAATGCTATATATCTGTGGAGCTGATAATTATTTTTTTCTCCAGAAGATTTCTGGAAAGATAATAAGAACAAAAATTCTCTTCAATGTTTTAGATTTCTGATGAAACCTGAGTGATGATTACCACATTTAGACATGACACTTATTTTGATTGTTAGCTAAATTCTTCTGACAGGAATTTTGTATATAGAAATAAGAGAGTTCTCTTAAATTTATATGTCATAAACCTTTACAAATTTTTCATAAGTATGCTTGGCTAGTTCATCTTTTATCTTAACCCTGGAATATTTATTTTGAAAGCATTATATGTAAAAACATGACATTCTAATTTCCTTTTTCATTAATATTATTATTTTAGTTATGAACATTCTTTGCTACTTTCCAAAATTTACTCTATTTTTAATTTTTTTAAGGCTTAATTCCCCACATTTTAATAGAAGATATTTCTTTTTATCTGTAATTAAATCCATAACTTGTTATTCTCAGAAGGTTATTATGGATTGTGACTTGACTATTACAAAAAATGACTTAAAGAGGCTCCTAATATCAATTTAGTGTAAGGATTTAATTTATTATTCATTAATTTTGTATTCATTGTAATAGCAGTAATCATTACGAACTCATTGGGTAGGTATGAGAATGTCAGGCACCCTATATTTCCATAGAAATTCAGTTCATTAGTCATCTTTAGCAAAACAAAAAATACCATTAATGCATTATTGCTGTCACTTGTTTCTCTTTATAATTATATGCCTGTTATTTTATATAAATATCTTCATATGTGTAAGTGGTACTGGAATTTAAAAGTTTCAATACATGCATAAACTCCTTTGTCTGTCCTTATGGCAACATAAATTTTGGTGGTTTAAATTAAGACAGCTTCACTCAACTTATGACAGAATACAGGCTAATTTCACATTTTATTTTAAAGAAAACACTTTCAAATATTGTCAGTTTACACTGGCAGAATGTGTTGATTTTTTCATTCATACGCTTCTACTTTTTAAAGAAAGCTTTCAGTTTAGCAATGCAGAATTCTAATTTTTATTTCAAACTAATTCATAGGTTCACCAGAACATATGTAATTTCCTATTTTAAAATGGGAGTTAATATTTTCCCTTCATTGCCACTGCATATTTTGAAGTGTTCAGAATAGAATTTTAATTTTTTTTTCCATAAATACCTCAGGTGGATCATTTGTCCCATATTTCTAAGACTGCATCCTTTCCGTGATGAAAGGTGAATGATTCTGCTCATGTTAAAAATTAGTTGACTGAATGCCTTGGAAAAAAACAAATGTGTTTAGCATCATGCCAACTAATTACAGCGGCTACCTTGCAGCTCAGTGTTGAATTGGAGTTGTCCTTCTGAGCACGGACCCAATCAGTCATGGTCACTCTTGTGTCAGCTAACTCAATTCTTTGTGATCAGATTTAAATGTAAGAGTGGATTTCGGCCCCTCTAACTCAGGCGCCTTTCGCTTTAGCTGCTTTAAGTACAAGCCAGTCAACCTTGGCTCCTGTTACAATCAGTGCAGTGTAATAAGTGCTTCCAGAGGCTAATCCATCTCATCCCATGAGAGGGGTCTGTCTCATCTGGAACTCCTCTATCTCATCTATCTCATACATGTCTATCACACTTATGATTGGTGTCTAAGACAGGTCAAGTGTGTACCATGCCCCTGAGGATCCTGTTGTTCTCCATTAACTACAACAGGAGTCTTGCTTAGATTTCAGACTAAACAACATCTCCCAGTGAAACAAAATCCCTCAGATCTCTTTCAAGCACCCTTAGAGCACATTTCTGAATTAATATGGCCATGGAAATTTTTTGCTAAGGGAAGGGCAGCATTTTTTGGAGCAAGGTATTTCCACCTTCAGTTGTGCCAACAGGATGTGTTGTACCTCACTGAATCCAGCATGGTCTGGTAGCATTCTGGGCACTGAGAAATACTTTGGCTGCCAGAAGCTCTTTCAGAAAAGTGTTTTCTCATGGCCCTCAGTCACCTCTGGCCACCCCATACTGATATCTTAGGTGCTTGGGTCACCTCAAAGGGCATGTGCTGCTGTGTTTAGTCAACAGAATAAATAAGTGGGGCAAAAGGGCAAAGGGTAATATTTTGTTGCCAGTGGCTTTTAAAAGTAATTTTCAAATGGTTTATTCTACTTCAGTGCACATCTAGCCTCTACTAAGAGCAGACTCCACTTAAAAAAAAAAATAAAGTAGGGCACTTAATAACCCTCTTACAGAAATTACAGTTCTGCAGTTCTGCAGTTTCAGTTCTGCAGCAGTCATTGCCTTTGACTCCTCTCCAAGCAGGCTGCCATTTTTTGGCAAGTGAAGTTTGTGATGTGAAGTAATGTCACCAGTTTGCACATCAATGTGTGGGAACAGCAGGACTTTTTGAAAAATGTTTTCTGGTAGGTTGCAACTGATACTTAAATTGATTTATTTAAAGGCTACCTTGGTTTTGATATAAACTGTCACTTATTCTAACCTTTCTCCCCCAACCTGTTTTCTTTCCACCTCTGCAGAAGTGCTTTGCATTATTGTGGCCTGGAGCATCTCTGAGTGTTCTTTTAGGAGCATCTGATTCTACAAAATTATCCGATCTAGATAAATAATGCTGTTTGCTGCACATACATATAAGCAAATCTTTGTCTAAATTGTTGACAAGAACTGCAAAACACAAGAGTGAAACTTGAAATCCAAAATGCATACATTCTAAAATTCTCCTCTCAACTTGCTCCTGATTCTTGGCAAAGGGTTTAGTGATTTCAAAAGATAAATAATCCTTACTTTGTTATTTCCTGACAATATTTATAGCAATAGAGGCAAGGAGACCCCTTCAGGGATTAAATCAGCTGTAATTTGAGTCTCTGCTCGTTATCACGCCATAGGATTCCCATCTTTGAGGAGAAGCTTTGGTTTGTCTATCCCCCTTTTCCAGGATATTGCAAAAATTTGGGCACAAAGCAGGCTGCCAAGGAAAACCATTCTTACATCATTATAAACCTGCTGGAGGAGTGTGAAGCTCAGCCTCTGTTAGGGAGACATTTGGAGGTTAGCAGACCTTCTGTGAGACCTTCTGGTTTGTGCTTTGTTAAAAAAAAAAAAAAACCCAAACAAAACACAACAACATTGAATTTGGAGAGTGAGGGAAAGTGATATTCTACTTGAAGAGACCAAATATTTCAGTGAATAAAATTCTATCAGCTGTTAAACTTAGACCATTAGCATCATTGAGTATGCAACATCTTTTTTATTTGTGCCACTTCCTAATATACCTACTGTGTTATTAAACAATATTTTTCATTATTTTAAGAACAATTCCAATTTTAGTTGTGTTGTGAATAAAAATTTCAAGGAATGCCATTTTGGACATATCTTAATTAGCAGCTTTAAATGTCATTGCCTTTAAAAAATAAGGAAAAAGCCATATGCTACTAAATCACAGATGTGATATTTGTCACTTTTACTCAATGTGCTTTTCAATTTTTCAGTATTTTCTTGTGATTTTTCTCAGCTTTAATAGAGACAATATTGCATGCATTGTTGGTTGAACTGTGACTGAATCATCTTCCTATTACAGGCAAATAGAGTCTCAAAGTCACCAGGTGAAAAATTTATACATTCTCTGAAAATTACACAGGACGACTCTTATGGCGCTAAGAGTTAAAACGTACACAACTTATACAGCTTTATTAACATGTGAAAGACTTTTTTCTCCAGTGAAACTGTTTTTTTTTGTTGGTTTTTTTTTTAATTTCTCTTTTACATACAGTAAGGTAAATCGTGAATGTAGATAAACTGAAATGACATCCTTTTTTTTATCCACATGATATGCAATTGCTCACTGCTGTCAAAGAGAAATCCCCTCTAGAGAATTGTCTACGTATGCTTCTTTTTCACAGCATATATGTGTAATAGTGGAATTTTTCTCTCAATAAACAAAAGCAAAATGTCTTTTTGTTAAAGATATTTACTGATCTATGCCACCATTTTTCTGCCTTTTATTAACTACATTGGGAGCTTATGCAACCAACTGATATGTCAGCATATCTCTGCAGACACTTTGGTTTAGGTGTCTCACTTTGAGAACCGAATTCCATCTATACCCTCCTCTGAATGTGATGCTCTGGCACTTTAATGTAACTTTTCTCAGTTACAAGCACTAAAAAAGCTGGCTGTGTTTATTAAGTGTAGGTTTTCCTTGGCTTTTCTTCACAAGCTGTGAGATACACACTTGAGATTGCAAGTTAGTCTTAAACAAGGCTTAGGGAATGAAAATAATTATCTAAATAAGAGATCATTTAGGGCTTTCTGTCAATAATTAAAACATTGATAGTTGCTTGATATGAAATAATGATAAAGTTTCATAAAGGGATACATTAAATTTTAGGAAGCGAAGTGAAGCAAAAAGTTTTCTTCAGGTGATTTTTTTCCTGTTGTTTTCCAGCAACAGTTGTTTGTACTTTTATTAAACATCTGTGCCACATTTCCAGCAAAGATAAAATAAATGGATAGGTAGTTGATTTGAATCTAGTAAAGTACAGTTTTCTTCTTGCCATATTTGAAAATTTTACATCACTTATTTTTATTAATGTTATAATGTTATCCTTTTGACAGCAGTTAGAGCTAATCAATAAATTCCTGTTTATTTTAGTACATTCACAATTCAGATTCCTATTAATATAGACTGAAGCTTGTGATGTAGATTGAAACTTTTTAAAAACATTTTTCACATTTGGGTTAAAAAATAAACTGGATTTAATTCTTTCAATAGTAAATCTGTCAAAGAAACATTCTAAATTGCTGATTTTAGATACTGGAAAATGCAGAAATCTGTTCTAATTTTTTAATATATATTAAATGAAGTCACAGAAACAGTATATGTAATCAGCAACAACCACAGGCACATATCAGTTACTTTATAGTATATGAGACCTGTGCTTTTTGTAATTTCAGTATCAAGATGTTATTTCATTGTCCAGATATTTCTATTATTTCACTATTTCAACATCCTACATTTATTTTGAAGCGCCTCTCACTTTCGTTTCTTATTTCAGACTCTGAAGTGATTTATGTAGTTCATCTCTCTGTGCTACAATACACATAAGATGGAGTAATAATGCACATGCAATTGGATAGATTATCTCTCTGGCAGAGACACACCATTGCTGTGCAGAAAATATCTCCATGCTATGTTTTGTTCTTTCCTTCCCTCTTCTGGTTTGTGTGAAATCAGAAGGAGATTATATGGAACAAATTAACATTTTATTTACGTGTAAGATATCATTAAAATCAGAGCTAAGGTGGCTTTTTTTTTTCCCTGCCATGCTCAGTGGTACCCTAATCTAATTTCAATTGAAAACACATCTAAAACACAACTTCAGCTTGAATTGTTTGCTGAATATATCTAGTCATATACATAGGCTTTTCCTCTACAACTAATTGATACTCTTCCTGGTGTGCTTATTCCCTTTGGCCTGTACTACATACCATGATACAAATCTATATAATCAGTTCTTCCTGATTAATTTCTATGGATGAAGTCTCAGTCTATTATCAGAAATTCACTTGGCCAGGATGAATATATGAATTCACTATTTTCCTGTGCCTTAGCAAGTTTGAATCTTTAATCACAATGCTAGTAAAGTTCTGGGAGGAGATTCTCAGCCTTTCCTCTAGAAGCTGTTAGGCTTTGCATGGAATAATTGAACATTCACCGACCTGGAGTGCAGCAGAGCAAAGAGAACACTGCACTATAGCAGTTTGATGAGACATCTCCAAGTACTTCCTTTTGTTGTATATTTAATGTAAATTAGTGAACTATTCGTTGAAAAAATAATTGAAACTGAATTCTTCTCTTTGCTAGTTAAGGAGAGTAGCTACAACATCCACTTGTGAGGCCAGTCCTTGTTCATTGATCCCAAGAATTTTTCATCTTTTAGGGGATCATTTTGATCTGTCTGAGAACAGATCAGTGTAGTTTCTTCTACTGTTTCATAATCTGTGTTAGCATGAATGCATCTTTAGAGGTCTTGGCTCCATGCTTCAGAGGGGGTCCACTTACTTGTTTGTTATTCAGTTGCAAGGAAGGTCAACAAGTAATGAATAAATGTCAAGAAAGATCATTTATGAGAAGTGGATGCTCTGCATAATAAACATTAGCACATGTTTAACAAAAAATTTCCTCCAGTAGAAGTCAATCCCATATTAATTTAATCCTGCTGTCTAAGATAATACAATCTCTTTGAAACAGTCTTGATTCTTAGTGCATAGGGACCTTTTCTGGATCAGAGGCCAAATTTCCATTACCTGATGAGCTAATCTGACGTGACAGCCTCATATGCAGATGGGGAATCTCTTGTCAATAGTTTTCTTCAGAGACAAAGAGAAACAAATGTCTATATTCATTCTCTCACTTCATGCATGAGTAACATTACCTTTCTATCTTCCTTTCACTCTATTCAGGTAGTCATTGAGAATTTAAATATAAGCTTTTGTGTTCCTGAGTTAGCTTATGAATGCAAAGCTGTTTACAGAAGACTGGCATCCTTGTCTGTTTGTTTAAGTACAGTATGTATTTTGACATGTAAATTTACATGAGGCATATTTAATCAGTCACAATGATATGCTAATTGGATTCCTGTATGAACTGCATAAAAACAGCATTTGAAAAAAAAATTATGAAGGGAACTTATTACCAGCTGAGACACTTCCTAATCAGTAATATGCTTCATCAAAATGCACAAGGATAAAAGTGGTAGATTTCCAGGACTTTTGTAACCAATTAAAAAAAAAAAAAGAACTAAAGAAAAAAATGTCTTTTTCTGAGCAGCCTGAAAGTTAGAAAACAGCAACTGAAATCCATAAATTAGAATGCCAAAAATCTCTCAAATGCCTCTGCAGGTTTTGGATGTTGCTCACTGACATAATTTGTGTTCTGATAAGGTTATAGGTTGATCTTGTCTCTAAAAGAGCACTGACATTTAGACTTCAGCTCTGTCTGCCCTAGGGATTTGCTCAAGCATTTTGAATATAGTTTTTTTTTTCAATATATATTTTTATAAGCAGCTCTGACTTTTTCAGGTGCCAGTGGTTCACTTTCAAGTAAAAACAAGCCAAGCCAGGCTAAACTAGCTACTACATATTTGCATGTATGAGCCTACAGTACCCTCCCATTTCTCTTCTATTTATGTATCTGAATTTCCCTGATAATTAAAGTTTTAAAGCTGATGGTCTTTATCATTTTTTTAAACATACCACTGGATCTAGTCTTTCATGATCACATTAGACTCATTCTAATTTCTCTCTTGTGGATCACTATACCTACATGATTTCTGGCATAGCACAACATAAGTATGAGTTTAACACACTTAGATTTCCAGACTGATCCAACTACTCATTTCTGGCCTTTACTGAAAATAATCTTAATTTCCAATATTTTACTTAGATTTGACTGCACAAACCCCAGACAATTATAGACATAGGGAAGGCCACAGGATCACCAAGTTAAGGGATTTACCTTGGAAGGAAAAGGATTAATTTTACCTGAATTTAGTCCAAGAGAGGGGAAGCAATGAAAATTATGCAAAACTTTTAAATAATGGGTTGGAAGCCAACAGCACTAACCAGCAGGGCGAAATGGATAAATAAGTTATCTCAGTTTTCTTACCTCAGTAGAGTTTAGCTACCTGGATAGAGCTGAAGTAAGTTTTACTGAGAATCCTGAGAAAAGAGCTCTTTATGAAAATAAACAGAAGGGAAAAGCCATAATGATTCTTCCTCAAAAATTGGATTCCTCGAGTCCACAGATATCACACCTCGGGGAGACTGGAAACCCCCATTTTTCCCAAGCTTGAAGCTGATTCTGGAGTGCATTTACAGGGGAAAAAGGGGAAGAAAAAATACCTTTTCTGTCCTTCCTGTAAAACATGCCCCACACATCTGGGAGCTGAGCAGTTCTGGCTCCAGAGGTGCCCAGCCTGACACAGCCAGATGCTGCCCTGGGGCTTGGGGCTGCCAAAGTGCAATAGGAAAGAACTCAGAAATTTGATTATTGTGTGTACTGATTTTGTACCTCTCAGTGATGATGGAGCATAACAATATATAGGGACTCTTGGAGAAAGGAATGCTTTTTTCTTTACTGCTGGGTGTCCTAATTACCAAATATTTGAATGTACTCATAGTTCCTCCCACATTCAGTCTTACATTCATATTTTAATTATTTATGTATATGTTGGATCAGACAGTTTGGGTGATTACATACGTAGCCTTCATATTAATGACCCTAATTATAATTAGAGGACTGTTAGGAAGAGCTTTTCCTTATTTACTACCAAGAAAGAAGGAGGAAGAGAGTTGGTACATTTATGCTTTTTTGGTTTGGAGGACTCCAATGCTTTCTGGTAATAACACTAGTATGCTGTGATGATCATACATAATTTTAATTTTCTTGTTGTTGCCTTAATTTACTCTTTACCAATACATGTGTCAGGAAAGAAAAAAACTATTTGAGATATAAAATAAGGAAGTAATTGGCTTAAATAATTAAGATGAAGTATTTTTAAAGTTGCCTAGTTAAGATGTGGATTTTACTGTAGACACTATTATTTTGATTACAGTAGCTTCCTTTGCTTTTTGGCTGAGGACAGAGAAGCTGAGAAGACAGTAAATGGTCATTGTCACAGTCTTCCACATATTAAACTCAGTTTGTCACAAACACCTTTATTTTAACCACTGCCATTTGTGTGGCCTTAGAAAAGTCCCCTATGTCTTCTTTTGAGTGGAAAAAATAACAGAAGGCCTAACACAGAAAGTTGTCTGAGCCTTAATCAAGTTTGCAAAGAGCTGTGCAGTCCATAGAGAGGAGATCTGAAGCAGAAACTGTAACAGGAGGTGATGAAAAACACATCTCTGGCTGCCCAGATGCTTAATATCCACCCAGAACTGGCTTTTATTTCCTATTGCTCACCATCTCTGAACAAGGTTAGCAAATAGTTAAATTCCTTTACCCTCAGCAGTGTGTGTGCCAGCCTCCTAAGGTGGCAGGAAAGTGAGAACCTCCTCTGCATGCCATAAAGCGCAGGGAGGGTTTGCTGCACAATTTAATATTTTGAGGTGAACAGTCTGGATCTCCTTCCACATAGGCAAAGCCAGAACAAGTGTTGAGTTTTTTACCCTTGAAAAGTGAGAATAGTCAAGTTATGGAAAATTGGACATTGTGTATGCATCTATAATGTATGGAAAATATATTTTACCATTTGGATCTTACTGAGATTTCCACAGCATGGTAATAGCACAAAATTGCTCAAGCTTCTTTGTATTAAACACCCCTGCTTCAGCTTCTACATATTTGTTGCCTGACTGCAATCTCATTAAAATCTCTATGTATCACACTATAGTTTTCTGAACTGTAAATAGTATTTTAAATGTTTCTTTTGGTGGATTGTGTCTAGATAAATGGCATTGATCATTTATCATTGATCATTGATTGGTGTCATCAGAGGGCTGGAGCACCTCTCCCAGGGAGTTGGGTTGAGAGAGTTGGGGTTGTTCATCTTGGAGGAGAGAAGGTTTTGGGGACCTCAGTGCAGCCTTAATGAAGCTAATAAAAATGAGGAAGTTTTTATACAGGCAGATAGTGATAAAACAAGGGTTTTAGGCTGAGAAAGGGCAGTTTTAGATAAATATCAGGGAGAAGTTCTTTACTGTGTGGTTGATGAGACCCTAGCACAAGCTGCTTGGAGAAGCTGTGGATGTCCCTTGTCTGGAAGTGTGCAAGGCCAAGCTCCTCAAGGTGGGGCCCTGAGCAGCCTGATCTGGTGAAAAGAATTCCATGATTCTAAGACTCTGGGATACCAAATGTGCAAAGGACAATTCAACCTTTGTTGAATTTTGTGAAGCTCTGATTTCACATTTTTATACTGAAGGAAGCTCATCATCAAATCAGATTAGCACATCATGAAAAGCCACATCAGTGACTTATGACTGAAATGCCGTTCTACATATGAAAATGAATAGAGAAGACAGAATAAAGATAAAAATTCAAAATACATAAACAAGCAATAAAATAAGAAAAATAGTAGGGGGAATATGATAGAATTACAATGGATGCAGTGACGTGCTGAATGAGATTATAAATGCTCTGTCCTCTCTGTAGTAATTGCCACATCTGTGTTTTTTGACCCCCTTAATGACTGTGTGATGGAAGTAGGCAGTCAGGGAATCTGTGAGCAATTCAGCTTGGTCCTGAGCACTGCTGAAGGACTTGATTGATAATGTTTCTCCCAATGAACTGCTCTGTAAGAGAAACCATGTTTTACTCAGATTCAACATGCCATCAAATGAAAAAAAGAAAAAAAATCTACTATTCCTATGCTTCATTTCAGAAGCAGAAAACCCTTTAAGGGGAAATAATATATATATATTAATATAGCTAAAAATATACAAAAGGAGCTGTGAAAAATATTAGCTGGATTCCAGTTTTAGAGAGATTATTTAAAGAAATCATATTAGGAATTCCAGCAGAATTCTTACTATGTAGTAAAAATAATTCAAGACGACCGAAATCCAGAAAACATGGTAAAACAGAATGGAAATGGAAGTTACTTGAAAATATGTCAAGAAATCTGAAGTATGCTCAAGAAAAAAAATCAATCAAGCAACTTGCAGATTCTTAGGAATCAATAGTAAATAATTTTCAACCTCACTGATGACAGGAAGCCTCTCACAGATTCCACAGGATCAAGTTTTGAAAAGTAGCTCTAAGAAAAGGACACCATAAATGAAAAAAAAATAGAAATATATAAGACTATGCTCACTATTAAATATTTAATCAAGGTTTTTAGGAACTAATCTTTATGGAAAACTCCCTAGACAATGTCTGAAATTGAATCTATGGAACAAATAGACAAAATTAAGAATAGTAGGTCATCTTTGCTGGATTATAATTACTCAAAATAATTCAAACTCTCCAGAATGAAATATCTGAGTTTGGTGGGGGACATGGGGAAGCCCCATTGGTACAGACTGGAACACAGTAAATAGAACAATAGTTTTTTCTAGAAAAAGTCACAGAGAAGATTGGCAGAAATGACAAATCACTGAACCAAATAGCTGTATTTTTATAAATTTGTATAAATTATTCCAAATACTAAATCACAGAAAGCAATTTAGTGAGTGTGTATGGCACATTAGGGATGGCTCAGCTTTTAAAAGGAAAGTCCTGCCTCCCAGCTTCAGGCCTTTGAATTCAGGCACAACTGTGTGTTAGAGGCAGATACTATTGATAATGGGTCCCATGGAATTCCAAAGGCTTTCAGCAATATCTCTCAACAAAGCAGCTAAGTTGCTCAGGGATAATAGGGAGGTCTTCACATGGATAAATAGTCAGTAAAAAGCGAGGCAGATGAGGGTAAGAATAAATGTTCCTTTTTCACAATGCAGAGGTGTCGCCAGCTGAATTCCACAGAGGTTTGTGCTCTTCAAGAGATTCATAAGTGATCTGTGAAAAGGACAGAATAACTTGTGGAGGATGTTGAGATATTCAAGATATTCAAGACAAGGGGTGACTGTTTAATGTTGGAGAAGGATATATGAGTTGCTGGGCAATAAATTAGCCAATGAAATTCATTTTTTATAAATATTATAGGATACTTGGGGCTGAAAAAAACTTCAGTTCTAACTTTGCTAACACAGTGATGGACAGTGAGCTAACTATAAGTACTTGGGAATGACATTTCTGCTTTTAATGTATAGTTCTATGAAAATACCAGTTCAGTGCTCAATAGCAGCAACAAAAGCAAATTCGTTGTTAGGGAAGGAAAGAGAGGAAAAAAGAGAACAGATCACACAATACCATGCTGTGCCTGAGTTCCTAAATGCATGAAGCTCTGTTCCACTCCCCTCCAAAAAGTATATTATTATGGGCAGAGATATAGAGAGGCGTGACAAGCAAGATCAAAGGTTTGGAACATCTGGTGTGCAGAGAAAGATTTAATAGAATAGGAGCCTGCTAAAAGTGATATGACTGATGGAAAGATATGCTAGAGGCTTGTGAAGTCATGACTGGCATGGAGTCATTGTGTAGGGTTTGAAGATTTCTTCTGTCTTCAGAACAGGAACCAAAGGACTATCAGTTTTGTAATGTTTTATATAGTAAACAGTCCTAACATTGTATGTACAGCATCCTCACTGCTAACTGTGTGGACCCAAGCTGATAACAAGCAGAAAGAAGGGGCTTTGCAAACAGTGCACTATCAAGCAAAGCCCCTGCCAATTTTTTTAAACAGTATATTTTATGTTGATTAAAAAACCCTGATGCACAAGTTAGTGTAAGAAAAAGAGATTAATTGACAAAAGGAAAAACACCACCTCTGACTTAGAAACTTCCCAACTTGTTTTCAGCACTGTTTGGAAATTATTTCTACAAGGCCTTATTTTTGCATAGGCTTGCCTCAGTGTTTAGGATTAGTCACTGTTGGGGATGGGATTTTAAGCAAATTATTTATGACATGAAATGTTTTATCAGGTGGCAGACTTACTGTATTTTTCCTGCTTTTTGGCTTTTTCAGCACTGTATTACTACATTTGGGTCTCTGTATTTAAGGGATGCTTGCATTTGCAGCTTGATACCATAATAGCAATTTGGACTAATTAGTATATTCTTAAGTGCTCCTAACAGAATAATGCTGTCTTGGATGCTTGGTCCAGATTTATTTCTTCTTGAATTTATCTGAAATCAGTGAAGTAACAGTGATAATATAGTCTCCTTTAGGATATTTTTTCCTCCATTGATTTCAAAGACTAAGATGTTACAGAGAAGTGAATGTCAAAGCTACTTCAAACAAAGTAGCCACAAGGCAGTTACATATTTCCAAATGATCGGACCAGCACAATTTGCAGAGAAAGAGTAGGTGCAGAGAACACATAGGAGGATAAATATCAGTGAGAAATGGAGAGGAAGGGAATTTGGAGCCTTTCAGTTTATGCTGGCAGATGGGGCAGAACATTTGTCATAAGAGACTAATACGAAAATAGACTTTAAAATTATGCTACTTTTCCTAGTTAAGACAAGTCATATGCTACTTTTTTTTTTTTTTTTATTTTATTTCCCCCAGGGAAAGCATCATATGTTGAAGTAGAAGTAGAATAAATTAGTGTTTGGATATATGGGTTTTACATGTGTGTTTCCTGGGTGTGAAAAATTCATTAACTCTTCTTTAAAAGGGTGCTGAGGCTTCTTGAGTGCACCAGGCCCAGCTTCCATAAATCAGAATTTCTTTTGGGCCCTATGAAGTGCTTGGTTTAATCTGACTATTAACCAAGGTACTTACAAAGAAAAGGGAGATGACAACTGAAAGCAACTGGATTCTAGTCAAAGGGACTAATAAAAAACCGCAGGGTGTAGCTGGGATTCTGCGATTTCACAGCCATGAACATTAATTGCATCAATTTTATTCAAAAATGATAATTACATTTGTAATAGATTTATGACTTTCTGAGCTATAGATTATGTTATGTTACAGATTTTGTTAAGAATAGCACTTGATATAGGTTATTTTAAAAGTGTCAGAATTCTTGTTTGAGTCATATAGCTACCTGCAAATGAGAGATTATGGGTGGAAAAGCATTTTTTCTAGATTTTTTTCATAATTTTAATTCCTAATTTTAAAAGTATAGAAAGACCACTGGAGGCCTTCTTACACTGGAAGCAAATGATGTGTCTTGAAATAATTGGTGCAGTACTTCTGGACTATGCTCTGTAGTCTTAATGGTGAACAGAGAGATCACATTTCTCTAAAAAACACAAAACAAAAAACAACAGCGACAAACAGCCTCTGGCACTGACATGAGAGTGCCACAGGCAGTAGAAATGTTACCTTAAACTTACTGTAGGTAAGCTACAGAGGCTTCAAGGTGGTGTGAAGTTACATTCCATTTTAATTTACTGAAAGAAGTCACAAACACAGGAAACTTCCATAAAATCTGGAGTGCCAGAGCTCGTGTCTTGGGACATCCCATCATGACAACTGATCACCCTTCTAGACTAGAGATGTGTGACTTGTGTTTGCATGAGTCAGTATACTAGCCATAGTTATTAATAATATTTAGTATTCAGGCTTGAAGTGTAGTATACATGGCTGTAAAAGAGAGTTTAATTAAGTATGATAAATATTAATTTTGGTGAGAGAAGAGAAAAGTGAGTATGATTGTGTAGCAAGTACTTTTAGTTTACTTCCTGTTTTTAAACTTAGAACATATGGGGTTTATTGACTTTCACCTGGCTGATATTATTTGTTCTTATCTTGGGTGAAATACAAGCAAACAACAACTCCTAGGAATTTACAACAAGCAAACAATAACTTCAGGAGTCTGAGGCACAGACCTGTAGAAAGCATTGCTCTGGGACAGGCAGCAGGAGCAGGGCACCATCCCTCCACATTCACATCCATGCGAGCAACAGCAGCTCCTCCATGCTCAGTGAAGCAGAGGATCCAGTCCAGGCTCCCTTCCTCTGAGAAGGGGACAACCAGGGCTCTCAGGTTTCATTCTTGAAGCTTACCACAATCAGGATTGTCTTATCTGACCTGGCTTTCATATTTTATTTCTCTGTTGGCTTAGTCTGCATGTTGGTTCCAGTCCACACAGGTATTAGTGAGCTTTTGAGAAAGTGTTTATGACCTCATTATTCAGGCCAAACAGTTCATATGGCTAAATCAGAAGCACAATCACCTTGTACAGATCTCAAGTTGAGGGAAGATTCCCCAGAGGACAATTCAGAGCATCTAAGTTAAGATGCAGCTCTGACTCACCCTGTGTAGGAGGTTCTTTCTCTCCATTCTCTTGCAGAGGTCTTTGGAAATTTAACCTTCTCATAAACAGACCACAAGTTAGGTTAATGAGTTAATCTAGTTAATCAATAATGAGTTGTCCAGAAGTGAAATGCAGGTTGTTGAGATGTGAGACAGCACTTAACTTGCTTCTTTTGAACCTGTTTTTTGCTAATAGCCACCCAAAACTTTTAGCAGCTCTTAGGTAATTTTATACAGGAAAGTTTAAGGTCTTATATTGTTTCCAGTGGATGCGTTCACATCTCTCCAGCCATTCATACAGGGCTGGCACAAGTCAGAGCAGTGAACCTCAGAGTGCTGTTTCTGGCTCATACATGGGGGTTACAGGAGCCCTTCAAGCAGGGCAACACAGAATTTTGTGCTGCCTCTCCTTGGATTTCACCTCTTCTTTGGCATTTCATTCCTAAGCCTTTGTAAAAGCAATCAATGAATAGACTTGTAAAGCTTTTTTTTTTTTTTTAATTTCCTTTTTAACGTAAATCTGCTCTGACCACATTAATGCAGGATTTTATGAGTGCTAAAACTGGAAGGCTGCACATTCCCAGTGGTATTGTGTTGTGGCTGGGAACCTGACGTTCATTCCTTTCATTTAGTCTTAAATTAGAGGCAATGTGAGCCAGTTTATGTAAAAATGCTTTAATTAACAGGACCCAGATGCAGCATCAGGAGTTCTAGAGGAATTTTAAAAATATACCTAGGATTTAGTCCTCTAAATAGTAGGTGGGTTAGAGCTGTCTGAATTCCTCTGGTGTAATGCAGGATGGGCCTGCAGATGCTGACTTGCTGCCTTTTTTTAACAGTAAGTTATGCTGGGCCATGATAAAAGGATCCAGGGTTTCAATTTAAAACCATGGCAACTAGAAGGGGTGATTTGCATGTTTGCATGACAATGTGATCATGCTACCTCAGGAGATAATGCACAGAGGAACTGCTATACCTACATCTATAAAGTGTGATGGAGGAAGGGGAATCACCTCTGTTCCTGCAGGAATCATAAGCAATAAATTACTTTTTCCTCTTGGAAGGTCAAGCAACCTATAGATGTGTGTGAATTATCCTTTTGATTCAATATATTCAAATACTCAACTCAAGGATGGCTTCCAGGAAAAGCAAGCGAAAAACTCCTCAAACTTTTCCTTTTCCCTTGATTTGTACATCCTCATTCATCAGTAAGGTAGCAGTAGAAAATTTGTCCTACTATCGATCTAACTTTCTACTAAAATGACTGTCAGAGAAAACATTTTGGAGAGGAACAGAGAGAAAATCAAGTAGTAGAATATGAAACTAAAACTTTTAGATTTGGCTTTAAGGCTTTGAGGCTGTGGCTCTGCTGGCTTTGCCTCTGCTGTGCAATGGAAGTTGTGCTAAGTGACTGCTTTGATTAATTTGTGCTAAAGGCTGGCACAAATTTGGCACAACTGATGGCAGTGTAACCTTCAGCAGATTAAATCAGCCTTCCCAAGCAGGAACCAGAAACTCTCATGGCAGCAGTGGATCGCTCTGCCATGAATTCTAAAGATGAAGAGCAAGAGAAGGGTATGATTCTTTTTTTTTTTTTCTCATTAATGGTGGAACAAACAGAAAAAGGTCCCTTGAAAGTTAAAGCTTAGCTACTGCAGAGTGTCCTCATGTATTATGAGTGAGAAACAAAGGAAACTGAGAAACTTCAAAGCTTTCTGTGGCATTCAGAGCTTTCCATCTTCAAAGCACCTCTCCCTTTTGTAGTTCTGCTCTGGGTTTAATTAATACATTTTAAATATTGTTACTGTAAACAGCATCATCTTTGTTTTCTACCCAGTTCTTTTTCAGAGTAATTTAAATTATTTTATGAAGCTATCTGTCATCTTTATTTAGTGCCTCTTAACCTCTTTTCTTTTACAAACGAGTAGTCACCTCCAGTTGAGATTAAAACAACACTGGAAAGGGGTGTATGTGCATGTGAAGCAGTCCAGAAAAAAAAAAATGTTTTGCCTGCCTTTTATCTATGTTCTCTAAAATAAAAATAGACATAACCCTCTCACTTCATGTACTAGCAATATTTTAATATTTTAAGACAGAAAAGAGAGATTTAGAAATATTAATGCATCTCTTTTTTCTTTAGAAAACTAATTCTAGAAAACTACTTGAGAAAAAAAGTGTAAAAATTATAAATCTGCATACTTGTAGTCATACTATTTTGTTCATGCTGTCATTAATTTTTTTCACATGTATTCTGGGGATTTGGACATGGGGAGAAAGAGAAGAGAGGTAGACTAGAAGTATAACATTTTACATCTTAGTAAGATGTTTTTGTCTATGGAGACTTGAGAAGTTTTATTTATTAAAATAATATAATTCTTCTGCAATATTGAGGGAAAAAGGAAGACTGTAATATTGTGGAAATGTCATTTTGCCAATTAGTCAAAATACTGCCTTAACTGTATTTTTCTTACTTAACTGTAGGAGTCTACAAGGAGTGATTGTTTTATAGAAAGATCATAATACTAGACATTTTAGTCTTCTTTTTATCTCTGTGCTTAATCCCTAAAAATGAAAAAAAAATAGAGAAAATAAGTAGAGAAGTAACTTGAGGGAAAACATAATAATGTTTTTCAACTCTGGTAAGTGATATGAATGTGATTTTGCTCTCATGACTGTGAGTTGCCAGTCTTATTTCAGCCCCCATCACACAATTGTTACTGTGCCACACTTGAGGCAGAGAAGAGGCATTTTTAATGCCTGTGTATGATTTCAATCTCACATCCTTCCAAAACCTAATCCTTCCTGCCCTCTAGAATGTAAAAGAACTTGAGTCAGAGGGCACTGAAGCTAATGAAAGCATTGCTTTTGACATCCCTGGCCCTCGGTTCAGGCTTAAAGCACACAATGATTGCTGCTACCTTTAATTCCTTTTTAAGTCCTCTTTTCAAATCATGACTCATCTCTTCCCTCTCCTATCTGAATATCCACCATTGTGGTCACTGCACACGTAAATGCCAGATTCCCCAGTGCCTGGAAAGGAAGAGAATCAAATTTTAAATGCACTCTCATTGGAGAAACAGGCTCCCATGGGCATAATTTATATAATATGAATATTTTTAGTTGGGAAAAAAAAGCAAACAGTTTTGCATCTTGACTTTCTGTGTTTGTATGTATGTGCAGAGAGTGATTTTTAGTTGGTGTCAACATTATTGCAAAAAAGGGAAGCAACACATACCAAAAATACAACATGTGAATACAGAAAAATCATCGTTTACCAGACTTGTATCAGGCAAGCTCTTTTTAGTCCTACCTGCTTCTGCAAGGTTTTAATGAATTTATAAATGGATACTAAAGACCCAACACATGTTTTTATTACGAATGGAAAATAAAATAACACATGTATTCTAAGCTGGGTTTGCTTTGTAAATGCCATTTACTCACAATTTGTCCAGTCTGTCTTCCCAGTTACACAGCATCTGGTTTCTATTCATCTCTTGCCTCTTACTGCAAATTGCAGTCAGGCCTTACTCAAACCATCCATTTTAGTTCTTCTGTGTTAAGGTCCCTTCCCTTCCCTTCCCTTCCCTTCCCTTCCCTTCCCTTCCCCTACAAACATCTTTGCTGTAAACCTTTTCACTTAATTTCTATTTTTGTCTAGTTTTCCGGTTCCCCAACTCCATCTTTTTGCTGATATTTTATGATCCTTCCCTTTTCATAATCCATTTTTCCTTATCTTTCTTTATAGTTCCCTGCCTCTTTACAATCCCAATCCTCACTCTTTCCTTTCTTTGGATCTTGTTGTTTTTGCTGTCTGACTGTCATTCAAAATACTGTGGTAACATAACACAAAGGTCTCCTGAGACTCCTTGAAAAATCCTGTGAAAACAGCTTCCTTGTGATGTTTTCCACAGGAAAATTGTGCATAAAAGACCAGCAGGACCTGGTCCCCAAATAATGAACTGCAGCATCATAATTGTAGTTGTTTCTCCAAGGTCTAAAGATGGGAAGGAGTGATTTTCCACTCCTGACTTGTCCATCTCCTTAGTTTTTACTTAGACCATTACATTCAGAACTTTGTCTTGCCATCAGAAATATTCTCCCAATAAACTTTTGCTACGATCCAGTGTGGGGTTATTTGTGTGTAGTACACAGGAGGTTTGTTTGGTGGTATCCTTTTAGACAAAATGGGATTTAACCCACATTTAAATAATAAAATGCTGGTTATTTCATATTTTAAATGCCATTTTGAAGTTTTGCTTTATATCAATTCATTAATTAGACAAATCTTCAAGGAATTTTTAAATTAAGCAGTAGAAAATAAAAAAGAAGCCACTAAAGCAACATTTTGGCATGTAATTCCACAGCAAAATGTAATCTTTCTGTCTATTTGTGCACTTCTGTGTCACAACCACCTCTAGTAAATATAGAATAGTAACTTTAAAGATAAAACTTCAAATGTGCCCAGAACAATATTGTGCTTCTGAGGTGTCATCTACATTATAAAAGATAATGACCAGTATTAATTATAACTGGAAACTTTTCTTTATGCCATATGTAATTGGGTTTTTTTATTCAGAAAATTGTAGTATTCCTATTGTTATGATGTTTACAAAGAAATCATTGTCCGTGAAAAAATCACCTGCCATTGAATAAATTTTTGGTGGAATTAGTGTGCTGGGGTTTTTAACCTCTACTAAATATATATGTGCAGTACAGTTGGTGATGATGCTTGTGACAAGTGTAGTTGGGTTATTTTTCCTTAAAAGATGAGCTCACTTGTCAAGTGAAGTATAAGGTAATTTTTAATATCAAGTAAATATCTAATGTTTTGGTAGAAAAATACAACAGGAAACTTTAATTTATTAGAAAATTGTTCATTGTTGTTAGAAGGTTTCAGCTCTCAGAGGTTCCTGCGTAAGGATCCTCTGCTTCTGTTTGTTTGACTGGAAGTTGATGTTTCTGCATTGCTAAGTCAAATAAGTGTTTTTTTGTGAATATATTTATTGGTCAGCTTGTTATCAGAGGCTGTGCGTGTTTCAGTTTGGTTTGCAAGTGCTTATTCACACAATAATCCTTTTGATGCTAATACTGCTAATTAGGATGTTCCTGTGCAAATGGCTGGTAGGTCAGGATCAGAATGAACAGATGAGCATGAGGGTGAAGGCCATCTTCTGAAATGTTAGAATTTGTCAGTCATTTCCACATGGCCCTATTACAGTACACAAATTTGGAAAGAATTGCAAAATATGAAACTCTAAACAGAAAACTCTATCTAAATATTTCTCAGTGTCATGTGTGTGTGTCAGCTTTTTCTCGTGGTTATTTCTGCATGTGGAAAATATTGTAAAAATTATTGTAATTTCATTTTCAAATACAAGATATGGCCCTCCCAAAAGTATGATTTATGGTGATTTGAATCTATTATCTTTCTGTCCCAGTTTAAGACATATTAGGAGAGTATGGAAGTAAAAATAAGATATTGGGACTTTAATTGAAGATACAAATGTAAATGTTGCGATCTCTTGTGACCTCTCCATTCTTTTCTACATTTGTTAGTGGAATAAATCTGCCTTGCATTCTTCTTTTGCCTTTATCTTCCTTGGTCTGTGAAAAAAAGCATGTTTCAGTGTTGGAAAATTTCCCAATTAGTTGTGTCAAGTCAATCATTTGACATTCATAAGTATTAGAATCAGTGGAATTTGCGTGGTAGATATCTCTAGTGTAACTCTCTGGGAACCAAGCGGGTAAGATGCTATTTTTCTTTGTTTGTCACAACATGGTACTTTTTGCAGGTATATTTTTCAAGCTGAAAAAAAAAAAAAGGGATCCTCACTAAAACCCATTTCTGTAGTAGCTCCAAGGAGAAATAAGCCATATCATTTGTATCTCTTTGGTTCAGAGGTAATTTGATGTACCTGTATTGAATGCAATGATGCCGATTCTATAATTTTATCTAAATAGGCACTAACTTCAGATGAAACTATGAAAGCTAAATAATGCATACGCACCAGAAAGCACACTGTGCCCTTTCTATCTTCTCCAGCTCTCTAGTCTCTATCTAAATCAATATCTGTGTACTGCTGTGATGGCTCACAGCACGACCTGCATTTGGCATACTGAAACTGTTACATGCTTTAAAGCAACATAGGATCTTTTGGAAAGGCACTTTTTCCCTGAAAATGCTGCTGCCAATGAAACCCCATACAAATGGTCAATAACAACCAATTGCCTCTGTTACAGAAGCCACTGAAATGGAAAAGTAACCTATACAACAAAAAATAAACTGAAAGGAAATTTTTATTCTGGAACCGTAGCAGGGTTCTCTTTCACTAATCCATAAAGCTTAACTTTGGTAATATATGCTTTTCTATTTATTTACATTTCTTTCTGATCTTTACCTTTGTTACTGTATAAAGGGTTTTTTCACAACATACTGCATCCCTTCTAGAAAAAAGTGGACTTGATCTCTGGAATTATTTTAGTCCCAGGCTTTGGTTTGCTTTTTCCCCCTCCCCTCCCCTTTTTAGCAATATATTGAGGAAGTATCCATATCTACAGCAACAATTTGATTTTGAGCCAATCATTAAAAGTATAGTTACAGATCCATTCCTTTACCTGACTGCGTTCCTGGAAATATGAGGAAATTTGAATTATTGTATGCAGTACTAGAAATGAAAACAGGGAAATAAAATGTAATGACTAGTGACATGTCTTCCAAGATGATGCAATAAAATTATTAGCTCTGTCTGAAATTCAAGGATTGATGAGAATTTCCTAACTGATATGTGGTTATGCTTATTTCAGCCAGGGCTGAAAATGTATGGGGGACAGAATGAGCCTGAAAATGTTATCTCTGGCAAAATACAATAGTTATATTATTGAGGGGGGAAAATGTTTCAGGGTAGAAGCTTTGTAAAAGGTGAAATAGATCTGCTTCCTTTTTAAGACATCCTGATGTGGCTGAACAATCTTATTAAATCTCAGAGTATTCCTTAAAGAACCACTCAACAGTTTCGAGTGGTGAGGCACTGGCACAGGCTGCCTAGAGGAGCTGTGGATGCCCCATCTCTGCAAGTGTGCAAAGCCAGGCTGGATGGGGCTTTGGGCAACCTGGACTAGTGGGAGATTTCCCTGCCCATGGCCCTAGATGGTCTTTAAGGCCCCTTCCAACCCAACCATCCTATGATTCTCTGATCCTGTATTTCTGTACTTTTAGAGGACATGTTTTTCGTATAGAACCTCATGTTCCAGCTACAAAACTTGTGAATTAGAACAACTTGTTTTCTGTGATCCAGATTTCAAAAAACCTGCCCTGCCTGTTCAGAAAGTATCCTCTTCTGTGTCTTGAAGAGGGCGAGTTTCATCTTTCAACCTTGGCCACAGTCAGTGTGCAGCTCCAGTGCCCTGGATACAATTTTCTTCTGCTCTTATTTCCCTGAGGACAGCTGTGATCCCCACTTCTACCCGGGCTGGGATATAGTGGAACATGTGGGAGGTGATAACACTTTTGCCAGTACGCATTTCTTCCCAAAATGTGGGAAGCTCTAGGAAATGTCAAACTTCAGCCAATTTGTGCTTACACTAGGGTAGTGGAACTGCAGGTTGACTTTATTATAGTCTTGAAAAGAAAATTGGGGTCTGTGAGTACAAAGGTAGAAATGTTGCCTTAAACTTTCTTCTTGTAATTTGTGCTCACAAAGTGAAGGTACTTTTCTGTCACATACAAAGGTCAATCAATACATGAAATGTACCGTACATCTCTTCTTGTTTTTACTTTCAAAATCTCATGATCATTGCCAGAAAATACTTTTGCAACTTTTGAGCAACGACTCTAGCAATCATGACTGTTCACTATGCTGTTACTTGAGAAGATATTTTTTTTAAATAATGAGAAAAAGGAAAGAAAGTGGTCAAAGGGAATTGTTTGGCCTTTTGGCTTTCTTTTTAGTTTCTGTGTCGGTCTTCAGTTTGCTATTTAAACCTTATGCATTTCCATTCTTTCATTCAGTTCATTGGTAACTTTGGGAAGACTAAAATGAAGAAATGTTAATTTGTGTAATTAATATTGCAGATTTCTAACTAGAGAAATTACTATAAAAATTTCTTATTTATATGTCATATATTTTGCTAAGTCTAAAAGGTGTTACATGAAGTTATCTAAGTTATGTGCAGGTTCAATAGCTACAATTATATTTATCTGGTGTATTTTAACTGAATCTATTATAAAATAAATTATCTATAGATTCTAAATTAAGTCAAAGCTTTTCAATGCAAATTTAAATCTTCAGTACCAACACCTTAATAAGCATATTTCCAACTTGATTACTGAGTTTACCTGTTGTCCCTATTGTAAAGCCTGCTTCATTTTATCTTTTTCATCTCACCTGATGAGATTCAATTCAATTCAATGAATTAATTTGTTCACAGTGAGTCCACACAGTCAAATCATCAGGCTTGTCACATGTGCTGGCAGATCCCCATAGTGACCCTCAGGTCATTCTCTTGGTTTGTCCTCTCCTGCTCAGAGTTGGTTTGCTCCTAAACCTTCACATTCACAGGGATGTCTGAACTGGCTTCCCCTGTCCCCTCAATCACTCCAAAACTGCAAGTTATCATTTTGTATACCTAGGATGTGAAATAATGTCACTTTCAAAAGTTTCTGCCTTTCAGACTCTTGATAAATGTCATGGTCTTCAGGTATTGTGCTTCAGGCTTGCTTTTGACATGGCAACCATATCATTTGGATGAATGAAAGGCATAATGTTAAGCCAGGTCTAGGAACACAGACTAAGGGATGTTGTTGCATCCCTTCTTTTATTTACTTTTAACCCAGAAGGGATTTTTTTTTTCTAATTTGTGAGAGAAATACAGGTGTTCTATCCACTGGGGATGAGTGTGGTAAACTCTACTTGTGGAAACCTTGCAAGGGTAAACCAGGGTTTTATTTTCTCTATTATCTTACATTGGTATTAATGATTATTTTGTAAATTTAAAAAATAATTTTTCTGCTTTTTATGTAAATTATACTATTTAGACTTATCCTGGACTTTGAGTTTACTCTCTCTGGAGTCTCAGTGATCCACAGAGGAAGAACTGTTCCTTTTCACATTAGAATTATGAAAACTTTTCAAAGAAACAGGTAGTAAACACAAAATAACCTGGGTCAGATTAAAAATTTAAATACCTCCTGATTAAAATGTTTCTCAAGATATGCAGCTTCTTCAGCTTTTCTTTCTAATTCAACATCCAGTAGTTGTTTGGAGTTATGTAATTCATCAGATTAATTACTCTAACACAGATTGGACAGAACATTGTCATTCAGAAAATGCAAATTTTTCTTCAAGTCAATCAGAATTCAGGAGAAGCAGATGTGTCACAGCAATGGGGTTCACCTTGGGCCAGAGGTGTGTCTAGGTGTTTTACTTACCAGGTTTATCATGATTATATTGTGCTAAACCTTGTAACTGTAGGATACTACAGCCCCTAGGGCTACCACAGCTTTTGGACTGTGAGTCAAGCACAATTATGTCACGTGTGTGTAGAAGTCTGTGGAAAATGTCCCAGCTGGTTCAAGGACAGGTAGGATGCTCCTGACTCACACTGCCATGGCTCCAGCTCTGTGATACTTGCATATCAGATGCTTGTTGAAAAAATGATAGTGAGTATTCTTTCCACATAATTTTAATCCAACTTTCAGTGGTTTTATTGGTTGTGGCTTGCAGGATGCCACACTCAGGTTTTCATTCATCTCTCTTTAGATAGTGCTTATTTTTAGTGCTGCAGTCACCATGGTGCCTGGGAGAGAGAAAACATTTCTGTATGATACCAGTTTAGAGAAGTTCCCTGTTAAGATAGTAAAGATGATTATCTGTGATATCGTAGCAATATTGAGAAGAAAATAATAAAAAATCAGATTTGTGGTATACTCAGAATGCTTACCTGTTGTGTATATACCTGCTTCATTATGATGGGATTGCAAACCTGGAGCAAGATGAAAAAGCATAAGAATTCCACCAATAGAAAATGTTACTTTCTTATAATTTGTAATTTGTTATTTGATTTATCCATGTCATAGATGTTATTGTAGCCACACCTTTCTCAGACTTCTTTAGGAGGATGAACATCTCTTCTTAATTCAGGTCACTAATGTGAATTATTTGCTGATTTTGAATCCTTTATATTAAAAGTCCCACTAACTCATAGCACAAATTAGGAGCAGTATATTCCCAGGCATGTGGATAAGTCAAGTCAAGGGTAAGCAACAGTATGACAAAACTCAGTCCAGTTACCATTTTAGTGACTTTCATGTTTCATTCTCACCTTTTCCCTCCTCTGGTGCCTTTCTAATATCAGTCTTCAAAGTAGAAAATATTTTTGGAGCACACGTATCCTGGATGTGGTAGCAACTGTTTATTTCTACATTATAGCTGTAAAAGGTAGGATTTTAAATGTGAAAAGCAGAATTTTCCTATTTGCAAAAATAATTAAAAAAAAAAAAAAGCAAAATACCTGAACAAAAGTCATGCCTAAAAAAAAAGATAATTTTGAAAGATTCCAGTTTTAGTCTCTGAGACCTTCTGTCCTAAATTGTTTCCTTGAATTTATTAACCTGAGCATATTAAGTATTCCCAACTGGTCAATTAAGATTTGGGAATTGTCCTACATCTCACTCATTATATCTCTAAAACCATAAATTGAAATATTTGCTCTTGCTCCATATCTTCACAGTTGCCTTCTGTGGCCAGGAAGATTTATTCAAAAATTATGAGTTTCCTCATACTGTGATACTGAACTGCTGTTCATGCAGTAATTTTAAAGTAATGTTTCTTTCTCAGGAATCAGAGGATATGTTGCTCATCTATCAACAACTTCAGGGATATACAAGGCAGATCCTAATTTTGTCATTCATTGCAAAGCTCTCTTTTTTTTTTTTTCCTAATAGCCTCCATGCTTCCATCAACTTCCAGCAATCTGATAGCTTGTTTGCAGAGATAATCAGTCAGATTTTTCAGCACTTTATAATCTTCAGTAACAATTGTGTTTTGTTATCCTTTGATCATTATCTCAATTACTTTATTTTTTTTTTCTCTTTCACTTTAATCCCAAAATCCAAGGTCTTTGAATTTATATATTGCAACAATTGAAATCAAGATGATTTCTGGCCACATTTGAATGCCGCTAAATTCTTGCAAAACAGATTTTACAAATCTGTGTCATTTAACATTATGGACAGTGGAAGTGAACAAACCTCCAGCAACTTCCTGGTTAGAAGAAACTTCTGAAGGGAATTCAGACGTTCAGCTATCAGATGTGTATATACCAGTGGTATTGGATGTCTTTAGCATCCTGTGAATTGACCCACAAATATGAGAAGCTGAGGTAAATAAATGCACAAAGGAATGGAGAGAAGCATGTCATTTAGATGCAGTTCGTTTCTGACATGACCCATCTGTCTTCTGGAGCTCATGAAAACATGTCCCCTCTAATAACCATTTTATCATGTCTGACAGAGTTTCTCTTGCTGTCTTAATGCTGGACTGATGTGGGCTAAGCACACCCTGGCAGCAGTTGCGATTCAAATTTCTATTTTGTCTTTTGCTGGAAAACAGATGATTGATTGCCAGTGCAGCTCAGAAACACATGGGCCATTCATTCCTGGCTAGTTTTCTTCATGCACTTTCTACAATTGTCACTGTTTCCCTCAGTTCTTATTACAGAGCAAATCATTCCCTTGCCCCTCATCCTGCTGTGCATTCAAGGTTCCCAGCTGTCCTCATTTTCTCTATTCTTTTAGGAAAATCTCTTCAAGAATCTGCTCTTCAATGCCTTTTTCTTAATTTTCTGTGGTTTTAGGATCTCTTGTGCAAACCCACATGGGATATGGTCATTTGCATTATTCAACCCTATTATCTTACTTTAAGCCATGCCACTTTCAATTGAAGTTGTCTGGTGTATTACTCTAGTTGTGGTTATTCTTTGCAGTGTTTACTTTGATCCTCTTCTTCAAATGCAACATTTGAAAACCCTCTCTGCCTGATGCTTTTCTTTTCTATCTAAGTGTCATACACGTGATTGCTGTCCACAAAATACATTAGTTTAGCAAATATTTGTGCTCTCCAAATGTTTGCTGTGCTGCATGCTTTGTGTTCTAAGAGACAAAGGTACAGGCATAAAGATACTTTTATGACAACCTAATTGATGACAGGAGGTTTTGTGTGTCTTTCTGACTCTCTGTGATTGACAGAAATTGTCTAAGTAATGAGAAAGATCATAATTATTTTTATTTTTCTCATAAGGATTCAGTGAAGAACTGATTAAATTTTCTAGAGCATTGTGGGAATCTGGATCCCAAAATTATTGTGGTTTTAATCCTACCTGAAGCAACTGAACATATTCAGATGTCTTTAAGACCTCATTTTATTTCTCATCACTGTTTAATTTGTCACAGGAAAAAATTAGGCAAGTGTGCTCGAAGTACTTTGTACTTCCAATTGGAAGAGATAATGGTAGTAGCAGTGTTTGTGATTTTGTGTTATTAATGGCAAGGTTTGCTGTCTCAATATTCACCAGCTGCATGTCAGAAATGTAATCTCATAATTTTATCTAATGATAAAACTTCAGCATCTCATTTACTGGAGAAAATGGTAGAACATTTATTTGGTTTATTTTTCCATACTGAGAAATTCTTGAAGATAAAATCAAATTTCATTGTTTCATCAAAAATTTTATTAAAGGATTTAATTTAACTACTTTTTCTAAGTATTTCACATTGAGGACTCCCATAACTGTGGTGGTTTTTACCCTTGGAGAAGTAAGCCTTAAGTTATGAGGAATTCTAGATGAAAAAATTAATTTGCCTGCCCTTTCCTATACTGAATTATTGTATTTAAACTTGGGCCAGTTAAACACGATGTCTTCTTCATTCAGACTAAAGTATTTCCAAATCCTGTCAGCAGCCTGGGCTCTTATATATTGAACTCTCCTGCTGTTTTTAAAGTATCTTATAAACCTTTCCATAAATATCCTCTATCCATTTTTCTTCTGGACGTTTGATTCAAGCATTTTCCATCCTCATCCCAAATTTTCCGTTGGACTGATTCCCTCAGAAAACTTCTTATTCATTGACATCTTTACCAGTTTCTTTTACCAGGAGGATTTTCATTTGAGCTGATTAGATTATATTTCTCTTTGTTTTATAACAAAGGCATATTTTCTTAAAAATAAAAAAAAAAAGTTGCTATTTTTTTTTGTTAGCAATAATTTGTTTGCTTTCCTTGTTACATGTATCTAATTTCCCTGTTTCCTTATGTCCCCCAAAATTCAGGAGGGTATACTAAGGCCTGCTTTTTCTTTTGCTGTAAAAATTTATGGGCTATTTTAATACAGATTAGTGCAAGTGCAATACCAAAGCACTGTAGGTGGTAAAACCCAGTTATCATTTGTATGATTAGTTTCACCTTGTAGCCGTGTCTCTGAAAAATGCAATTAACAGTTTCATATTCAGCATAGCTGGCTTTTATTCCTGCTGCATGGTGTGCAACATTTGCATCATAAAAAAAACCCTAATTGGTAAACACAGCCTTGCCAGATTCTCTGCAATTCACCCAATTCTCGTCCTGTTAATTGGCTCAGCTTCAACACCCGTTGGATGGGTTTTCAAAGGCAGCCGCAGATTAGAGAGCTTGCAAGCACTTGTGTTTCACAGGACTGACTCCAAGGAGACTGAGGGAGGAAAAAAAAGAATTTTAAATGAATGCTGAATGCAGGCAAGCTCTCTGGTCCAAGGGTTGCCATGGAAACTGTTTTGTCTGCTAATCTGATAGCAGAGTGTATGTTTATTGGTACACATCTCTAATGACCTTCAGAGCCTAAACTCAGCTGGAAAGTAGTATTCTACCACTGTGGTCAGAGACAGCAGCTAAGTGATTACATCCTAAACTCTATTATTGTAGCTTATACTGTTGTCAGGTGGGTTGGGTTTTTTTTTTTCCCCCCTTGTTATTGTTGTTCCCTGCTATGCATTGCCCCAAAAATGACAGTTTGCAGTGCTTAGATACACAGCTTTGGTAGCAGATACTGTGTGTCAGATACAGGATGTAAAGTTTTTAGGGTGAGGTCTTTAAGCTGGAAATTCTTGTATTGCTGAGCTGAGGGAATTTGTCACTTTTTTGTCTCTAATAATGGTTTACTTCAAAATAGCAGTGATTCTAAAAAAAAAAAAAAAGTTAGAAAAAGATAAATGTAATAGGATGTGTTATCCTGGGAGAATAGGGAGAAATGCGATATTCATCTTCCTGATAAACAAACAGATTTAAACTCAATATTTGGAACCTAAGCAATTTTTTCTCTTACCATTAGAAAAGGTAATTCTCAAAATTCAAGAGTTATGCCTTTAAGTCAGAGACATTAATTATAGCAGCTTTGCTGACAGTTTTTAATTTTGTAGTAATAGTACACAAACTTATTATTGGAGCAATTTCTAGAAGCATACAAAAACAAATTGTATCCTAATTAACCAAGCAATCTTTTTTTAAATCTGGGGGTGTTGACTCTGCCTTAATTACCAGCACTGCATGCATGGGTGCTGTACGATAGCCAATTAATAGAGGAGCAGTAATACAGAGAAGGATTGTGGGTTTGGTTTCAAATCCTGCAGCCCAAATGACACCTCAGCCTTGTGCACATTCAGCTCAAGCTCCACCAGGTATAATTTTGACCTTTAGGAATGAAGCATTAACCTAGTAAAAATCCTCAGGTGCTGGAGGAGCATGTGTGCATCTCTTCCCTCCTGGATGGGGGCTGCATGGCATGGAGCTTGTGGGAGAGCTGGAGATACAGGAGATGGGCTGGCTGCTGCCCTGGGCTATTGCCAGCCCTTGAGGTTTTTGCTTTTTGCCCAGACAAGAAAAGATAAATCTATTGCCATGCTTCTCCTTCTCTGTGAGTGGCCTGAAGGCCGATCCCAGACTTCCCAAGGGGAGATGGAGGCTCCAAAGGTAGAGAGATCCAACAGAGGATTTAAGACACAAGCTAAAAGCAAAGTTAAGGGACATAGTAGATGAAAACAGGCAAGAAATATCAAAATCTCAGAAGTGATTAAGCTACCTACATCCACCTACATTCAATGAGTGTGAATGGTGAAGACCACCAAAAAGAAAGAAGGAAAGTTCTTGAAGCAGAGGAAAATTTATAGAAGAGGCTCAGAGATTACTGCTATTAAATGAGAGAACTATCTGAATAGTTTTGCCTATCCAGATGTTTGAAGTTTGATTTCCTCACTTTAAAATCTTTGATTCCAACGTTTTGATTCTAGTCATTAATGAAGAAATAAGATAATTAGCATACTAGGGCAACATCTCTGTTATTGTGATCTCATCTGTCAGAGTTTAGGACAGTGGAAACACCACGGATCTGCAAACCTTCCTGGTGGTGAGGTCTTGACATCTGCAAATCTCAGCAAGCAGCCCCAGCCTGAACCTATGGTCCTGCAGACACCAGGCTCCTGCTGCTCCTCCCCCAGAGGGCTACAACACCATCTTCTTGGGAAAAAGGGGTAAAATTGGCTTCTATGCTAGGATATTAGGTGTTTCTTTAGCTGAGCTGCAGTCATATTTATGTCAGATCTTCACACAGAGATTTCTTTTTAATCATTTTCAGAAAGGAGCTTTCCATCCCTCCTGGTCGTTGCCCTCCTACTTGTCTTTGCCAAAATGTGGTTGTTGAGCGTGGCATCAAATTTCCTTGTCCTCAGAATGCTTCATTTCTAGCCTTGACCCTCTCCCTATTCCAAGCTTTGATCTTTAAAAATTAAATAACTTGGAGATTAATATCAAGCCTTCTTTTATTTTCATCTATATTAGCTGTTATTTTCTTTTGAAAATATCAGTCCCTGCATTTTATGAATTGGATTTGAGCCGCTGGCTGCAGCTGCTCCAGTCGAGCAGAGCCGTGAGCTAACTTAGCCATGGAAGCAATTCCGAACTGTTTGTTTGTGAGAGGGCTTCAGGAAGGGAGCTGCTGTCTGTTATTGGAACAAAACAGGTATTTTCATGCAGGAGTTTGATTCTTCTCTTGATGAGATAGAAAAATGCATAAAGTAAAAGCTGGACTGGTTTGGGGGTTTTTAGCTCTTTGAAGTTTTGCTGAATTTCCTTACAGGAGCTGACTTATGTTCACAAAACCAAAAATCTTCAAATTGCCATCATGTGTTTCTTTTTCACCAATTAGGCATTTATCTTCATATATGTTTAAAAAAATATTGACAGTGCTTTCTGTTCTGCTGTGTGAAGAGTATCCAAAACCCTGGGCTTATCCAGAAATTGATTTTCTTTTTTTATTTTTTTTTTTACATTGAAGAAAGACGGTTGCAATTTTATTCTTTTATTTCTGTCATTATTCCTTGAATGCAGTCCTCCAGTCTGCTTCTGAAAAGTGCTTGAGAACCCTGATTTTTTCCCCTAAATTACCAAGTTATTAATGATCAGCTTTGTATCTCAGTAAGGAGTGCAGTTAGGGCTACTTACTTAGTAAGCTGTTCAAAGCTAATTTCTACATCTCCTTTAGAGCCCCAATCCCAATGCAAGTGAAGTCAATTGCAAATCTTCAGTGCAGAAGGACAAAGTTCTAAATTGTCCCATTTCTTTCAGTTAGGGTTGGCTCTGAAAAAGCTCCTTAAAAAAAAAAAAACAATCCATTGGCTGTTTTCTGCTCGAAAAGCATGGTTACAGGAAATGTATTTGCACTTTAAAAGCCATAAGGGAGCAGAAATGGAAAGCTGAGTTTTGTCCCCTGAATGAGAAAAGGATATATTAGAGTACTACTGCATTTTACAGTTTGCAAAGGTGTATATTATGTTTCAGTAAAAAAAATCTTTCCTACATATCTGGTTCTAAAATATATGTGTTCCATGTCTCTATTGCTGTAAATATTTCTGCTGATGTTAATTGAACAGACCACAGTTGAACCATTTTTCAAATATAAGGATACTTGCATCAAGATGCACTGAAAGTTCCAGTCTTAGGTTTTTATAGAAAATTAATAAATTTGAACAGAATGAAAACATAATTACTCTTTCATTTGTTATAAAATATTTTATTACGGTCACTTTCACAAAGCATTCCAAGTATTTTCAGTTTTCATGCTGATGAGAAAAACAGGGCAATTTTTCAAAATTCAGAGTCCTTTTCTTCCTTTTTAGTATCTGATGTAAAAAATAAAGAAACATTTCTGTGGAAGAATTTGTGTCGAATTTGTCATGTGTTCTTATTCTTGAGCAGGTACTTGTTCATACAGCTGAATTTGTCATGTATTCTTATTCTTGAGCATGTACTTGTTGATACAACTGATTTGACTCTTCCAGTAATTCAGTTTTTTCTAGATTCTCTAATATCTGGGAAGGGAAATAAAAAAATCTGTTTCTAATCCACCCGAATAGTCTGTTCTGGAAATTGCCTCTCCTATTTAAATTGTGGCAAGAATTTGAACAATTTTTTTGTTTATGTTAGCTATCATTGAAATGGAGTCATCTGTTTGATTGGTTATTCACTTTGTCTGGGGAAAATTATTTCTAGAAATCTCATTAGTTACTCTTTAGTTAAACCTTTCTATATAAGCTTTCAATCCAGTTTGTCTATAGAGACAAAAAAAAAAAAAACCATAAATGAGATCCAGGTGTTTTTCTATATTTTATATACTGTGGAGCTTTTTTTTACAGGGAAGACCCAAAACAACTTTTTTTCTTTTTTGAGAATTTGTTTTCAAAATGTGGCCGACCTTCAGCTGTGTTCGTACACATTTGTCCTCTACTAATGTATCAAAAAATTTTTAAGATACCCTTTATTTTACCAATAACAATACCTTGTGAATTATTCAATAAATAATTTCCATGTTTTTTGCATACCATTTAATGATATGCAGAACTAACTTTCTCCAAAATCTCATTCTTAATTGTGTGCTTAATTTTCCAAGAGTTAAACTGTGTTTTCAGGACATCGGTCCTGAATTCACTGTAGAAGAGCATTTCAAAAAGAATTAATTTCCAAATCATTCCACCCACATCTTCCTTGTTTTACAGAATCTCTTAGGATATAAAGAAAATCTCTGTGTTTTCATGACCTTTATTTAAAGAAGGCAAAGCATTTGACATATATACTGAAATGAAAATGCAGATGAAATCTGAAATTCTTTTCTTCTCCCTGCATTCCATTTGAACATAACATCATGTGTGGTTTCAACATAAAATTGGCTTGAGAAGCAAATTCAGACTCAAACCTTTGCCTATATGTTCCCACACAAAAGACTATGCTCAGCATGAGAAAATGGCCCTAAAGTTTTAAAATTCCATTTTAGTTTCCTTTCGTTAAAGTTGTCATTCTCTGTAATAGAAAACAGATAAATTAGTTGTGCTTATTTCCTCTGCAATATGTGTAATTATGTCCCTTAATTCCATAATCTCTATTTTTACAAAAGTGCAAACAAATGATCACATAAGTCCAGCAGCTCAATCCATTACATAGGAAACATCCATTGCTTTGTGACTTCTGAATTTCTAAAATAGATTAACCTATTCCCTATCAGTAAAAGGGCTGTTTCATGAGAATACTTTTTACATGTTCTTGTTCATTCAAAACTTTACCAAACAGCTGAGTGTGACCATGTCACTGTTTGCACAGTTACCTTCAAAGCTGATCCTCCTCTCAAACAAGAAGCCTATTTTGAATTTGAAGTATAAAATATTCCCATTAAAATTCATAGAATTTGGCTTATCTATGTTGTTCTGAGTATTTGGCATTTTAAATAATATAGTAACCTCCACAAAAGGCAAGAGAGATGAAGAGTAATGCCAAAATGTCAAGATTATGTTGCTTCTTCCACTCTGTCATCACACTGCACAAACACTGTAGAAAAGTTACTGCCAAGCTAAAGGGCCACACAACATGTGAAAACCACAGAAATACAAATATGTGCAATAATTCAGAATCTATGATCTATGTATCCTGTTGACAGATATATGGGACTATCCATATAGAAACACCATTAATTTCTTACTAATTTTTCTTAGAAAAAAATTACCTTTTATTCCTGCTGTTTGAGATGTACATCTCAGAGTGTACTTCTGCTTCTCTATCTTAGCTCTGTCTATTGAGATGGAATTACAAGTTTATCCCTCTCAGGTAATCTCCTGACCCTAGTCATCACCAGGGGTTTCCACAGTGGATCTGCCTTGCAAACCCTCCACTTGGTGGCAACCAAAAAATGACTGGAAAGCCATTTTATAATTTGTTTAGAACCAACGCATGTCAGAGGACAGAGATATTGTTTTAAATTTACACCTAAGTCTCGCCAGCCTGGAGCCAAGACTGAGCATCTCCTCTGGACACATTTTTTTGCAGTCCTGGTTCCTTTATCCCTTTGCCAATCCAGACTGCCTTTGACAGGGCTTCTCCTCGAAGCTCCCCTAATTCAAACACTTCACTTTCCAAACTCAAAAATGCAGGTTTGTATTCCCTGCTGGATATCTCACAATTTGGTAATTCTGTACACCGTGCTGGGGTCTCTTCTCACCATTGCACTGTCATCCTGTTGGCTTTTTCAGCCACTTCCAGTATAGGCTTGGCTGCAAAACTCAAGCACAGTAATTTCTGTCACTGGTCTGGACAAGTACACTTTTCATAGAACTGTTGCATCTAGCACTCATTACAGTGAGAGATGTCAGCTCCACTGTCACAGATGTGTTCCTCAGTGACGTGTTATGGGGCTCCAGCCTTGTACTTTAAAAAGCTTTGTTCACTTTGTAAATATTTATTTAGTGATCAAAGTCTGAAAGTAGCTTTCCTTTCTGATTTTGGGGTTATTTTTTCTCCGTCTAAAGACGGTTTCACAGTTAAATGCCACTTCTAATCTGCTTTTCTGTGTCTAGAGTATATTTTATTAACCCTTTTTTTTATTTTCTTCAGTGATAGATTAGTAAATTCCAAAGTAGCTTAGAAACATTGCTTAGTGACCTTTTTGTTCTTTGCATTTTTTGAGGAGAAATCAACAAAAGACAACAATAGTAACCTTTCCATATTCATTACCATAAGCTGCACTGACCTTAAGAAGCAGCCTTATGATTCCACACTTGTATACAGGGTACGGCTGCTGTGCAGATTTCAAGACCTTGACAATTTTTCTCTTCTTAGGGCTGTGAGGGACAAAGAAATTAGGTATACTTTAGTACCTGTGCATTTGCACAAAATAGAATGATGGCAAATCTCTCAAATCTTACATTGTAAAAATAATTTTGCGTGAGTATTTCTTTACAAAATCGAATTCTAGGTGATATTAAGCATAAAAGCTTCATATCTGTGTTTAATTTAATTAAAATAGGATTATTGCTCTTTATTTTTTGAAAGAATAAAAATTAATTTAAAAAATATGTTATTTTATTTCCCTTCCATTGAGGGAAGGATAGGGCAGATGAGGAGAACTGGTGTATAAAAATAAGTCTAAGCTCAGCATTGATGAATTTACATTATTGGATTACACTTGATTTCTGAAGTTTCTTGATATTTTGCTAGTCTTACTGCTAAACTCCACATTCTTTTCTGGGAGATTTCCTAAAAGAAAAAACAAGGAAAGGAAATAAAAAATATGTGTAACTTGTGGACTTATCTGGTAAAATAAAAATAGCATCTAACACATAAAGAATAAAGTGATGATAAAACTGTTGTATTCTATATGGAGCAGGCCTGTGGTTTTAATACTGTATTAGTTGGTGATAAGACAAAATTGTCAAAAAATGGCAAAGCTATATTCTGGCAAAGCACGGAACTCAATTCTCTGTCGTGATTGCCTGAAAAATTACATTGTGCCTGTGTTTCTGCCTACATACACACCATCCCTTCCTAGATTATTAATGAATCTATTAAATAGCCAGTGACCTAGAAAGTAACCACAGGATGGCCTGTCATTAGCCTTTCACCATGATAAAAATGCACCATTTAATCATATATTTTGGCTTTTTTTTTTCCTCTGGTCATTTGTTCTCTGGGGGAAGTGTTTTCCTCTTTAATTTCTAGTTTGTTACCTATATTCATCTATTATAATAGATCTTGAAAAATAATTTTAGCAATCCAACTAAGGTTTGTCAAAAGGTTTTTCTTTTGTCATTATTTTATCAACATATCACAAGGCTTCTAAGATTGTAACTCTAAGAGATGTTTTCTTTGAAACTAAATTAATCTTGAAGATCTTGTTTTTCTGTTGTGCCCCTATTGATGCCTTCTCCATAGTAAACATTATAGGAGGTGGGCTATACAGCCTTTGTTATTAAATATAAATATAATTTTTAAGGAAGCTTATTGTACTCAATCTAATTGAGGTTCTCCAACAATTACAGTGGCACAATTGTTGGTAAGGACATTACAATATATGTGAGGGGAGTGGAAACAGTGGTTTGGAGGCATTTAAGATGGCTTTTCAGTGTTGAGAAAAGATATGGTGTTTCTTCAGAAAACCAGCACTGATTAGCCCCTTTATCATCATCATCTTCCAAGTGTTTTGTTTTTCTGATTTGAGCTGCCATTTACATTCACTGGTCAGTAATCCCCTGGAGTGATTCGGTGTCTCTGGGCTGATTTTAAATGCAGCTGCACTGTGCTGCACACAGCAGAGAAGCACAGTATTGTATACACTTCAGATGACTTTTAGATGCTTTTTCAGAAGCTTCATATTTGCTCCAGAACTCCTGGCACCTCTCTTTTTGATAGAATTTGTTCTTAATTAATGGAAAGGAGCAAGGGTCTCCTGTTTCACTGAGGCAAAGGATCATTTGCCTTCTCAGATGGACCTTTCCCTTCCTTAACTGCTTCATTAACCTGTGATAGTCTTCAGCAAATTGTTCTCATTCTCCTCATTCCAGTGTCCTCTGAGTATCTCTGATTTGGTTTTCACTCAAAGATAGTTTTAGACTCTCAGATTTTCCTCTTTTAGAGTGTTAACCATGTCTCTTGACTTCCATTGGGGCTCTACACTTTTTTCCCAGAGTTTAATTAACGTCTACCTAACTTTACTAGCATCTTTAATCTTGAATGATTTTTGAAAATTATTCTTAAAATGATTAATGATTATTAAATAATTATTTTCTTCCTGATCTCTTCAATGCACTTGGTTCCTTACTGGAGATTTTATTTAGTTTCTGTTTTTCCAGTTGTGATTAACCTATGATTTCTCCAAAATTTCTCCTTTGAATGTTCACTAACATGGCATTAGTGAACAGTTTTTGCTAAAAATACCCTACAAACTGTATCTGGAATGGGATTGACTGTGGTAAGACTGTAGGAGCAGCAAAACACTATAATTAGCAGTGCTATATCTTCAATTTCTCAGTCTTAATGAAAACAACTCTTTGCTTTTTATATTGGTTTATTTTCATGTGAGAAAAAACAAAAGTCTATCAGAGTAGTAATTCCAGTTTTATAAGATAATTTTCCATTAAGAAGCAAAAGTGCAGTGCAATAGTGTTAAGCCTTGGCTTCTGTTTGATAGAGGAAATCCTGTATCCTGCACTAATTCCACTAAAATGTGATCTTTGCTGTGTGTTGGAGCCACAGAAGCTGTCCCTTGTCACCCCAGGGGGTGTGTAAGTGTCACCCCTTGAGGTGCCATTCATCCAAGTGAACTCTCATTAGTCATTAGCTGTCCCTCTGTAGTCAAAGCAATGGAAGTGTCCCCAAAGAAGAATTCATAAAGTATGTTTTAGAATTCCTGTATTCTTCCTGAGACATTTATTTTAAACCGCACTTCTGGAGCTGCCTGCCTGCCCTCCAGCAACTGTAGGGAGAGCCAGAATAACAGGCACATAGGTGGCAAAGTTCAGTGTAATTAGTGCCACCATTGCTGTCATCTCGGGGTTCCGGGCAAGCTGCAGCTCCCAGTGCCACCACTGGCCCTTGGGCAGCTCCTGCTGTGTCCATGGCTTCAGTGGCAGAGAGGAAGAGGGGCAGGACTTTCCCTTAGATGTTTTATGCTATGTATCTAAAAAGGTCATGATGTTATATCTGTTTCTTAAATGTTTTTTTTTGCTAGATATCTATAAAGGTCATGTTTAACCACAGCCTGAGGTGTCTGTCCTAACCAGGGAACTGTGTTAGCTGGTTTCTATTCCCAATCTGTCATAAGAGACGTCCTTCAGGATAAATTGTGTACTTAGTTACTGCAATGTAAACTCTGTTGTTCTGAAAACAAGTTCATCCAGTTGTTTCCAAGATGCTGATAGGTATTCTGCATTCGTGAAGTACAGCTGGTGCCTTGAACTGTTTGAGGTTCTCTCAAGGTCTTGTTACTACGTGATAATTTTGCAGCATTTTTTTGTTTGGTTGCTTGGATTTCTTTTGAATTGCACAGATTTTACATGCTGACCCATCAGCTATTCCAAGGGCTTTTTCAAGTTTCTATGTGTAAAAAGAAATTTGAGCTGGGGACTGGGCCTAATTTTACTGCCCTTCATAGAAATATTTAATGGATTCATGTTAATAGCTCTTTTGAAAAGGCATCAGTATGGCTTCATGTCCGCTCCCATTCTGGTTCTGGAGAATTTGCCTCATGATACATTGACAGGAGATGTGAGAAATCTGCTATTTTGTAGTTATTGCCATGGCAGTGGGTCTTAGCTTCTGTGACACTGGATTTCAAACATCCCTTGCTTTTGTGCTGTATGCATAATAGGAATGGGAATTTAACTGTAAGTTCCCAGTTATACAACCTATCTTCAACCTGAGAAGAAAAAAAAATCAATATAATTACCCTCTGGTAATAATTCTATCATCTTTTGTGGCATTGAGAATATACTTATAAAGCCCAGTGAACTGTCACTGTAAAGGTCCAGTGCTGTAGTTCCACTACCTGAATTTTATCAAATGCAGGAAGGAGCAGCAGCAAGCTCTGAGGGAGTAATTGCAAACAAGAGATCTTTCCCTTGATTTGATAGTATGGATTGGATAATTTTCCAAATCACTAATTCCTCAGTACAGCGTATGGCACAGGTGGCTGCTGATAACTCAAGCTTGCAGAGAGTCACAAAGCTGACTCGTCTGTGGCATTGCTGCTGCTGCTGCATATGTTGGTATAAAATACACAATGATGCTCCTAAGGAGGAGAAGGGACGAGAAATGATAACAATAAATCAATAATCTTTATTTGACTTCTTTTATCTTTGTTCAGCTCAGTAGCACAAGAAAATGAAAGCAATGTTTTTTTGTGAGAAATTTGGATAGCAGAGAGCACTCAACCACCGTGAAAGTAATTTCGTATCTGTAGATGAGCTGTGAAAGCAGCTTTTCTGTTTATTTGAGGGATAGAGCAGAGAGGCCCAATGTGACCAGGAAAACAGCAGAAAGGAGAAGCTGCACATTTCTAAGTGTCTTAAATCTCTTTCAGATTAGGAGGGCAATCTCGTGAGAAAGCATTAAATATGGCACACTTCTTCAACCTGCTAAATGATGGTACCACTGCCATCATTAGCTGTGAGTTTATTTTGGTAGCATGCAGACATCAGATCGTATAATTACTGCATTGGCTCTTGCAATATGTTATTGGCTCAAACCTTGGCAGACACACAGGAGCTGAGCAGACTGACCAGGTTCAGCCACAAATAGTCTGATTTTTCAGGATATGCAAGCCATCTGACACACAAAACCCAAGGGTTTTATAGCTTTTTACAAATATCAGGTGTGAAAGGAAGAAAAAATTATTTTACTCTCTCCACTGCCACAGCAGCTTCCTTTAATTTTTTATTGTACACGCAATACCTGAGTACTAACACTTCTAGAACAAGCATATTTCTTAATAGAAATGGGAGTTCACAGTCCAGCCATATTATTATAGTCAACTGTGTGGTCATCATTAAATGCATGACAGCAGTTTATAAGCTGGATAGGGAAACGTTTGCATGTGGGTAAGGGATGGCTGTTGTACTTTTTGACCACCACCTAAAATCTTCCTGTCATGATATGGTCACACGTTAGTCTAAAGGGGGGTGGAAAAGGCCAAAGCAAAAAATTCCTTCCAGCTGAGACTATTTAACCTGCCATCTGTTTCTGAGCTGCCAACTAGCCCCTAGTTACCAAAAAAGCTGCCATCCCATTAACCCCAGTGAGCAGCACGTTCCTGGACTTTGATGGCGGCAAAGCAGGAAGAAATACACAGATTTTAACTTCTGTGCTTCTTTTCATTGAGGGCACCCTTATGAAAGTAAAATGGCAGCAGTAGCATGTCTGAGGTTTTCTTGTGTATTATGGATTCTGTGCAAGTATTAAATGAGCTGTATTAGGATGTCAAACATGTGGGAAGTGTACATTCAAAGCAGGCTTGCTCTGAGCTGGCAAGATGATTTCTTATAGCTGCAGTATTAGAAAAATTTTCAAACATCTCTTTTGTTTAGCAGCTTTGCTCTTATGTTGCTTCACTTTTTGTTTAATTTGTTGGCTCTGAGAGCACTGCAGCCTGGACTTAATCTCACCAGAGCTGCTAACTAAACATCATCATAGATGGTCTGCAAGAGGAAGGGGACACAACACACTGCAGTGACTGTTCCCAGCAGTTCTGTAGGTGGCACTCTTTGCTCTGCATCTGCCTAAGCCCAGGCCTTTACACAGTGCAAGTGGTTTTCTATACAGATAGCAGGACTGGTACCTTTGTTTATACTCAGTTTCAGTAGACAGCCTCTATGCAAATGATACTTTTAGACTCAACTGTTTAATCACTACGTGTTGTCCTAGATTACTACACTGTAGTGCTGTGATCTCCTGAACTCTTAATGGCTTGCAGTGGTGGTGATATTCATTACTGCATTCTTTCTTTTGTGATAATGGGTTCACACATGGTTTTATGAACATAAAAGTTGGTGAGTTTATTACTACTGTTGTAATGATTACTGATGGGAGCTCTGGGTGAGTTCTGCTGTTTGGGCTCACATCGAGCGCTACCTGTAGCTGAAATCATCCCATTCAGCCCAGGTATCGTTCAGCTTGGTAGGGAATGAGAGTGGCTGACTCCACTCAGGGCTAGGAGGCTGTCAGCTCTGAGAAGTTAAATTCTGAACTTTTTCCCCATGCTTGAGCAGTTTCCTGGGCTGAACAAGGAGTGGGATATCTCTGCTCACAGCTGAACTTTGTCAGACCATATATGATGCAGCAACAGCTGCACTGTGCTTGGTGCTTCCAGGAAAGAATAATCTTGAAAGAAGCCTTATATTTTCATCAACATCCTGCTCAGGTAATGGGTAGAAAGAGAGTTAAGATGGTATTCTCTTTATTAAAAATAATAATGATAAATAGGTGAGTTGGAAATGAGACAGTTTCTCCCCCTGCTAACAGCTCAGTCCTCTTTGTAACACAAACTCCCTTGTTTGTGAAGTTCCTGAGGAGTGAATTCTGGCATTTCAGCCCACTTACCACATCTGAGATACAAGACCCTAACTGTCTAGCCTTGGTTGAAGGGAATGACTGAAAGGAGAAACCATGGGCGCGTGCCTTCTTGAACTAGTAACAATTTTATCAACTCACTGACATCAAGGGATGTGAGACACTGACACAACCTCAAAGGCTTCCAGCTTGTTAGCCTTTCACACAGCTGTTAGGATGTTCCTAGTCTAGCTCATTGGGCAAATTCAGTAATTGTCTTTACAAGACATATAGAAATCTGAAAGGTGGCTGTCAGCAGCGCATTAGAAGCTGCAGTCTGGTTAGTAAAAAGGGCAGTGGGAAACTGAACAAAGCAAAACCTTTTCCTGCAGCCACAAGCCTTTTAAAACTGCTCCCTGTTTTGGGCAGCTTTTAAAATATTTACGGAAATAATTATGTGTAAATACTGAATAAAAGAACTTTCAGAATATTTACTTCAACACGGATGCAATAGAAGACTTTAGGTAAATATCATAACTAACATTACATTGTAAATTGCTAAAGAGACAGATGGGAAAACAAATAAAGGTGTGATGGGCTGGCCCAATTTATACCTTAATGACATTGCATTGTGGAATGTATAGTCTTATCAAGGGCATCTCATTCCTGAGAGGTAAATTACTGAGGTAAATTAGATCAATAAAGATGAAGAGGAAAAAAAAAAGGATTTTTTTTAAACTAAGCACTCAAATGATTAGCAAATATAGTTCAGAATGGAGATCTAGAAGACACTTCTACAGGTGTAATTGGGGAAAATCTCCTTTATTTTTAAGATTTTAGAAGGCAGGAATTTCCTCTTTATCTTGACCTGAGTAGGCTTTTCCTTCTCATGTTGTCTGCAAAGATCTTTAGGCCCACTTCTCTAATGCAAATTCGACTTAAATGAGCCTGAAAAAGAGCTACTAAATGCAGGCTCTGGAAGAACAAGTGCTGAGACTCCTGACTGTCCTACTCCTCATAAATGTGCAGCCACTTCTTGCATGGTGTGGTCTTTCTTTTAACAGACTATGAGATAGCTGGTGGAACCTGCAGTGCTGAGAAATAGCACATGAGTTTAATGCTCACTGCCTCCACTGAGTGTAGAGATAATTTTAGCAAACTTCTCCTAAAGGCCCATAGAGTCTAGCTTGTCTTTTAATCACAGGATTAAAGAACAACAAGATCATAGTGAGACGAAATAAGAACTAAATAATAAGAACAAAAATTTGGCTTGATATTTCTGGGTGATGGTCTCACTGCCTCTTCCTTCTGGAACCCTTCAGAAAGAGTTTGTAAATGAAATGTTGATGGCCTTGTCCTCATCTGTCCTTGGTTTTCTTCAAGCCAGGCTTTGGAAGGGAAGTGGTCAACATTCTTTTTTTTTTTCAGAGGCAATTTCATTCCTTGGAAAGGCTCTCTTTTTCTCTCCCAAGTGTTTGGGACGACAGGTGTATGTCAGCCAGGACCCACATGCATGGGATTTTGGCTGCACTGCAACACAGCTAAACTGGTTAAAATTAAAACTCAGCTCTTCATGTTGACATAATGCCATGACCAGGCATAAAACTCCTTTGAATCTGTAAGCTGGTTCTGGCTATCACATCATTGTTCTGTCTTCTCAGTAAGTTCATAATGCAATTGCAAAAAAAATATTTTGGGATAAGTTGAGAAGCATAAGTTTGCTGGACTGTTGTACCCTGGTTAAACAAGAAAAAGATGCAACAGATGAAATTTGTTATCAGGAGGAGTATGATAAACACTTCTGCACCAAAATAATGACCTATTACAGTTTGGCTGTCAACAGTACTATCCTTACAGTATTTAAATCAGTTTGTTCATCTGGAGAAAGACAAATGTTGAGACATGTGCACAGAAAAAAATCGAAGGCTATCAGGCATGAAAAATAAAATACAATGGGATGGGGAACCAGATTTGTGAAGTTGATAGTTTTTGTTTACCAAACTACCATATGATGTACAAAGAATTTTTTTAACTTAGTTCAGCCTGCTGTGTAATATAACGTGACATTTCTCTATATGACAGCAGAAGATTCAGCACTCGAACTTCTCACAGCATGACTCAACACCTCCTGACAATTCAGCAAATAACAACAAAAAAACCTATCCTTAATCAATTCCTTTACCCAGTAATCTCAGTTGTGATAATAAAGAATTACCCATTAGTCTCAACTGGGATCACACAAAATCACTCCAAGTCTTTCATGACTTCATAATCAGCTTTTTCCACCAGAAAAAAAAAAAAATATATATGCAGCTAATGAAAAGGTAAACTCCCTGTGCACACATTGACATAAATGTCAAATTTTAATGATTGCCCTCTTTGAACTTCGGACAACTCCTACATACTGTGGGATCCTGCATAGGAAACAGTAAATGTCATCAAGACAGTGCATGGGATGTAATATATTATAATAAAAGGCCAAATGACTTGAAAGTCAAGTTTTCTTGCATTTTTTATGAAAGAAAAATCGATCCATTTTCATGAAAGATGTCACTAAGTCATAGTATAATTTTTGTAGCAAAAATGAAGTCAGTGACCGAGACTTGTGTTCCTAGAGACAACTACACACTTTTGGAAATGCTTCTTCTAATTAAAAGATACCGACTGATTCAACCAAAAATGCTTTCATCTTTCATCCTGTAGAAATTGGTACACGGCCATGAAAACTGATTTTTTTTTCTCTCTTTTCTCTGAGCTTTTGCAGACTTCATCTGCAGTATGGAAACAGACTATATTTTTGGCTGAGCAGAGACCCTTCTGTTGAAAATAGCTTTGATATCTAGGAAAGGATAGTGGATGTATCTCTGCATTTGACATTTTTCTTGAAATGAAATCAAAGACATTCTTTATTTCACTGCCTCTGATTTTTTATACATATATATATATAAAGGTATGTGTGCATTTGGCAAAGAATGAGGGACTTAAAGACAGAGAGATTCCTTTGAATTTTAACTTTTTCCTACCTTTAATGATTATCATTAGTGCTTCTTTCAGAACACTTCACTCTAAGAGAATGCAAGCCAATAAGCTAATCTAACACATCATTTATTTTACATTACTCAAATGACTGAAAAGTGAAAATGGGAATGTAACATAAATAATCTGAATTCTTTATTAGATCAACCCGTCGACATGACTAAAAACTACAATTGTTGTTTCCATTTTAGTGCTGTCAGTTATATCCTCAAAAAAAAATTTTTTTTAAAGTCAGCATTTTCAAGAAGTCAGAGTTAATCTAATCTAATTTATGTAAAAATGAGTAAGTAGGAAGATTTTGGAATTTGAAGATTCTCCCTCCCCCCTTTGTTTCACATACTGTGAATAGACAAGCATCAGTGGGTACAAGGGAAAAAGAAGGAAGGATCAAATGCAATATTAATAGTTTCTGAATTCCTTGTCATGAAATTCACAGCAGAATGCAGCAAATTGGCCATGAACGTTGGAAAATTGTGTGCAGGATGCTCGTTTCTGGAGTTTGCCCTCTGTTTTAGAATGTAATATATATGAAATTGCTGTGGAAAGAGAAGAAGAAAGAATGTGACACAGAACAGCAGGGAGCCTGTTTAAAAACACAGTTCAAGCCTCCCACGGTGGTACAGTTTAGCTGTGCAGGGAGAGGAAGCAGTTCCTCATGAATCCAAGCAACAAAAAGGGCATGACAGAACCACAGGCTTGATTTCAGTGCCAAGGGCTCAGCAGAAGCAGATCTCTTGGCTTGGCACCCCTTTCCTTGACAGCAGCAAATCGAGTTATCCTGACTTCCCCGCGGGGGAGACAGGCTCCAGAAGAGTAGGGGCTGGTCTTGCAGCAGCAGCTGAGCACTTGGAGCAAACGAGGATGTCAAGTTGTACCAGTGATTTCCATCGTGTCTCCAGTGCTGCTGGGGCCAGTGCCCAAAGGCTGATGCTGGAAGAGGGTAGGTGGGGCTGGAGCTGTTGAGGACCAAACAGGCATAAAAGCAAGGTTGGGAAGCCAATATCTCCTCAAGGACATCCTGATGTGTTCTGATTTTCTTCAGACTCTTGCCTTGTTCCTTAAACATAATTATTCTTCATCTCCACTCTTTGATTGTTATTTGCTGCTGTTGGTAGCATATGTGGAAGCAGCAGCATATGTGGGACTGGACAGGCAGCTCACCAGAGATGCTGAGCAGCACACACAACTCTCACAGGCGTGTACTGATACCCTGTATCAGAGGCTCTGCTCATGTAGAAGCCAAACTTCACACTAAATAAAGGTAAATGGTTTTGACAGGAGTAGGAAAACAGATGCTGGTTTCAGAACCAGCCCCGATGACTCGTTTCTTTATATTTTGGAACTGGTGAAAACTATGCCAAAGAACAAACTCCTGTGGAAAGTAATGCTTGCAAAATTAAAATAATTCTTCTGAATTTTTTTTTCATTAAACTTTTCTGGTAATTGTTGTCCATATTTTCTGGAAGTAAATTAGCTATCCTTGGGGTTAACAAAATGCTGTGGATTATCTGTGGGTTCATTCTGTTCATGTTCCTTTTCAGGGTCCCTTCAGTTCAGATGGTCTATACAGATGGTACCATTTACTTTTTAAGAAACAGCCAACACAAAAGGAGAACGTTAAACAAATTTGAATTAAAAATCCTTGCACACATATTGTGTTATGAGTATTTTGTATTCTGTTTGTATTTATTTGATAGTCTCACGGTTCTTTTCTTGAAATCTTACATTTTGAAAAACTGTTGTTTCAAAATAACCTTTCCCCCCTTCCACCAAAATATAGGAAATATTATTGATCAAACCCATAAATACAGGCAGAGAATTTCAAAAATTCTTAGAGGGGAGGGTAACAGGTACTTGGGAAGAAAAAGTTAGCACTCCATAATAGCTTAGAAGTTTGCGTGAGGAATTAGATGTGCAGAATGCAATTAAATCAAATTAGTTCGGCACAAATTCAGGGGCCAAGGTCTCCAGCATTAGCAAAAAATACCCAGGGCCATTCATATCTACACAATGATCAGAAGATTGTGTATCTTGTATGAAAAATGGCACTTCCATGGATGTACTCTTCATTAGTACTTTCCTGAGGCATCGACTTCAGGGACAGTTATCTGTTATTTCTGGCAACAGTTTATGGTTTTCTTTAAGTTATACCACTCAAGTCCCACTTCAGCACCTCCTTATCTGAAGAAATCTATTTTCAGTTTCTACTTAGAGGGAAGTAAACTGCTCACCTTTGTATTAATATTGTAGTTCTATAAGTTACTGCAAATTTAAGATGAATTGCAAATTAAATCATTCTGCAGTTATATTAAAGTTCCACAGTAGGAATTGCTATTTTTTTTTCTAATATTTTACCTTTTTAACTGTAGGTAAAAGGCTTGGTCTAATACATCTCAGGAAAGTATAGCCCTATTTGTGAACAGTTTCATTAAATATTAATGATGAAAAGTACACAAAAGCTGCTGCAAAACTGTGGATAAAAAAATCTCCCTTCAGTTCCACTTTGCATGAGTGGGCATTTAGAAATATTTCAATACATCCACACCATACACCACATTATTAATTGTTGCTAAACATTCCAATGGGGACTTCCCATGAAAAAGGAAAGCTGCCATCATTTTGCAGAGTATCAGCATTAGTATTAAAAGCAGTGAAAACTGAGCTTCCTTATTGTCTTGCAGGATAAATTCATGCATTAAATAATTGTGTTTGTTTGTGTTGTAGGACTGTATGCATATTGAGATTCTCGTGATGTTGTCTGCCCCTCCACTTCAATACAAAACACTGTTTTTTATGCCAGCAGTCCAAGACTGCCCCATGGTGGGGCTGAGAGCTGCAGGTTTATGGGATGATGATAGTCCTTAAATTCAGGAGCTTTTGTGTCTTAACCAGAAAAGAAACACAAGTTGGCAGACAAACAACAAAAAATATCCCCACTCTTCTTCTGTAAAGTAGCGTTATACAGAGGATTGGTCTAGACTTCAAAGTAGGTGGTGCAGGTTGCTCCTACCCCAGGTTTTTAGATCTGAATTGTATGATAGCTGTTTTCTTAAACAATTTAATGAGTTTCCCACCCTAGACATGAAGATATCCTCATGAACTGGTTAATATCATGGCTCTATCAAATGAAGTCAAATGTCCCCGGTGCAGTGTTTTCACGTGGATCCAAAACAATGTGACAGTTTGTGTTAAGGGGCTTGGACACTTTCACATCAGGACTTTCTATTTATCACTCCAGACATTTATCAGGTGATGGAACTATTCTGGGAAGCATATCTTAAAAAATTGCTTTGGTGAAAGATGGGGTGATGGTTTGCTGTGTCTGCAAGTACTTCTGCATCATTTCACAAGGTGCTGCCTAAAGGAGTGGGTCACAGTATCTTTCTTAAGAATGATGTGCATATACTGGAATGATTCATTTAATTTTTGCAAATACCACCTCCTAGCTTGTTAACTGGAATGGAAGCTTCTCAAATGTTCTTTTGTTTGTTTTTTGCTTCACTGTATTTAGTTAGATCCATGCAAAACTATTCATCTTCATTAAAGCTGCTCTTGCTATGCATTTACTGCCATATGTAATTGTATAGTTTTCTCAGATTGCCCTCCAATTCTTTTAATTTTCTCATTTTCTTAAAATTTTCTTGTTGAGATCTTATTTTTTTAAGATATTTGCCAAATCATCGTCAGCAACAGCAACATCAGCATCATTCCTCTTCTACTGTATAAGGTGCATAAGGAAGAATCCTGACAGTATTGTGGAAGGAAATCTTGAGGTTTTTATATTCCTCTGACAAATACCAGAATTTAATCATAATGCTCATTGGGGATTGTAGTCACAAACAGATAATAGAAAATGAAAAATAATTTAATAAAGGAAAGGGGGTCTTTTTGGTCTATTGAAAGAAAAAAAAAAGAAACAAAAAAACAACACAGATATTGGAAATTTATATCTGAATATGTTTATACTCTTTCCAGGAGCTTGAAATTGGTTTGTTCTAGCCTCAGATTTTTTGTTTTGAATGAAAGAATATCAAGAATCAAAGAAATCTATTTATCTGGATCTGACTGTCACTTGAAAAACAGCTAGTTTGGAATAGCAGAGGAATTATACCTCTTGTTCATGGATCATTCACTGCTTGCAAGGTAATCAGCCAAATTAGCAAAAATAACCCACATTCTTCTGACTTCCTGATACTCAAATGCCAATGAGACACAAGGCTCTTTTAAGTCTTCATGTATCAAAATATTTTTAACTACATAGTTCCTTTAGAAAAGATCCTATTGAATATCTAAAAATACTTGTTTCCAAATTACTCACTAGGGCTCTGAGATAGGAGGTGCCCGACAAGAGTTCAGGAAGCATTTGGAAAGTGCTCTGAGGCACGTGTTGGGATTCCTGGGGTGTCGTGCAGGGCCAGGAGCTGGACATGATGATCCTTGTGGGCCGCCTCCAACTCAAGTTATTCCATGATTCTAAGATCCACTTTTAAAGTGAGAATTGTGTTTTCTTTGTAATACCAATAAGATACCAGGTGAGAAACTTACATTGTATGTGGAGATGCATGCTTGGGTGAGGGATTTCAGTGGAATGTTACACTGATCACCTCAGTGTGTTCTCCTACAGCCTCGGTATGGAAATGTTGCTCTGATTGAGGCATGAGCACCAAAGGGCTTCATTGGCTTGGCTACAAGTGACCAGAGAGGTGCTAAACACTTTTTTTTTTTTCCCATCAATATTGAATTGCTGTATGTAATGGCTTCCTGATAATCTGTGAGTATCATGGCTGCATTTACTCACTGCTTTTTAAACTCATTGATTTGGTGAGATCCAAAATAAGCATTCATAAACTACTTTATAGAGGTAATTAATGTGGAGTTGAATCTTAACAGAGTGGAAACTACCAGAACTGAAATTACTTCAATGAGTCCATGAAAATTTATGCCATCTGGAGTTTGGAATGGGGAAATTTCACCCCTGCTTTGCCCTAAGGTCCAGGACATAACTTCTAGTCTGCTCTGATCAGGAAAGCATAGAATGAAGATATGAAAGATTAGAAATGTTTAATTTATTCAGAATGTGGATTTAGGGTTGATAATATTTATGAATAGATTCTTAAATATTTTTTACTCTTCTGGCTAATCTTCTCTCAGCCAAACAATGGAATTCATCAAGAGATGATACTTTTAATCTCTTGTTTGCTTTTCTTTTCTTCTCATGCTCTCAGGAAAAGTTACTTTTATTTCCCTTAGTGATTGAAATAATTTTCTTTGCTGTACTAAATTGGTTTTGTATTTCATAATTTGCATGCAAATCTAGTGAAAATACTTTGACAAATTATAAGCCTCATGAATGAAACTGCTTTAAGCTTTAAAAAGCAGGCATGTTGTTGTGAAATTTTGAAGTTGCATTTTTTTTTTTCTCACAGGCAATCAAATTTAAAATGTACCTTGAAGCCTATCTTCTCTCCCAGCATAACACCTGAACATAATGCTGAAATGGGCAGGCTCAGCTCATTATAGGAGACTTGCATTTTAACTTGATTCCATTATTTGCTGATATATGATCTTCCATGTGGCCTGTAATATATTTTGGCAAAGTGAGTGTCAGCTATAGCAAGTATCAGAAAATAGGAGACTGCAAGAGAGAGTGAACAGTAAAACAAGGCATTTGGCAGTAATCTTTTCCACCACTTAATATGCAGGTTTTATAAGCAAAGTCATGACCCTGCCACAATATTAATTTCTTTCATGCCTTTCATGTAATAGGGAAGGTGGTAACAAGATAGGACTTCCCTGCACTGTGATTTCCTTATCATAACTCCAAGTTTTAGGGAATTGCCAAAGTCTCTCCAGTTCTTTCCTTTCTCCAGCAGAACCTGTTTGTATTAATAGGAAATAACAATTCTCCCCGGATTTCAGTGTGCACAAGCACAGCCTCAGCGCATGTACAGAAGTGAGCCAGGTGACACCTCGGTCACCTGGCCACATGTCCTGTCCCAAACTGGGCAGACACAGTGGTGGAGTTGCCCAGCTCAGACGAGCAGTGAGGTAAAAGCCGAGCTCCAGGGCACACCTCAGCCCGGCCAGCCCATCTCCATCTCCCATGGACAGCTCAGGTTTAACATCCTCTGGGTCATGGGCTGAGCAGGGAATGTCCCCAGGGGGCCTCGGGCATTGCTGCTCAGCCTGAGTGCTCTTCCTGAACGACAGGGCTGAGACAGTGGGTCCTGTCCAGATAACAAGTGGTTGCTCTCTCCCTGCAGGAATATCTGCTTTTGCAGTCAGGCCTATTTCTGAGGGCAAGCTTGGATGCAGCCTTTTCAGACAGTGGGGCCTCATCCCTCTGCATGCTCATTTCACATCCCTTTGCATTCCCTTGTCAATCTGGAGGTTCATTCCCAAATCTAAGACATTATTCTTTATCACATTTGTCACCTCTTCTACACCTCTTCGAGATATGAATTTAGATTCAAGCTGCCATTTGTCTGTGGCCTAGGTTAGAAATGGGAGATGGGGCAGGTGCCTGGATTCTTCTTTTCTCCCATAAAACCTATAATATATGTACAACAACACAACTCTATATCTACATGAAAAGAACAAAATCAAGTCCATGCAAGAACTATGTGCTAGCAGGCCTAAGGTTGCTCTTGTGAAACTGAGCTTGGCCCCTTGGAGTGCAGGAACTCCGACATACTTTTAAAAATTAATACCTTTTGTTTCCACATGACCCTGCTTCATCAGAAGTTAGCTTGTGTTTCTTTCCATCCTCTTCATGTAGGATGTGGCCCCAGGGCTTTCCTCACTACCACATCATTCAAAACCTGCACTGAATATAAAATTATTGGTTGCTTCATTGTTCTCACAGCTATCATACCTGAATGCTTCACAGACAGTAATTAAATTACCTGCCCAATACCCTGGCTCTTCATGGGTTTGCTATCCCTACAGGTGGCAGAGGAAAATAGTTAACAGTGTATCAGCTAATTTCTAAATAGCATTTCTTTCATTGTCTGTACAATTTTTATCAATCTTTATGTGTATGTGAATACAGTTTTAATCTACATCAATTGCAGCTATAAGTGTTCGATAGCTCAGCTCAGTTGCCTTGTATAAATACCAGAAAATGAGTAACATCAAATTAATGGTCATCTCTGGGAAATGTGAAGTAATTTGTCCAACATCACATCGGAGCTCTGTCGCAGATCCAGAAATGGAATTTACTTCTTCGGTGGCAGCTGCCTTAACCATTAAATCTTATTTTCCCATTCTGTAGTCCCTTGTTGGTTCATTATATACCTTCCAGTTCCTGAAACAAATAAGGCAGAGAGAAATGAAAGCCTCATTCACTAGATAAACCTGATTCTTTCCCTAAATACCATTTCTCAGAACACCATGCACGGTGCACACAAAAATCAGTGCAGCTATGCCATGGAAAAGTCTGTATGTTCAAGGGGTCCAAACCGAGTTCCATAAACAGTTTTAATCTAGAATTTCCCACCTCTTGAGTATGTGAATTTGAATGGGATATTCAGTTATTATTTCCAAGGCTTTGAAAAGAAATAGTAAAATAGAATTTCTACTGTGGTGAACAATACTGACCTTGAGCTTATATTATCAGAATTTACATTTTCATCTTTATAGTAGAGATAACTAGCACCTGGGGTCTTAAAGTAAATATTATTCATAGGTGGTTACTTAACTTTTATGAGAATCAATCACTGGAGTAAAAACAAAGTTCACCTTATTTTCACAAAAAAACCCCCATAAAATACTAAATCTCTACCATCAAATACATGTCTAGGGAGGACCTTGGTGTATATATGCAGAGCAGACCCATCAATTCTTGTATGTCTGGGCTGTCTTTCCCTCTTTTTTTTATACATTTGTCCCTTCATCCTGTGCCTGTTCTGCCCTTTATTCACGGGTTTTTTGCCATCACACACTTCAGAACATAATATTTTTCTGTAGCAGTGTGTATTTATTTGTGAGCAAATTAAAAGAGCTGGTGAAAGAGAGGGTACAAAGAGTGCCCTATCTAGACATTACAAGAAATAACCATATTTGCACACTAGAAAGAGTTGAATGGAGATGAAGAGCTCTGAGGTTGTTCATGACCTTCAGGAGTCTGGAGCATAGAGGGATGTAAATGGACTTGGACAACCAGGTGGGGATTCCCACTATTATTCTTGCCAAAGGGAGCCAAGGTCTCTGTTTCTTGACCAGCAAATCAGAGCTGTTCTTTGGACACATGTCCCAGGCTATGCCAGGGTATTTTGTTCAACTCGAGGCAGCAGTTCCAGGTGCAATCTGCAATCCTGCAATCCCACTGCAAGCCTGTACTCCCCATGGCATGGGGTTTCCTTCTGGGCTTTGGCTTTCTGGGCCACGTGGCATATACACTGACAATGTTTTGCCAGTGGGACAGCGTATACTGGTGAGCAAATTTCCCTATGCATTTGCTGATTTTCAGTGAACCATGGCTGGGTGATGAAGCATACCCTGTTAGGCCTGGATTTGTTTGCCGTTTTCTTTAGTCCTCTGTGAGCCGTTCTAATGCTGCAGTGCAGAGGCTAAATGTCAATGAGGAGTCAGGGTTGGGCAGGGATAAATCTATTACTTTCCTAAAAGAATTTTTGCTTAGCTTTCTCACTTCACTTGTTAGGACATTTTTCAGTTTCTGGCTTCTTGGTCAGGAGCCAAAATTTCCTCTCCTGTTATATCCTGGAAGGGTAATCCCTGTGGCTTTGGCAGGTGCCGATAACTTCTGAAGGGAAGTAGCTTTTGCAAAGGCATATTGTGACAGGGAGCGTTGCTCTTTAATTCATTCCTATCCCATTTGCCTATCAGAATTCAGCCGTGCAGGACCAGCTCATTTGAAAGAGCCTCTCATTTGTTAGCTATTAGTGCATGTCAGATCGCAAAAGAAGCTATGGCTTGTTTGCATATTGCATATTTTCCCTCAAACTTAGCCAGGTTTCTCCATTTGACTACTGCAACTGCAGCTCACATGCAAAGAGGATTTCTTTTGCATTTTCTAGTAACTCTTAATAACCTTGCTGGCTTTTTTAAAAAGAATTTCTTCTGATTTATGCTCAGAGATTGAAGCCAAATTGATCTTGATTTCTGCTTTTGACACCTGTTTCTTTGTTTGTATCCAGTGATATAATTTTTAGAAAATAAGCAAAAATTTATTGTATAATTTAAAAAATATCATAGCCTCAAGCCTCTTTTATGGATTTATTCTGGTCCAATAATATATTTTTTTCCTTTTTTTTCTATTTTGTTTCTTTTCTTTTCTTTTCTTTTCTTTTCTTTTCTTTTCTTTTCTTTTCTTTTCTTTTCTTTTCTTTTCTTTTCTTTTCTT